>VXBB01009306.1:339556-431414 GCA_013399915.1 Illadopsis cleaveri | reverse complement strand
ATCTATCTCTCTCAGTGAAAGATGTTTCTTAAACAACAACAACAAAAAGATTTTCTTGTCCACATGCAGTCAGCTTACTGACCATGAGGACAAATTATGTGAGGATGGTTTTTTAAGCATCTCCTTGTTTAATATGCGGTTCTAATCATTGTTTTCTTCATTAGCTTAGTTTCATCTTAATAATTTGTTTCATTTTCTTTGCTATAACATTCTTGGCCATTAGAAAGACCTTTCCTTCCAAAAAATTCTTTGCTTAATTTGTTTTCCATAACAACAACAATAATAGGGAAAAAATATTCCTTTTAACAGCAATTTAATGGCCAAAATTCATCCTTTGGTACTTCTACGCTGTCACCATTTCTGGGGGATTTGCACTCACATTACTAAGGCTAAAATCTGGCCTTATGCATCACAGCCCACTTCTCCATGTAGCTACAACAAGAAACAGTAACAAAACAGAGTAAAACCTCATTAATGAACCTCATTAATGTTTTAAAACTGAAAGAATAATATGGTTAATTATCTTGTAGTATTTGCATACCTATCCTTCCTTCACATCCTCTTGTACTGTAGCTGGTGGCTGCTATTTCCTTACATCATGAGGCTTGGTCTAGCTAATACAGTAGGTGGAAAAAACATGTCTTTTTTTTTACTTCATGGACTTTTATTAGATCACAGATTTTGCTGTGGGAAAAAAATTGCTCTAACACTACTGCTCATTCAACCAGCTCCTGTGGGAAGGGCCCTGTGCACTCATCCATCCCTAGCACTGGTCACCTAAGAGTTATGGCACTCATAATGTTGGCAGAGCATTGCTGGCTCCTCTGATGTGGCCAAAGGAGAGCTTGTGTGGCCATTGGGACAGACAAGTTGTGTTGAGGGTCATTGACTGTGAGAGTGCCTTTTTTTAATTCCTAACCTCTCAGCCCAAACAGTTTACATACCCCAGAGTGCTGAAGGTACCTGAAGCAAAAGACAAGTCTCCTTTAGTTGCCCATAACTTTATATGACATTAATGGTGAGCGAAAAGGTTCAATAGTAGCTAGTGACAATGTCAAAGAAACCCTTCAGTCTGATTATCCTAGCAAGTACTGCCCTGCTAAAAAATTGGAAATCAAACAACAAAAATAATACATTATTAAAAGCTGGACGAACTGATCTTTCAAATAAGGAGATCTAAAGCCACGTAATATGTAATACAATAATAACATTAATTTTCACTTCTCTAGTTATTTCATGCCTGTGTATTTTTTAAATGTTAAGAGTGTTCAGTATAGATTCTGAGCTTCAATTTTCAAGGTGAAATTTCAGAAGACCTACTGGTTTTCAAAGCCACTACCAAACTGAAAACCTATCAGCACATTGGTTTGTATTTCGATTTATTCGGAAGCAGGCTTAACTGAACTTACTGGCTGGAATCTAAATAAGTCTTGCTGGATTTCTGCTTTGCACCAGCAGAAGCAGCTTTAGAGAGCTATTGCCCTCTGTAGATGCTGTATACTGCCAGTATAATCTTCCCAAGAAAATAATTAAATAAGAAAAAGAATTATTTATAAATGGAGAAAATTGCAGTACCAATGTACTTTGCTGTAACTGCTCCCTGCTGAAATTCGAGACAATGGTTCCAGTGAAGTTGATGGGACAGCTCAAAAAAACATTCCTGTAAGCAGTGTTTTTCTTACTGTGCTGGGATTTGCTCCTAGAAGTAATGTACAGGTAAAGTGATTTGTTTGGGGGTTTTTTTTCTTTCAAAATGTTATTAAGTTTATTGCTTAGAAATTGTTATAATTTTCTGTTGGTTTATTTATTACAGAAAAAAAGAGACTGAACTGAGAGTGGAAAAACAATGATAATATTTCTTTCTTGCATAAGAAAAAGGTAAGATTTAGAGGACCATAATACTGCAGGTACTTATTTATGGCACACTAATAACTATGAGGTAATTTGTTAAGTTCCCAAATACTGGCAGGTTTTGACTTAAACTTATTCAGACCTTCACAATCTTGGCTGCCTAAAAACTTACCATTTTAAATTCACAATCCTTTCCAATTAACTGAGACAATGAGCCCACTGTTTACACCACTGTATTAACCTGTTCTGCATTAGAGAAGAAAAGGTTACATTTCATTTTGTAGCAGTATATTAGGCTTGTATGTATTTCAGGTTCCTCAATTTTGATTTATACTATTTCCAGTTTTGGTTTATTGAAGGGAGACCTCATTCTTTCTTTTTCTCCTCCTGCTCCATTTCCTGAGAGCTATAAATGCCCCAGTTTTCCTGGGATTTTTTTGTTGTTGTTGTTGTTGTTGTTGTTGTTTGGTCCCAGGTACCCAGCTGTGACTGAAATAATGCTCCCCATCTGTGCTCATTGTTCGCATTGCTGGTGTCTGTGCAAGTCACCAGTGCTTTCATAATAAGGTTCAGTTTGACCTTTCAGAAGTTCTCAAATGAAGAATCTAACTGCACTCACCAGCCTCAAAAGAGAGAGATTTCTCTGCCACTGCCCTCACAAACAGCTGTAAGGAACAGTAAAGAATGACTGTTCCAAAACCAAAGTCAGCCCCCTGAGCTGTTCAAGAGTGCACAAGCTTTAGGCAGCCAGGGGCCAGCTGTTCTTCCCAGAAGGGTGGTGCACCAGATGGAGAGAGTTTCTGGAGAAGGGGAGCAGACAGACTGACAGACAGACTTCACTACAGAGGAAGAGAAAGTCTAGAGAGATGCCCTTTTAACTGATGGGCTGACTTTTAGGCAAGAAAGCACTGTCTGGTGGTTTCAGTGCTCACGTATTCAAGGTGAGAGCTTCAAGCTGCACTTGCTGACTTCTGGTGTGGTGACCCCTGCTTCTCCTCCTTTCTTAGAAGAGCACTGGAACTGGTGTGACAACACAGGGAGCTAAGTGAAAGAGCTGATCCATCTGAAAAATAATCTTGCTTGCTGGTTTGCCCTAATGATTTTGGCTGGCATGGTTAGTGCTTGGACAGATTAGTTCTTTCACCTGGCTCCCCTCAGCCCCAGGAGGTGACACATGTAGGGAGACTCACTGCCAGGACGGTGGGGGAAGAGGGTGGCTCTTCTGTCAGAAGCTTGTGCCTAATTGAGACTGAAACTATGGCTCAAGTCAACAAAATATTTCCTGTTTTCATGAAAATACATAAAGCAAAGCTCTTTTTTTCTGTCAGGGAAACCTTCTCCTGAATGAAGTCACCTATGAGATTTAGAATCTTAATAGTAGCTCAGTTCACAATCAGAGAAAGTAGATATTAACCAGCTGGTTTTTATTAAAGGAAGAAGACAAGCAAGGAATTCAGACTAATAAAACAGATAGTGGTAGCTACCTTTCAGATGCCTAAAGACAGAATGGAATAATTTGTGCTAATTTATATACGTTTACAATATTATCTTATTTTAGTAAAGGACAAATGAATAATTATGAAAGCTAAGGCAAATATCTCCAAAACAGACATTTCAATTAAAATACCACACATATTCTCAGAAAATATCCCCACAAATTATAGAACTTCATGATGGACGTCTAGATATTTGAACTGTTCGTTGGAATCTGGGTATATTAAGGCTCTAATTTTCAATTATTTTAACTACAGGAACATGCTAACTTGCAAGGGAGGTAATTATATGTGGAGAAACTCTGCAGAGTGATTCAGCAAAGTAAATAGGAATTATTAAGTTAAATTTTGCAAACAAATTCTAAACCCAGTATGGACAGAGCTTATGTTACAACTGTGTGACTCCTAGTAGTTATAAGCATTAATGTGTTCTTCCCTTTTTGCAGGTTTTGCCCATAATTAAGTGAGCAAGACATACAGACTTCTATCCAATGCTATGAAAATTAACCAAGGCACATTAACTTCAGGAAATTTTCAAAGGTACAAAAATGATATGTGTATTCAGTAACTAATTAAACGAAATAAGCCATCAGTTTGTGCTTCATAGTTTAAGTATTATATCAGGTCAATAATTAAGCTGTAGTAAATCTTCTAGAGGTTCTATTCTGCCAAACTTTAAAGGCTCAAGACTAACCCAAGGACTCTTCACATTTTAGTAACCCAGTAAATGATTACACAGATAGCTTTACAATCTGAGGTTTGCCACTATTAACTTTCTAATGTTTAAGACATCCAGGAATTCTATGTTTTGTGGTTATTGAATAATATCCTGTGAAAAAATGCATGCCTGTCTTGAGTTTATGAAAAGGAATATTTAATAGGCTTCAGTTATGTCAAGATAAAAGTTCAGTTTTCCTGCAGGGAAGACATACATTAAGCAAAAATAATGGTTTGGAATTTTTCCTTGTTTATGTGAACATGATGATTATGAAAACTTGAACCTAATCTCACTGTATGCAGTTGGTCATGGTAAAGAAAAAACATTATGCAAGCTGTCTTATGCGACCCTGCCAAAGCAATTCCAAAATATCTGTGATAGTTATGTGCTTTCAAGGTCTGGCTGACTTTTAGGTGGAACTCATAGCAAGTTGTGTGGTGACCTCGTGATGTGGGAATTATGGCAGTAGACTGAGTATCAAATCATATATCTCAGTTTAACATATAAAAATATAAAGCCACATGACAGAACACAGAGCAGGAAGTTTGAAATGCTCTGAGATTCATTTTTTCCCTCAGCTATATTATTTTCTGTCACCTCATTTACATAAAGTATTTCTGGCTAAACAATTTGCAAATGCATATGATTTAATAGCAGGTATATGTGTGGCAGAGGTAAATTTGGACTTAAAATTAAGACATAGCTAGCAGTGAAAGACACCTGGTATACATCAAATTTATTTCACGTGCAAGTCTTTGTATGGAATTTTCTTGGAACCAGTTACTCTCTGACATGTTAGCTCATAGTTTATTTTAATTACAAAATATCTAAATTTTCAGATCTTCAGATAACGTTTCATAATTACTAGAATTAACATAAGATTATTCAATCTGCTTTATTTTCCCTCCAGATGTGTGCTGCATAATAGTCCCATATAAAGCAGATATTATTTTCTTGCATGCATCCTATCAGAATATCCAGCCTGTCCTATACCAGTGATCCAGTAATTAACTTAATTTCCATCCTAATTTTCTCTCCCAGCTTTATCTAAATTTTTACTATGTATATCTATAGGTTTATCTATAATTTTGCTAGGTTGCTCTTGAAGAGGTTAACCAGACTAAGGCCAAGAAAATGCATGCCACAGATTTCCACAGAAGTGGAAATTATGAGATTATATTATATAGATGAGTGTTCTTGATTTTGATGGAGAGAATGGATCCGATTATTATTTGCCATGCCTTTCAGTCCTATTCAATTAAATGACAAGTGATCATTCTGGTCGTGTTCCCTGTCTATCAAAGGCAGGAAGCCCAAATAATCTTAAGAGGGATGTTATATTGGAAGAATTCCAAGCAATTTTTGCAGATCCAAAGGTTAATTTTTATTCTTTTTAAAGCTTGAACGTTGTTTATCAAACATGAAACTTCAGTGGTTCACTCTTCATTGACTACATCATCTGCCATTCTAGGGAGATTTTACAACAAATGTTTATAAATATACCTTTTCTCTACAGATTTAGGGTCATAGTGTCTCATACAATGAACCTATAACTGTGAATGTACATAAATGTAATTCATATTTGTCAGTATTAGGAATGCCTTTAGAATATTTATTATGAAATAAAGTGTTATCACTTGCACCATGAATAAAATAGTTGGAAGATTCCAAGAAAAATGCGAAGGCAACTTTTTGACCTGGAGCTTAAAAATCATGTCTCTTATGTATATAATCTATTAATGACACTCTCTGTGCAAAGACTTTCCTGGCACATTATCCACTGACATTCCAGGAGCCAACTTCAGTTAAGTTAAATTCAACTGAACCCTGGGGGTCACATTTTTTGGAAATGTAATTTCATTACTGCCCACACATGTATCCCAGTCCCAGTTCCAAATACATATATAGGGTTCCCAGTTTATTTTTTGGGAAGTGAAAGAACTTGAAAAACCTATTTCAGTCCATCTGAAATGAGCATGATCTTGAAATGGGAGCTGGAGAGGCATGCAAGTTACAGAACTTCAGAGAGTGAGTCTGCATGAGGTCAAGAGTTCGGGGCTGACCAGTGGTGCCTCCAAGAGAAACCTGGGTGGATGGTCAGATGGGTCTCACAGCATAATTCAGAAAAATCCCAACCATCAGTAGTTTGCTAGGAGAGGCTGGGAAGCAGAGGAAAAGACGCACAGAGCATTAGAGCATGTAACATTTTCTTGCAGTTCACTGTATCACCCTTCATTTTACTGTGTGCACACTGAGGCCCCGTCAGCAAGGTATTGCTGAGAGTCCTGCTTGCAGGTGTGCAGCAGATCTACAGTCTTTTCCTAGAGTTCCTTTTTCTGTGCTGTGATACTTTGTTGCTTTTATTTGTGTAGACAAATAATAACAGGATGCAGCTAAGTTGTGCTGAATCTGTAGTCAGCTTTTCTCTAGCCAGAATCTTGTCAAGTGTCTTCATCTCCTTCTCTGGAGGATTTTTCTTTCCCTCCTGCTGCAAGGTCACAAGGAAATATCTATCAAAAATAGGGAGGTTCTTTAGGAAAAGTCCTCTGATACAGAGGTACATCTCTGTACTGCATGCCTATACAAGTTCAGACATGCACCCACAGAAAGATTATCTGCCAACAAGAGTGACAAGGAGCTAGTCACTTCTGCATACCCCCTGTGTGATCTCTACCATCAGTGACCTTAGTTCTCTGAGTAGGATATTCCACTTTTGCCAACAAAACTGCATGTTGTCAAGTTTCTCAGTTAGAAAAAGTGGATTCTGTAGAAGATTATTATTTGAAAGATAAGGGGGGGGGGGGGGGTTCCCCCTAAATGCGTGAGGGTAAATCATTTCTAGCTACAATACTCATAAGCTGATAAAATGAGATATTAGCAAAATACACAGATTTGCCCCTTCTTTTCCTCTCCATTTTAGGACTTTCTTGCCTACATCACATTTCTGATCTGGCCTGGTAAACAAGAGCCTTTTCCATTTGGTTTTCTTTCCCATCACACTCTCACACATAAGCCTTTCCCATGTTTCTGTATATACACTGTTGATTAAGATCTAGAGGGAGTTTTTTTACAGACTGTCAATACAGTAGAAAGTCTGTGATCTTGGAGTTTTCCCTTTGGAAGCTGTGAAAACGAAGATTCTTGGCTCCCTTTTTAGTATATCTGTAACCTACTACATATCACTTAACTTGTTTGCCTTTGTGGCTGCTCATCCCTATTAAATTAGTTCACACCAGTAGAGATGCAAAGAGAAAGCATGAGGTTTTTCTCCTTCGTTTCCTCCTGCTACTTAGTGGGAAGGGGTTCTCAGCTGCTGATTATGTTGCTTGGTTGGTTTTCTCACTGCCGTGTTTCTGTGCGCCGCATGCCTTAATGAGGAACAGGCGGTCAGCAGTTCGGTGGGCAGAGCGCTCCGTGTGCTCGGCAACAGAGACACGGGCAAAGCAAAAGAGATCCAAATAGCTTCCTTTCCAACCTGCTCCAAAATGCAGGCAGGAACTTATTCCTAAGTTTACTCTTAGGATTTCAAGATCGAGCTGTCAAATTGCTAGTCTCTAGAAGTATTTATGGACTTTTCCTACATTTAGGTGGTGGTTTTTTTCCTGTAAGAGGCAAGTCACTTCCTTCCTCTCACGGATCAGTCATTACTTGCTGGAGAAACATAACCATGCAAGGGCACCAAAATAAGACATGCATAGTCTGATAAAAATACTTCTAATATTTCAGGTAAGAAATGTTTTTAAGGTGGATTTTGTAGAAGAATTGTATGTGTCATTATTTCCTCTACCCTCTCCCAAATATTTCCCATCAGATGAACATTTAAGAAGAACTGTGATTTTTTTCAGCCGTACACTTCTACTGCCAGTAACTTGATCCAGAAGTATCTCAACGTTTTTTCTTGCAAAAATGCAAAGTAGCCCTATAAAAAAATTTGGATTTTAATTCTTATAGAATCATAATCATAGAACAATTCACATTGGAAAACACTTTAAAGATCTCTATATCCAAATCCCCACCCTGTGCAGGGGCACCTCCCACTAGACCAGGTTGCTCAGTGCCCCATCCAAGTGGCCTTGAACTCTTCCAGAGATAGGGTATCCACAGCTTCTCTGGATGACCTGTTCCAGTGCCTCACCACCCTCATGGAGAAGATTTTCTTCCTAATATCTAATCTAAATTGGTTCTTTTGTCTTTTAAAGCCATCCTCCCTTGTCCTATCCCTACATGTCCTCTAAATTGTCCCTCTCCTGCTCTTCAGTGCTGAAAGGCTGCCCTAAGGTCTCCCTGGAGCATTTTCTTCTCCAGCTTGAGCAACTCCAAATGTCTCAGTCTGTCTTCAGAGAGGTACTCCAGCCCTCTTATCATCTTAATGGCCCTCCTGTGGATGTGCTTCAACAGTTCCATGTCTGTCTTGTGTTGAGAACCCCAAGAGCTGGATGCAGCACTGCAAGTGGGGTCTCACAAGAGTGGAGTAGAGGGGTGAAATCACCTCCCTCCATATGCTGGTCACTCTCTTTTTGATGCAGCCCAGGGTGTAGTTGGCTTTCTGGGCTCTAAGTGCACATTGCTGGGTTATGCTGAACTTCTTGTCAACCAACACCCAAGTCTTTACCTCAGGGCTGCGCTCAACCCTTTCTCAGTCCAGTCCATATTTGTGCTTGATCCACATGCAGGACCTTGCACTTGGCCTTGTTGATCTTCATGAGGTTCACATGGGAACTAGATCAGTGACACATGATCACATGATACAGTCTGGGAAAGGAAGGAAAGAATACCAGAAAGGAAACTCTTTTGTGATTTTACCAAAATGACAGAAGAAAACTGTTAAAGCAAAACCACGCAAACAGGCAGAACTGCCTAATGTCACACAAGTGGTGACATAAAGTAACATATATTAAAACTGTAAATGCTTTTTGAGTGGGTAAGCCTGACATTTCTTTACAGAAGACTTTTTTGGACTACCAGAAAAAAAATATATATCTGCAACTGCTTAAATCTACTTGTAGTGAAAAAAGTATTTGGACATGTGTTTACATAAGTATATGTGCTATTGACATAGCAGTGAAGCAGCTTACTGACTCAGGGCCAAGAAACACTAATGGTAAAACTTTCCAGCATTTGTTGTCGTCTTGCAGTTTTACAGACATAAGACAACATTTCTTATTGTTGCCTCAAGTTGTAATCATTTTCCCTACTGCCTCCTCAATCTGTTCCCAGAAGGAAGAAGAAAATGGCTTATTATCTGTGTCACATGTAGTAGAAGTAGGTTTGTGTCTTTTCAGTTGTCAGTAGAACAGTAGATTAGATCAGGTACAAGTGAAGTGCAAGCTATCACCTAAGGAACAGATTACTTCTGGGGAAGAATTCAACCATGTTTCACACTTTATTCCTCATGTGGAAGAAAAATTCATTGGTTTCCAGCCAGTTTCGTGGTTCCTAATATATAGGAGTGTTTACACAGGAGAGAGAGGTGTCTGTACGAGGCTCTCTAAGTAAGATATCATCCCCTTCTCAGCTTCTTTGGTGCTACATTGCAGTAAGAAAACTGGTGCCCTAGTTAGTTTGATAAACTGGTATTTAGAAGAAACTAATTCCACCTTCTCGCTCTGGGCAAGACTTCCTGTGTGAACAGTGCTACAGGCAATGCCACAGGGAAAACATTGCTTCACCAACTCACAGGACAGATACATTTAAGATTGTGAAGGGCTTGAGTAATGCAGTAGTGGAATGCTCATAAATGTCACAGAGAAATCCCAGGCTTCATGGCTCAACAGCCAC
Organism: Illadopsis cleaveri; assembly: GCA_013399915.1. Classification (NCBI taxonomy): domain Eukaryota; kingdom Metazoa; phylum Chordata; class Aves; order Passeriformes; family Timaliidae; genus Illadopsis; species Illadopsis cleaveri. The sequence goes on along the minus strand of VXBB01009306.1, from coordinate 421,574 downwards.
ATATCACACAGGGAGCATATTTATCTCCAGGAGCTGATCCTGGAAGCTGCAGGCCACAGCAGTTCCCACTGAAGGCATTCTCGGACCCCTCAGTGATCAGAGATTCTATGGGATTTTGAAATCTGTGAGATGTAAGTTGACTAAGGCAATAAAATATAAACACTGATTAACAAAGTAGGTCTTTATAGCCACTAAATTTATATTTATAAATAGCCAGAGACATGACTGAGTGACAATGTTCAACCATGCAACAAATTGAAAGCAAATAAAGATATGATGACACAGTAATTGTAACTGAAATGAAAACATCCTTTACCAGCATTTTTAGATTCTTATACACACATTAACTTTTTCTTTAGGTAGCAGGCCTTCCCCACTTCGTGGTTTAAATGATACCAAATTCAACCATCATCTACATTGTGTGTTCCTGAATATTTAAAACTCTGCACAACTATTGAAATAATCCAGAATGTCGTAAGACATCAGAAGAAAACAGTTCTTCTATGAAAGCTTAGACTTGGAATTTCAGTTGTGATTTAGATAAATTCATAAATATCCCCCTCTTTGCACAGCCTAATGCTTAGATTACACTTAAAATTCCAGAGGGATTATATTCTGTCATGTTTAAAACATAGTGGATGTATTTTATGCCTCAAAGTACTCATCAGGACCATGATGAATTTTTAACCATATAAAAGAAGATATGTGTTTTAAGAATATTTTGGGGTGGAAGTGGTAATTTTTATTTTTCCTTCTATCTAGTACCAGCTGCTACTGTACCAACTTCAGAGTGCATGCTCTGATTCTCGGGTGCATGGCAATTTTCTGCTGGGTCTGTTGAGAAAAATTTCTGTTGAGACTTTTCTTCCAATGTGAATATTGATTATTATATCACACACAAGCATCATAGGCCGGGATTAAAATAAAGAGAGGTTAAGGTGAAGCATGATGCTGAAATACAGCATTGACAAAGATCTAACTATTAACTCAAAGAATTTTAACTAGAATAGACAATACAGCGATACTTACAGGTGAAAAAAATGGTGGTAAGAGAGAGCTGAGTGGATCTGTCTCATTCCAGGAACATATCAAAGGTAGAACAGCTCTACTGTTCTGCTGATTTCTGAAAAATTTGTGGTGATATTCATTAATGTGCAACTCCGTCATATGAGCAGTATCATAAAAGTTCCACGTCTTTTGTGGTTCAGGGTGGTTACAAGTGACCCTGTTAAAGCCATACAGCTTCTGCAAGCAAGTGTACAAACATCTTAGAAATCACTATTACTAAAAGTAGATAGGCTACATTAGACATATTTCTATAGAAAAAGTCATCTGCCTCCAAACTTTAGCTGTCCTATATAGAGTTACTCATTAGATTATCACCACTGTAACACCTGTACGAGACATCTACCTTTGGAGGACTTTTTTTCTGGGTTTGGTCTTGCATCAGTTCTAAATTTGCTATTCACTGGACAAATATTGCTGATTAAGAAAGCATCACTTTGCAAATTGAATTTTCAGTGTAGGATGATAGTTTATGTGCATTCTTGATCAGTATATTGAATAGCTGCAAAGTAATTCTATAGATCAGTTTTAAAATGCAAACTTGAAATAGGTGCACTTTCTGTCTGAAAAACAGCACAAGAGATTTCTGGCTCTAATGTTTCACTGTCTGAGGTTTTTTTCTTCTTGTAGACAGGTCCTTTATGTAAGTGTAAATAAAGTAAAACACTTTCAGGTTGCACTGTTACTTCATTACATGAAGAAAACAAGAGGGATCAATTCACCCATCATTGAAATGCTGCCATTTCAGTGATGTGTAATTTTATGGGTGCTAGCAAACTAAACAAGGGGTTAATGAGCAGTGGAATAATAGATGCTGTTAAAACTGCAGAGAAAATGCAAGAACTATTTCAATAAAGGGAGATGTTTGATCTGCTTCAAGCTATAAAAGAAAATTTGTGATTTTCCTAAGTCCACAAGCCCTAGCTTAATGTTAGTGTCAAACTGACTCTGTGTTAAGCTCATTTGATGTACCTCTGGGCTATAAGATGTTATTTTGCCAGCAGCAAAGGTCACATGTTTTCAGGTATTGACAGTGCAAGTAATGACAAGTTGTTTCTGTGTTTGAGTGGATCACGGTCTTTTTAGCTTTCATTCAATGAATTTGGCAAAGTGTAGCCTCTGCCCAAGACAGCCCTGTGCCTTTGAGCATACAGCTGAGGGAATTATCAAACCTCCAGCTCTGAAATCTATAGCTTCATTTAGTTTAGACCTCCCAAAAGAATGTTTATGCCCTTAGCTAAATAGCAAACAATTTTTACGTAGGTGGAAAATTTCTTCTTGATCAGAAAAAGAAACAATCCTTTATATATTTAGCCCTAAGAACATTTTTTTTTAAAAAAAATGTTTAGGTATGATAGGTAAACTAGACTTACAGTTACATTTATAAAAAACAACAGCTTTTGTGAAACTTTGCAAGCACCAGGCTTAAGGAAAGAAGCCTGATCAAATAGCTGAAACACAGGAGCAGAGCTGAAGTGCTGCTTTCCTGGCTCCTTCCTGGGTTGTTGAGTGACAAAATAAGTTGTGTAACAATACCAAGATTTACACAGTGTTGTGAGTCATCTCTAACAGGTAATCAGAAAACACATTAAGCCACTCAGATGGGAGCCTGAAACCTCCCAAACAGTCACAGAGTACACATGACTTCTCCTGTGCATTGGAGTGGTGAAGAGTACTTTGAGAAACGTTTTGTTCTCTAAGGAAAAAGGCAAGAAAGGGAATTTAGGTTAGAATGCTCTGGGAACAGAATTTGCTAAGTATTATCTGGCACCTGCAATCTGTGGGGTAGGTTTTTTTCCTTCCAGGATGAGATCTGAGTAGGGGGAAATGATAACAGCTTGTAGTGGATGACAAGGGGATGAATCCCTCAGATAGCTGTCTCTTGCACAAACACAGATACAGTCAGTCTCTTCTGAGAAACAGATGCTTGGAGCCTGAAGTCATGTCCTTGGTCTCAGTGCTTGCTCTTAGACTCTTTCTACATTTTCCCAAAATTTTTGTTTGATAAGAAGCAGAAATGTCTCAAAAATGCCAGCAGCCCATCACCACATTAAGTGACGTAAACTGCAGAATTAAGCACCCTCCCTCCTCCTACTCTCCAGCATATGGACCTTGCCTGGACCAATTTTCCTCAGAGAAGTGTATTTAACTTCTTGTCACCATTGCCTGGTGACTGAGAAACACTCCTGGGACTGGAGCTGGAGTACCAGATGTCATCATGAAGAGAAACCCTTGAAATTGAGACTTCCAGTTTCTGATGGATCCCCAGCATCCCATGAATTTTCCGTGAGCAATATGTGCCTCACAAATTGGAGTCCTTTGGAGAATTATGCCTGTTTTGCATCTCCCAAACAGCTTTAGCTAAAAGGCAGAATCTCAACCAATTAGTGCAACACAGACAGGGTGACAACTGAGCAGACCCAGAAGCCCTGCATTAGGTCTCCAAAGAACTTGAGGTATCTTAAGCTGTGCAGCACGATAGGTATGGATTATTTTAATTGCTCTTGTGAAGTTAAGCCCCTAAATTTCTCTGAAAGGGCACTGATGTGATTTGTTGCCTACTTGCTGAAAAGCACATTGGTTCATACTATACTGACCCAAGTACTGACAGAGATTGTTAATTTGTTTGTATATGTGTCACAGTTCCTTGAAGTGCCTATACAAGGATTTAACTGAACCTGATTAGCTTAATCAGCACAGACTTGTACATGGACATGCCTTTCTCACATCTGTGCAATTGGTTTCACTTCCTCCTTTCTCTCTTCCCTTTAGTCACATTTTTTCTTAAAGAAGTTTCCATGACTTTAAACATTTCTCTGAGTATTTTCCTTTTCATTCCCTTTGTAGTAGCATTTTTATCTCTGTAGAAAGTTGCAGAAGGTGCAAAATTGGCAAAAATAAATATAAGTAGCAAAAAGATGAGATTAAATATAACCTTAAAAATGCTATATAGTTCGCCCTGAAGCTTTTCATAGCAAAATTTGAGATCTGGACATCTCCCTGAGCCTGCTTAGCACAGCTGAGCACAGAAAGAGGAACAGACCACCATCAAGTATGTTGATGCATTAGGCTTCAGGAGAAAGTAAAAATATTAGGGGACAAAACTGGCCATGCTTTCCCTCACAGTAGCATTGGGTACTGAGCCACAGCTTCTCTAAAGCTTAAGGAAAAGCAGTAAATAAATATTTTTAGTACTGCAAGTGTAGTCTTATACCAGGGTCACTCTTCCAAAGGCAACAGCATTTTATTTGCTTGTATTGACAAAATTCAGGGTTACAATTTTTCCTTCTGAATAGAAGCCTGTATTTTTCATCTGAACTGCAGATTGCAAAGCATTAATATGTTTTCTCTCACCTTATGAGAAAATAAGTGTACTAAGTTTTAAATGCATGTGTAAGAAAGGAACATAAAGGATGTATGTGTGTGTGCACCTGTAAGTAGATGTAGATGAAGACACAGGTGTAACTTCCAGCCTTGTTTTGTAGTGGCAATCGCTGCTTCTCCAGACACAAGAGGACCTTGCACGAAAACATATGAAACTGTCCCCAGTGTGATTATTGAATCTTCTTCCTCTTCTTTTGTCACTTTTGTACTTGTACAATAATTGTACCTTTGCATACAACTTGAAGGAGCACCACCAGGGAGATTTTCATTCATGTATGTATGGTAGATTGATTATATCCTAAAACTTTCAAATTTGTGCTTTTCAATATCTTTTCTGTAAAAAGGGTAAGGCAATATCTCAAAAAATGACACCAATTACCTCATCTACTGGGTTGGATCAAGGCACCTAGACGTAGGTTCTAGGATGTGAGTATCTGGACTCCCATTATAGGCAATAGCATTAGAGTCAATACAACCAGTGGAGCTTGGAGAGCTACACCTGGACAGTGAAATAATTTCCAGGTTCCCCTAACTGTACAGTTCGATTGTCCTCTGACTGTCATAAGTGCTGAAACACCTACCAACATTTTGAGAATTAAATCTTGATGTCTGCAGTGCAGAGGTGAATCCTATCCTGTGAAATCATTTAAGTAGATGCAGATGTATGTGTGAAGTAGACAGTGATTGAATTAAAACTGTTGTGATTTTAAAATGAATAAATTCCTATTCTGTTATGTACCCATCAGGTCCATGAAAATCCAGAGTATGGTTAACTTATTTTTATTTACGTATCACGGGAGGGATATATATGCTGTATTTGTGAGGCAAGTAATTCTACATCATTTTTTTCATATTTAAGATATTCAGGGTGGTCAGTAAGCATTTAGTAATGCTAACTCCCACTAAGCATTACATAAGCCAATTACTTTTACTCATTTCCAATGGAAATATTAAAACCAGAAGTTAGAGAGCTACTCCTGTAGAGTTTGAATTCCAAATAATGATTAGTACCATAAAGTAAGAACACTCAGAAGTTGCTTCGTACTAAGTATGATGGAGGCCCCAGGGCCGTGTTCATACCACGAGAGGGGCTCAGCCCAAGACCTCTGGAGCACTGACAAGAGGTCAAAGTACATCTGAAGTGATTAATAGATTTTCATGCTTGATCCCATGCAAGAAGGTGAATCTGACTCTCTGACCCTCCTTTAAATAACAAGATTCAGTCTTGTTTTTCTGTGCAAAGCAAGTTGCTGATAGCCTGGAAATAAAGAAGGGTTTGGATTTCTTTTCAGCTCAAAGCTCTCAAATTTTTCTGTCTCGGCACTGCCTCACTAGGTATGTTGGTTGTGCCCCATTCAGAAGCAGGATACAGTCAGCACTTAATTATCGCTGTGTTGCAGATTATTCATGCCACAGATACCAGCTGAAGCAGAGAGCTGCATGAATGTTTCTAAAGTCCTTCCAGGAGCATCTCAACTCTATAATCAGTACAGCTGCTTTTGAGTTACACAGAACTCGAGATAATAAGCCGGATCTTATCTGGCTCCATAGTAAACCAGCTCCCTGAAAAACACAGAGGCTGGTTGTGTTGACCTGTATCCAGTTGGGGTTTATTAATTTTGCCTCAATGTTACTCTGCCAAACCCATAGTGCAGCTGGCTTTGGTGGCAATCCATCTGACAGGTGACAAGGGGTCTGTCAGGGAGGGACTGAAGCAATTGCTTCTGAACCACGGTCCATTTTTCTAGAAGAGGCTTTACAGTTTATTAGAGGAGGCACAGTGCTACAAGATTTCAGACAGTTTTGTCCTGTTTCAAAAATATATTTTGGGATATTTTAAATTCTTCTTTTTTATTTTAATTTTTTAATTTCAACAAACGTCTTTTTTGAAGTGACAGCACAAGTTGCATGGACTTGTGTTGAAACAGAAAAGTCAATTGTAGATAGCTATAGATTGAGATAACTTTAGTGCTTATTTAGTTTCAATAAGATAGATGTTTTTAAGTTGTCAACAAGTAATCCATTTTAAAGGTATATATTCATCTTTAAAATGTGCTTCACATCAGGAGACTTCATTGCATCAATCCTAGGCTGACACTTCCAATACAGTTATTCCTAGAGGCCCTTGATTTTATTTTGTCAAGAGCAGAGAATTCTGAACAATAAACTTTTGGATCATTCAGTTAGATTCTTTATGACTTTATGTTAATTTCTATATTTTTACTTTTCCGTGCAAAGTAGCAAAGGTTCTAAAACTTATGTCATCATCAGCTTATGTATAAATGACACCAGAAACCTCAAACATGCTGTTAGACAATGGAAAACTAAGACACATGGACAAGACTGAGACATAACTAGAGAAAATGTAATCATATCTTAATTGTGCTGAAGAAAATGTTCCTATGGGCCGCAAATATTTTTGATTTCTATAGCAACTTATCATCCAGAACTTTCTAAAAATATTAGTTAATTGAGCCTCACAATTTGAAAGGTGAATAAAAGTTGTATTGGGATGGTCCTGTTTTTCACTGGAGTACAGTCTGGTCCACTTGTCACTGATATTTGACAAAATACAAAGCAGATGACCCAGATGGTAACAATCACATACAGAAAGTATTTCTAGATCATAACTGTAGTCAAGATTTTTATCCAAACTTCCTAGCATTTAATGTAAGCAGCAGCAGAATTAAGGCACTGCTTAAACTGAGAAGGGAATTACTGTCAGTATTGTCTGTTAAATGCATTGGGAACTGCCATAAATACAGGTAGTTCCAACCATGCCTTGCTAATTGCCTGGGCAAGTACCTCAATCTTCCCTTATCAAAACAAGGACCAAAGACACACCATGTGGAACAGATTCTGAAAGCTCTGTGGAGCCAGGAAAATCTGTTGCCTGTGACCCCAGAGAAAACTTCACATTTGGTAAGACTTCAGTTTGATTGTACTTCTTTGAGCCTTTCTGCTATAAGTGTTTAATAATTTGAACTATGTCAATAATTGCCCAAGTTTGCCTACATGAGCTAAGTCATTTAAGAAATTACTTAGGAAAGTAATGAATTTGATGAGAGTATAAGTTAAGCTAATTAATCATCAGTTAGTCACGGTCTTGTGTCTAGACAAGCAACAGTCTTCCAATATGCAGTACCAGGGGCCAGCAAGTAAAAATACTGTATTTCACATGAAGCTTTTATTTCACTGTGATTGTGGTAGTGTATAGACACACTATAACTTGATTAAAATGCAAAACCCAGTGTACTTTGTCTGTTTGCCCTTACAGTGATGTAATCCAGATACTGTATTCTTCAATTGAATTTCCTCAGCCTGTTGGAAATAGAAAACCTCTTCCATGAAAACACATCTTTCCCTAAAGCTTCAGAAGTTTTAAGTGTACGTATGTATCTAGCAAACTAACCTATCTTCAAGCTGTTCCTGTTGCTGAACTGTAATTCAGGAAAACAGATAATCTGTTGGATACAATGCTCAGAACCATTCCTTTGTAGATGAAATTCAGTGTTTATCAGAGCCTCTAGAGCAGCTTTTGTTAGCACATCTTTTCTGTCCTGTAACTCTCCTGGAATTGAAAGTTCTGCAGCAGCATCAGAGCCTCAGTGTGTTTCTAACAACTCATAGCTACACATGATACAGTGCTGAGGTTTGATGGGACAAGGGGTTTTATATCCATAGTGGATTTTTATCCAAGAGGAATAGTGACGCTGTTTTAATAGCAGAAACTTTTTAAAAAGGCCTTTGTGGTTTCAACCGTCATTTTCAAATTTAAGGATCTAACTTAAGGGCAGTTCAGCATGTTCAGCATTCTCTTGACAGACCCTTGGTGTGTCCCTTGTCTCTATCCAATGGTTTCCTACCTGGAAATCTCCTTTCAGCTCACCTGAGTGAACTTTCAGTCCACTGGAATGAAACTCTTTCAGCTGCTTCTGCAGTTTCTTTCTATTCTGTTTGCCAAATCTGTCTGAATTATGCCAAAGTTAGCAGAGCTAAAAACAGAGCAGTAACTAGGAATTAAGAAGCTGATAGTACCAGTGTGACCAAATGGAATTAAGAAGCTGATAATACCAGTGTGACCAAATGTACTAATCATAAAACAATAAAATTTCACTGCTCGAATGAAAGCTTGCTTGCTATACTATATGAAGTCCTTTATTTTACAAGGTCAGTGGAAGATTGAAGAAATGTGTCTTTTTAATGGGATGATTTAGTTCATTCATACCATGGCCATAGGCAAAATTCCTCAGTACACTATATTTTGCTGTGAAATATTCATGTTCTGACATCAAGTTCAAACATTTAGTCACTTTAGATATTTGAACAAGCCAAATGTTCATTGGTTTCATGTCACTTTTTAACATAGTCCATTTATATACAAAAAAATGCTCCTAGCTAATTCTTGAGTTTACTTTGTGCCAACTGCAGTGTCAACTGCACTGAACCCTTAAATACCCAAGGACTAGGTGCAGTAATGCAAAAGTACAGTAAAAACACATTACTACATTCACCTTAAGTACATTAATTGTAGAGGAGACTCTGCATTAGCAAGGTGTCCAAGGAACTTAAGGCAATTATGTGACGTAAAGCTGTAGTAGCAATACCATTATTCCCAGCCTTGCCAGCACACAGTAAGACAGCAGCTTTCTTCTGTTTGGGAGAAGAAACAATTCTTCTGCCTGTTTCCCACTTCTCCCTTTCTGCCCTATCGAAATGAGTACAAGGACATCATCCTCACCAAAGGAGTTTCATGAAGAGGGAACTCTTTCATGCAGGAGGGACATACCAGCTCATATCTTGATAAGATGGCTGCAGAGCAGAGAAGGGCTGAAATTTCAGACTCATATGGTTCTGTGGCTTCTTATGTGGCTTCCCACCATCTTAGATGTGAGATTAGCTTTTCTTGTAAAGAAACATGGAATTAAAACTTTTTAATTCTATCAAAGTGAAAACCATGTTTCAGAAACATACAGCTGTTTTGGCTTGGTGTATGGAAGTGTTCCCTCTGATTCTCTGTCATTAAGGGAGGCACTGAGGAGCATGGGTTAAATTTAAACTAAAACCAACTACCTAATTACATTAAAAAAGTAAATTGGATAAAATTATTCAGATTTGCTTGACAATATCTTGAAAGCAAATTCCCTGCACAGCTTCACATATAAAGTAGAAAAGACTTAAAGCAACTTGACTATAGGATTTGCACAAAGAATCAGAGGCAGAAACAGTAGTCAGAAAGAAATGATAATTCAAACAAAGCGGAGCAGTATTCCCTGACAATTTTGTTGATTGATGTTTTTAAATTTATTTTTATTATTTTTTTTAAGCAATGAATGATACTCTGTTTTAGTAGAGGTAAGTTGCCCAAGCTAGCAGGCTACATGACAGTGAGGTCATGTTTTGATTAACATCAAGACTCCTACATAGCTAAATCAATTCATTGTGCAAACATATGAGAGTCCAAAAAAGTAATACTCAGAATTAATGATATTTGGTCATCCATTCTCCAGTGAGGTTAAAATCACAGATGAATGTGGTGCCCTTCCCATTGTGTTTCATGAGATCTGTCTTCCTCAGTCCTGAACAAGGCACATTTTTAGCACTGCCAGCTCATTCTCCTTTATCAGACATCTCATTTTTTGGCACCATATGATTCTAGGAAAACTGATCTCTCATTTGGAAGAAAGAAATAAGGACATTTTAGTACCTAGGATTGCCAAAAATACTTTCAAAATGCGCAATCTTAGAGGCTAGGAAGCCAAAAGATAAGTAACATGAACACAGAATTTATTATTTTTTTAAAGAATGTTATTTTGAAAACAGTTTCTTGATTTATCTTGGGCATCTTTTTTATGTAACACTTGCTGTTGGCAGGAGTAGAGTCTTCATTTCTCAGTAGTTCTTCTGATTTCTGCTGTGCAGTACATTGAACATCTCTGTCATTTTCATCTGGATGGACCATCTTTTTTTAATGCTACTGTTGCTATTGAAGTAAGCAAAAGTGTTGCAAATAATTTCAGAACAGACCTTAACAAAAACATACCTTGGAAAATTTAAGCAGACTCTTTCAGACTGTGTCAGACTGGACGTCTTGTGCAGCACAGTTAAATCATCATTGTTATTCTTTTATTCTCTCTGTATTTCCCTCTGTATAAATATAATGGCAGTATAAAAATCTTTTTGATGTCTAGGATAGTGTATGGCATCATAGGGAAACTAAGGAGGTCTTCTAAGCTGATTAAATAAAACCAACAAGAGTCACAGGAGGGAAGGGAGGAGGGAAAACACTTGCTCGGCTGATCTGAGATGTTTGCAAAAGCTGCAGCAATTCTCCACCAGTTAAGGATTGAAGTTTCCCTGGTGGACTGATGACCTTTGATGTGATAATTGCTGGTTTTCCTGAAACTCCCAAAAGAGAGCATGTATAGTAGGGTTAGAAGAAAAAGGGATAAATATTAATGAAGCATTGGATTTTCATTCAAAAACAGCAGGAGCCAAGCAGTTAAACGCTCCTTTTCATCCCATGAAACAGGATAGAAACTAAGATCCCTATAATATTTGCCACACAACTTACAAACCTTAATCTCTGAGCAGTTTTACAGTGTCATGTATCTCTGTGGGTATGAGCTTATCGTGTTGTTGAAAAGTTCATTAATTACCTTAGATTTCTCTTCTTTTGAAATTGTCAAATTAAACTCTAATTTTTTGAAGTATGATGTTTTTGCCTTCAACATAACACATACATAAGTGTCAGGGTATTCATTTTCCACTACGGTGACCTTAGAAATTTTATGTGTCAGATAAGGCTGGAGAAAGTACCCTAGAATAGGAAAATGGTAAAAGTATTATCCTTTTTTTGTTGTGATTCACATGGAAGTTTTTATCCCTTACCTGAATCCAAGTTGATCCTAAGTTACTACTTTTCAGCATCCACTCGCATGTCATGTGTTTGATCATAGAAAATAAGGGAAATGTGCTATAGTTAGCATGCAGTTTGCTTGCTCTCTCGCAAGCTGGGTGAAAAAAAAAATGTTTGCAGAGTAAAAAGAGACACTATAAGCCCATTGCTTACCACAACAACTTTTTATAGTTGTTTGGGGGTTTTCTTGGGTTTCTGTTTGGGTTTTTTTTGTAACAGAGACAAAGTGTTTTATTTATCTGGTGAAGTTACTTTGTTCTGGAGCTAGCTGTTGCTTTAGTTAGTAGGTGAAAAGTTACTTAGAGTTTGCCAAAAGGCTTACAATCTCCAGTAAGATTCAATTTGCATGTCTGTCATGTCTTGGAAAAGATTGAGTATTAGCCTTTCCTCTAGCATGTCACTCATATTGTGCTGTTATCTTGAAGTATTTTAAGGACAAATAAAATCAAGAGTTTCAGACTGATTAGGTGGTGTGACTGCAAAGGCATTTTTGCATTGAAGAAATGCCTTTGTTATAGCAGCCATCATATCTGACCTGCTCTGTAGGTCAATAAAGATGAAGGGCTCTTGGTCTGTTGCAGAAGAAACTCATTGTGACTCACAACTGGCCCTGCTTTCACATGCATACACTTACTGCCAGCCTAGCAATATGGACCTTCTCTCCAAATGATTAATATAGCATCCAATGAGACATACTGTTTCTCTGGAAAACATCCTTGTAAGGCTGGCTGAAATGGGAGGTTAAATATCAAAGGGCTAACACAAAGAAAGGGACTGATCAAACAACTAGACTATTCTGTGATTTACATGGGTTATTTTGCTGATGATTAGGTAAAGAAAAACCTGCTGAGATGAAGAGTAAGCAATTACATATTGAGGAAACTCTCATACTTATTACCTTATTAGTAGTATTCATAGACTGAGAGACCCTCCACAGGGTGATCCCTTGCTAATTCCTTATTGACAACGGCTTTGATGTGCTTACATTATGTGATTTTTCTTGGAGGAATGGAAAAGGCAGGAATTATTCACTGAATACATAACCACCTAAATTGCAGAATTGAGGAAAGCTTTGTAAATAAAGAAGGCTGCATGTTAACTAATGTGTGTATCCCATCTTCAGCTGTCAATGTAATTTCCTAGAAGGCTGGTTAATAAAAAGAACAAGAAAAGTAATAAGAATCATAACCACTGGCTAGTTCAAGATAGAATAATTCCCAAATTGAGGCAGACACTACACTGTCAGCACAGATGACAAAATCAGTAATGGCTGGCTGTGGAAGTAGAGAAAACTTTGATTACTTGATCACAAAAGTTCCCTTTTACTGAACTTTTGGTGTGTTGCATGTACAGATAAGACTCGGGAAAATGATACTTAACAAACATTTTCACTAGAATAGCCACTCTTGATTCTTACCAAGTGAGATACTGCTTTCTTTCTGGTAAGGAACCCTGCCTCTATGCTGACAGTCCTTTTACACTCCTTTCCTGCTCCAGGGCAGGGGAAAAGTGCTTGAGAAAAATTAGGTTCACATGTGAGTTGATATTGTTAGATAGCCTCAAATACCATGCTGGAATGGAAGAGGGCATCTTACCTGTGCCTGTGCCAGTAATGAACAAGAAAACCCAACAAATGGTGACTACTGTTCAAATGGCAGCACATGTTTCACCTTAAGGTGTAAGCCTGTTGTGAGGACTTTTCTCTGTGGCAGCAGGTAGTCTAGGAACCTGTGAACAAAGCAGCTAAGTAATACCAATAACCTGGCTATGAGATCAGCAAATTCATCTGGCATAACTGTGCGAACTTACAGTTGTTCAAGGTGTGCTGCATTTGCTGCAACAGGTGATATGCTCATCTAACCTGATACAGCTATCATGATAGTGCACAACACAGCAGCAAGCACATTTTAGTCCTCACTGTTATTGTCATTATTGAAGTCTAAATGCCCTATAGACCACGCAATTTAAATTCATTTTGTCTTCAAAGAGAGTGTTGCAGATTTAAATGTAGAAGGTCTGATGGCTGCATATTTATATATGGCAGAGAACCATAATACAGCTAAGACTGCAAAATATACTTGTCTGAAAAATTTGTATAAGTAGATAGGTAAATATCAGTAAATCTTTTCAAGTTCCCTTACTTAGCTCCTAAGGTAATGCACACCTTACATTTCTGAGGAAATAATGTCATGATTTGAGTTCTGCCAGTTCCTAAACTCCATGGACCTGCTCGCTCACTCCCACCCATCAGAATGGGGGAAAATAGGAACATGGAGTAAAATGGAGAAACCTGTGATTTGAGATCAAGTTGATGAGTCTGTAAAGAAGGATAATAATACTACTAACACTGATACTAATAGATTTAGAATACACAAAACAAGTGATGGACAATTCAATTGCTCACCACTCAATGACCAATATCCAGCCAGTCGCCAAGCAGCAGCTTCCAGCCAGCTTTCCATACTAAGCATGGTTCCATATGTTATGGAATATCCCTTGGATCAGTTGGGGTCTGCTGTCCAGGCTATGTCCCCTCCCACCTTTTTGTGCCCCTCTGGCCTTCTCTTTGTCTTCAGCATGAGAAGCTGAAAAGCCCTTGCCTTAATATAAACATTACTTAGCAACAACTGAAAACATGCAATGGGCTCTCAACATTGTTCTGGTACTAATCCCAAGACATAACACTATACCAGCTACTGAGAAGAAAACTAACTCTATCCCAGAAGAAACCAAGACACACAGTCTGTCTCACATTACTACAGTATAGAGCAGTAAGTGACATTATGCTTGTACTTTGAACATTCACTCAAATATGGCATTGTCAGCTTATGATTTCTCTTAATAATTTCTGAATAGTGTGTGATCATTTTACAAGTACAGAGATGAAATAAGTGTAAGACAGTATTAACTCAAATGCAAGGTTGATGAATGGAAGTTCAGGAATACGTCATCAAGGAGTCTTACTTGAATGATCATCAAGGATCCAAGTTCATAATCCAGTCTAGTTTGACACATCATCATCCAAAATAAGTTAATGAATGGTGTTGGTTTTGGAAAGTCTGTCTGGTATAACATCCTCAGTCATAATATCATTGTGTTTTAAGGCAGGCCTTGTACTTAGAACTCCTGTAATTTAATTTATAGGGATGTATGATCTGCATTATATCTTTCATTAAGGGTAGAGATGGCTAGAGTATGACAGTTTAGCTTTCAAGGATTCAGATTTTTTTCATTTCACTCTGCAATGGAAACAAAAGACTAGTAGTGTTTTTTGGTTTTTTCTTTCCCTAGCATGAAATTGTAGTGAAATTTATTTTCAGATTGAAAAATAAAGGTTTTCCATCTGAGTCTCACACTTGGGAGCATGCAAAAAGCTTAGTCTGGAGTCAGAGTAGTCAAGCTGGTCTTTCTTCATTTTAGTTTCAGTGCTATTGCGTTGAAAACAGTGATAATCAATTAACTAATTCTTTGCATGGTGAATCAAGGAATTTATATGAACGACATTATGTAAGAAAACATGAAAAAATACTGGAAGTGCAATATTCCATATATCATTTACAGAGAATGACAGATTAAAAATTTGTCCAAAAGTCCTATTCAACAGGATATTTCCATAACAGATGGCATGAGGAGTAGTTTTTCAAGCCTTAGGCAGGTATTAGATGCTAACTTGTGACATTCATCAAGCAGTCTAGGAGATCCATCTGATTCACACTAGTCAATCAGCTGCCTTGGTTTTAAGCAATTTCACGCTAAAAAGAAAATGTATTAGCAATAGCTCTTTGCCATTTGGTTCCAGCTATTTTCTTCCTAAAATTGCCTTCCCACTGTGTCCTCACCTGTAAGCTAAAACCTCTATCATTTGACTGTTAACAATGGATATGTATTTTGCATAGTAGCTGAACTGAATGTTAAACCATAGAAGATAGGGTAATTTATAATAAATAGGCTCCTCTTTATCATGCTGGTAAAAGCGATTTGTGACACTCTACAAATCACAGGTCTTGGTTGTTGTTGTTTACACCGTTGCACACACACTAGCCAATTCTATGGTTTTACCTGTCTCAATTTCCTGGTGAAATGTAGTTACCCACTACAACTTTTAGGGCAACTTTTCTGAAGTTACAGGCAATGGTTTTGACTCTCATTCAGCCAGACAGATCCTTGTTCAGCCACTTAGAACTGATCCTGTTGCTGCCTGTGTGTGTCACTGCTGGCTCCGCCTGACCCTGCCCACCCTCCAGAGCCTCCACCTCCCTGCCTATGGCCCAGGAGCCCGTTCCAGCTCCCCAAGGCTCCCCACATCTGCCCACAGTATAGGACTCCATTTCAGCCCCCTAGGCTCCCCCAAGGGATTTCCCAGCACGGCCTGTGCCTGACCTCATCCCCAGGAAGCTGGGGCTGCTGCTGTGCCGTCTTGGGCAGGATGGGACAGGCAGCCAGATCCTGCTCGGCTGCTCCTGGCCATGGCCCGCAGGGCCCACGCGATGTCCTGAAAATGTGCTCCTAGGAGTTACTGGAAACACAGGAGGATTTCATTTGCAGATACATAGAAATTGCATTAGCAGGTGTAGGAAACAGATGCCAACGCTCAGACATTTTGTCGTATCTCTTTCCCAGCTCTACCCTGTGAAAAGTGGAATATGTAACTCAATATTGTAATAAAGGCCTAGTTTTAGTAAAGCAAATCAAGTGAGGAAATGTGCAAGAGTTTAACAAATCATTGCAGCATTAACATAAAATGCCTCTGACAGAGGTCAACAGAGCTTTTTAAATGTAGGAGATAATGGAAACCTAAGCTGGTGCCATGTGATACTTTCGCACAATGCATTTTTCATTTCAGAATCTTTCTCCTTCTTCATACCCTGAAACATTTGGTGTATTTTTGACCAAATTTAAACATGTCTATAATCAGACCATATTATACCAGGCTGGGGGAAGGATAACTTTCTAGGAGCTTTCAATGAAATGGAAAAATAAGAAGGTAGGGTAAGGCAAGCAGAGGACTAACTGTGGGTTGTGCTCTGTGCTCTGTCAGTGCTGTCACCCACATCCTCAAAGCTGGGAGGGGTTTCTGTTCAAAGATGGTTTTGTTATCTGTTCAAGACCACCTTGATTTTAAAGTAGATGCTAAGGAGAGCCACAAATTTTATAAAAACACATTATAAACTTAAATAAAAGAATAAACATATGAAGATGCTGTTTTATCAGGACGTCCTCCTTTCTGTGATGTGGAAGTCTTTTGCAGTGCTTCTCTGCATACCACCACCACCACAGTAAGTGGTTTTACCAAACAGTGTTAGTGCTTTTCTTTATGTGCAAATTGCTGTCTCCAGATATGCATCAAGACACTGAACACCACTTACAGAGTGTTTTCAGTCTGGAAATTTTTCTGTGTTAATGTTCAGTTCTGAATTCTTCTGCCATAAAGGAAAATGTTTGTGCAGAAAATAGTGGGGATAATACCATGGCCTCCTTATAGACTTTTTCTGAAACTTCAGTTCAAGAGGCATTGTTTGCTCTTCACTGCAAGCCATGGAAAGCACCTTTAATTTTGGAGGAAAGTTGTTTGGAGTCTGTATTAATCTAAGGAACCTGTGACCCTCAGTCTCAGACTATCTACTAGTAAGACCTTATGATCAGAGCTTGCCTCAGTGAGTAACCTGTACTTTGGGGAAGATTCTATGAGAACAAATGCAAGTTAATAACATCATTTCTAGGGTAGAAAAACTCTGGGAAACACATTAATCATTGTGTAGTTAACAGACCATAATGACCTCTCAGGAATAAAACATTTTTGATAAATTTTAACATATCATAGTATAAAAAGGATTTGTAAAATTTAATGCATGCAGAGCTGGTTATGATTTGACTTCTTTTCTAGGAGACTTCGCCTATAAAACTGCTTTATTGTAGTTATAAATTTTCCATCAAAATTCCTTAAATTAGATCTAGAAATAAACACATTTTGCAAATGCAATGCAATAGAGACTTTGGAAAATTGTCATGATTCACCATCTGCAGCCCTGTGTTTAGAGTTTTGTAGTCTTCCAAGAGACGAGTAAGCAGTCCAAATGATATTTTAAGGAACAATTGGAACTTGTTGACAGTGTAAAAAATTGAAATTCCATATTTTAAAGCAGTAACTGTTTCACATAGTGAGACAGAGGATATAGCATTTAAGCTGCCTTCATTTAGACTTTAAAATCAGTCATATGGGGCACAAGGGGTCCCTCTGGAAAACTATTCGTTTAACTCAATAAATTACTCATTTTTGCTTGTTTATTTTAAAAGACAACATATACAGGAATGTATTCATGGCAGATGAATTAGCTCCTGTATTATGAGCATGCAGTGTGGTTAGTGTGAAACATTTACACCACCCAGCTCATCAGAAACCAGTGAGATCATTTGTTTCATTCCAACTGTGCTCTTTGCGTTAACATGGAGCCTGGGTATTTCAAATCTCTCTTTTCTCATATATAAAGTTGTACTTTCTATCCAAGTCCTAAATGCTTTAACTTTTTTATTAAGAACAGAAAAAAACCCACAAAACATATTTTAAAATCAGCTTTCATTTCTGTTGAAGAAATGACCACTGAAATAATTGGAAGACTTTCCCCCATTTCAAAGGACAAAGATAAAACCTGAATTTTTGGCTAGTTCCTTTGACTGAGAAACAAAATTTAGCCTTTAGCATTTAAAAATTTTAAAGAAGGGGACAAATATCAGTAATTTCTTATAAACTGTGTACAGTGATGAAATAAGTGGAACCGAAAGCCAATAGAAAGGGTCTCAGACTTGTGAGCAATGACAGATGCAGATGTTGTTCCTTGATACTACTATATACTAAATTCTAGGACTGTCTTAAGTAGTATGTCCAGTTCTAGGTTTCCAATATGGGAAAGACATCAATAAACTGGAGTTCATTTGGCAGGTGGCCACCAAGATGCTTGGGGGCTGGAGTCCTTGTCCTGTGTGAAGAAGTTAGAAGGGAAGGGTTGTTCAGCCTGGAGCAAAGAGAAGCTTTGGAGGGTCCAGCTAGAGAGAGGTCACTGATAAGACAGAGCCTCATTCTTGACAGTCATGCATGGCAGGAGGACAAGGCAAGAAGGCAATGGACATAACTTGAAATATAAGATGTTCACACTGGGTATAAAGATAAACAAATTTTACCCTCAGAACAGTTAAGCAGTAGAATAGGGCCCCAGAGCATTTGGGCAGTGTCCACCCTTGGGGTTTTCAAACCTGACTTGGTAAAGCCCTGAGCAGCCTGGTCTGACCTCACAGCTGAGTCTGCTAAGGACAGAGGAGCGGATTCTCTACTGGTCTAAACATTCCTGAATTGGGTTATTGACACAGTTTATGAGACACCTTTCATATAAGAACAATTTATCTACATTTAGGGAAAAAAAACCCAACCATCCAGTAAAGCAAACATTGATGGTTTCCCCACAATAATCACTATAAAATCAGATACCTCTCAAATTCCTTCCTACATAAAGTGAAGAAAAACACTATGGTCCTGTTCTTTGCCTTTCTAACTCCTCTCAGTTTTCTGGGAGTGACTTCCTATACATCCCAGTCCTTGGCATTCCTGATCCATGCTGCATTATTCAGAAACTTCTCCCTAACGATTACCAATTTCCGTTCCCCTCTCCCCTTCTCTGTGCATAACGCACAGTCCAGTGTTGTGACATAAGATGGACTGCCTGCTCCTAGAAAAAATTATTCAGTATGTGCTGAGCACCAGAGTAGAATCTTGGCTCATGAGCAGGCTTACAATTAATGATATATAAAGATATACAGTTATCTATATTTGTAAAAAATAAAGAATATATAAAATCATGTCTCTTCATTACTAAATAGAAACTTTGCTTAATAAGAAGTCCATTGGAAACAAAAAAATGTTTCCCTCAATATATTCAGCTTCATCTTCCATGCTTTAAAACTGTTCTCTCATCTACAGAAGCCAGTACTGTGAAACTGAAATACCTGCATGTGTATTTGAAAGATGAAGAAAGTGTTTCCCCAGGCATTTTCACTGGGTGAAAAAATGAAGGTGCATTTATATGTGCTATCCCTTCAAAATGTTTTCGGAGATAAAGTTTTTCACAGAATAATTTCAGCAAGTTGTTCTTGAGTCCTTTAGATCTCAGACTGAAGATTATTTTCAAACAGCCCTTTGAGGATGGATTTTCAGAATTCAGGCTGGAATAATTGGTATTCCTCAGTCAAATAAGCTGTATATGGTATATTCTGTCCTTGAAGAGGCAAATGTGACTCTAATTTCAGGCTTTTATGAAATGAGTTTTTGGATGAAAGCCAGTATTCTGATGCTTTGTACATTTTGGCCTTTCTTCACGTACCATTGATGCTTAGATGTTTTCTGAAATAAAGATATCAAAGATCTTAAAATATTATTGCACCAGGAATGAAGAGCCTGCAGGAAGTTGTTTTAAGGAGCTGAGCAGTCCTGTTGGATACAAGATACTTATTTCATTTGCACAGCAGAACATATATCAGAGGTTAAGTAAGTCTCAGACACCTGATTTGGCAGTAAAATACATCAGTTGTACTCCTTGCTCATATTTGCTGCCATTCCTGTACTAAACCATTTTCACCTGATGGAACAGGATGATGTGTAGATGGCTTTCTGGGTTTTCCCATGGTGGGTCAGTCACAGGTCACTCTGCAAATTCCCTGAGCACACTCAGGTGTGTTGTTGAGTGAGGACTGTAGGACAGCGAGCTGAGGACTGGGAGGATTACTGTGATAGCAGACACTTGTCCCCTGTGTTCTTGGTAGCTGGGGTTCTACCTTGTGTACCACCAGAAAATGAAGCCTGGGGAACTCCAAGGGCTTCCTGATTACAAAGGAGATTTAAAGTAAGCTTGATGGCAGGGTGGTGTTCTCAGCAGTGCCTCAAGTCAATACATCTTCCTTGCTGACGAGTCTTTAGGGAAAAGGATATGAAGCATGGGTTGATTTTTTTTTTTTGGTAACAGATTGTTTTGTTTTGTCTGTCTGTTTACTATTAATAGTAGGCTGGCTTCTCTATAGTACAGGTTTGTCAGGGAGGAGTTTATTTGAAATCACATTTCTTGGCCTGTCAAGGAGCTTTTACATGTATATCAGTGAAGGAAGAATTTATACTGTGCCAGGACTGGAAAAATTGCTTGACAGAAAGAAGTTGCGTAGTAGGAGAGATCTTGCTTTAAAAACAGAACTCAGGACCTGAGGCACTGGTGCATATCTTAGTAGTCCTATTAAATTCAGTTTGAACTTATTGAAAGTAAAACTCATTAGAATATAATGGGATTATATTAAAAAAAAAATTATTAGTCTAGGAGTCCAGACCTGAAAGTGAAAGAAAAAGTCAACAGACACCACAAGAATTCTCTAGTGGACCTAGGTGCACAAGAGCATGTTTGCTGTATGCAAGCACACAAAGAGCTGGCGCTAAAAATAAATTTACTTTCTGCACTGTAGTATAATAGAGGAAGTTTTCCAAAAGCACTTTGAACTGTCTGACTCCCCTGGCTACCCAGGGAACAGTGTCTACCTAAAGTCGTATGGTATTTCTGAGTAGTCCATCCTCTGACAATACAACTAAAATTATGTTGGAGTTCATCTCCTAGAAATACAGGTGATGTTCCCTGTTTACAGACGTACACTCGTGTAGATTCATACAGGCAATTCCTCCCCTTTCAGTCCTTACATAAACTCCTCTGGAGTTGCTGTTGCTTCCCCTGGGCAGTCAGCAAGGAGAGTGGACAGAGCAGCCACGGATTAGGCTCAGCTTCCACTCAAGACCACCCACCCCCATGACGGCACCACCTACCCTAACCCCTCCTTCTGACAGCAGACATTTGAGGGGAAGTGAACATATCTAGAAAGGAAACTTTTTAAATGAAGAATTTTCTCTCCAGAGGAGATCTGGCAAGATATGGTCTTGCACTATTTCTAAAGCCAGGGAACTTAAACAGGAATTTAAAGAAAAGTGCAAACTGTGTTGCTGTTGTTCACCTCTGTGATATGATCTCCCAATGCAAGACTACTTACTGAATCACTGAATTGTCAGTGTGTTATTGTGTAGTATATTTTCATAATGCCTCACACTGCTGAAGCTAGCAAGTGGGGCATTATGCTATTTATAGCAAAAAATATGTGGGTTTAAAATGGAATCTTAAAATTACCTGAGATTCCCTCATACACAGAATTTAGTCTTTATATTTGAAAAATAATTGGAGTCTTTTAGTAATTATATTACCTTCTAGCCGGAAAGCCACTTCCTTTAAAGATAAAAAAAATCTGATATCAGAAGCCTGCTTGGAGCCTAGTGCACATCTAATGATCTCTCAGTCTTAATTATTTAGCAAGTGCTAATAAACTGCACGTATCATGACACTCATGTGTAATAAGCATATAAATTTAATTTATTTTTTTCCCCTCTCTTTGAAGACAAACAGACATGGAATTCAATCACAAGGCAATGGCATTATAGCCTCCAATATAACATGAGGTTTTAATAAGCCTCCTGTTTGCTGCACACATGTGCTTAAGACTGCCTGGAAACCAAATCAGTAGAAAAAAGGGATTACTTTAGATTACTTTGAAATGTGCATTGTTTGAAATGGCCTCTGGTGACCAGCTTTGATGAATGGCTGATTTTACTTGTGGGGCACATCATCTGGCTCAATTATACCGGGCTCTTTTGTATGACAAGTGCACTCTTTGACTGCATTGAAATATGAAATTCTAAAACAAAGTAAATCAGGTGGTGAGAAATAAATGTAGGTAACTGTATATTATTAGAAGTTTGTAACTTAACAGTGGGCACTCTTCTTACTGAAAAATATGTGGGAATTTTGTTTTGAAACTTCCACAGATTTGAAGTTGATATAAAAATATTAATTTTCATTTTCTTTAATGTTTTGATCAGCTATATTGTCAGCATTGAAGTGAAATACACATTTTTCTTTTCTCAAAGGCAGATAATTTCTCCTACACTGATTTGTATATTTTTAAAATGTTACTGAAGTTTGTTGTTTCACCCTAACAGATGAAGTCTTGGAAACTTCTACCTACTAAGAATATCCCTTAACCTGTACAAAGCAATAAAAGTGGGTTAGCAAGCCTGCATTACACTTTCAAGTCACTGCAAGCTTTTTCCTTTCCTGTCGGTAACTGTTTGCAAAATTATAATGTAAAAACGTAATATAAGGTTATGATTCTCTCTACCTGCAATTACTTTAAATTATAGTTACTTCAAATTAGTCTAGCCTGAGGCACTGAGGATCCATCATTAGAATACACAGATTACATTTGAAAGGGGAGAAGATACCTGATTGATTAGTTAAGTGTGTTGGAAATCCAATAGATAATGATTAGATTAGACCCAGATAGGAACTACATTCTTCGTGTTCATTGTAAATCCTGTACTTTACAACCTAGATTAGGGGATTAACCTTTAAGAAGAAACGGTAAATCTTGCTTTTTCCTGACTTCTGCTGTACTGTAAATGTGTTTCCCATGGCTGTAGGCTCAATATTCCCACAGGAAACTGACCTGCAGATTTACGCGGTCGTGCCTGGTAGTCTGAGATTGCAGTGTTTGCCTTTAAATGTGAGATAGAAGAGTAAAATGTGAGAAGAGCTTTAACATTGCTAAACTTAAAACAGTCATCTGTCAACAGCTTTTTCCACTGAAGTGCTTCACTGTATTAGTGAAAGTGAGAGTTGTTATTGTTGTTGTAGGGTGTTACAACCCTCTAGTCGTCAAGGCAGTATGATTTCAGGGAGAGATTTAAGACCTCTGAACTACTAGGTTGCTGGGTGCAGATGAACATCTCACCCTGCTGACCTTTTGTTACGTAGTGTCAATCTGTCTGCCCAATCTTCATGCAATTACTAACCTTATGAAGTTGCTAATTTTGTTGAGTCTCAAACCACACACTTGTTATGATACACAGCATAGACCACATGACACTTCCAGCGGTCCATCCACCCTTTAACACACACATCAAAGATTCACAGAAGCTGTATTTGTGTGGCCCAGAAAACCCCTTTCACCTTCTTTTACCCTGGAGTTTCCGTGTACGCAAAATGTTCCAAATACAGCAGCAATGTCAGAGGGACACATCTCAATTTAAAGCATACAACTTATAATGGTAGTGTAAACCCTAAATCTGACATTTGTAGGGTCATGGATGGTTGAAGCCATCTCCAGCTGACATTATGCCACTGACAGTGATTTCTGGCACTACAGGCAGACTGGCAGGTTTTTGAAATTATGCTGAGAAGGTGCCCAGCAATGTGACCAATCTCCAAGGTCATACTGGAAATTACAATTCTGCAATAAATTTTGCAATAGCAGAATCCCAACTCTGAATTATGAAAATTTTTCTAGTTGTCCTTTGTCTTTCTCTTTTTCTTATTGAAAGTCTGATTTTAAGGAAAGAGAGAACACTGGGATCATATCCCTGTTAAAAAAGCTCATTAAAGCCAAAACTGTCAAGTCAACAGGTCAGAGGTAAGATACATAGGAAGATGTTCTTCTGCTTGAGGTGAAGAAAGAAAGCTCATTTTCTTGTGGTGATTAATATCTGAGGATTTGTTTCTTTGGGAGGTTTTATACATTTATTTATCAGAGAGGCATAAAAGAAAAAATTATCCAAGATTATCTTTTGCATAAAGAAAACTACGCAATTTAACACTTGCAATGACAAAAGGCCTTCTGCTTCTTTTCCATGCATTTGATGTATTTTTGTGCATGTTCCTTGCATTTGTCAGAGAATTTTAAAGAATTCCTAAGTTGCAAAACATTTGTTTGTGGACTATATCTTAATTACATACAACTATGTCAATTTATGGCGGCAAGGAAATCTAACTACAGAGATAAAACCTGTAGGATACTGGATAGTAAAGAGAAACACAACACAAATAGGTGCTGCATTAGAAGTTTATTGAAATAAGAACCCTGTGATACCTTACATTCTTAATTCACTGGATGTATTTATTACTAATATCTGGTGAACAGAAGCCAGAATTCTCATTCTGATGCTTGCTGATGATACAAAACTGGGGACAGTGACTGATAGACCTGAGGGCTGTGCTGCTATAACAGGAGGTTTGGACTAGATGATCCCCAGAGTTCCCTTCCAACCCTGACGATTCTGTGATTCTTAAACTCCATAATTACAGTCCACATAATTACTAGTATTATTGTTATTATTACCATTGTTTCCTTTATTGTCTGATCCATTTTTGTTTCAAAGAAAAGGCCACTAAGTTGGCTTAACCTGTGGCTGTGGATAATACAGTGCCTTAATGTTCATGCTCAAAAGAAAACACTAATGCAGAGAAGACAAAGTTGTTTGCCCTTTGTTACCCCTTGGTCATGAATTACTGATGTGAGTCATTGCATAGCACATAGTACTGGAAATGGACATATGTCCAGTATCATTACTCAGTATCCCCACATGTGATGTCAGATTTGCAAACAGGAAATGTGTTCGTGTAAGCCAGATTCCCTGTGCAACAATATGTGGAAGCCACATTTGTAGAATATTAAATATGAATAAATTCATATATCTTTAAAGCATATAATGTCATATTCGTGTGCATACTCGGTGTCCTGTTTCATGAACAAAGTCCATGACTTTTTATTGGCCAAACGAAAAATGGCATTTTAAGTGAACCAGATGAAAACGTGGACATGAGAACAAAGTAGCAAATGCTCTTTTTGGATTACTGGCTGCCTTTTGTTGTGTTCCAAACTAAGCAGTTTTAGCCAATGCCATGAAAAATCTTGAACAGTTCTGGATCAAAATGAGTAACAAATCTACAGACTTCCAAAAGATACTGTTCTGCCTTTTGCCTTTCTTCTAAGTGACTGAAAGATACTCTCTTAAGAGACCTAGGAATAAAGTCCTCACAGCTTTTTATGCCACACCACATCAAGTGGCACTGTACCCTTTCTTTGCAGTGCTCTGCCAGTGTAATTCAAGTTTCATGCATAATTAATTCTCCACACCAGTAAGTCCTGAACTGCATGTTATATTACTAGCTGCATAGAAACAATAAAGATGCAAGTTTTCAGATTTTATTCCTTGAAAGGTGAATGCAAACTATGCATTTCCACTCCTGTGGGGAAAAAAATAGTTTCTTTGGATTCTTCTGGTTTCATTTGTTTACTAACTACAATTTGGTTATCACAGGTATCTTCTATAACAAAAATATACTCTGAAATTCCCATATAGAAGTTAGATCAGCACTTGTTTATTTGGCTAGAAACAAAGCATTTTGTAGGACCACCTTGATTTCTCAACACAAAAAAATTACATTTTGCTTCCCCATGTAACTTTGAAAAGGTCTTTTTTAGAATTTCTCCTATTTTTGTTTGTTCCTCAAGACAAATTGCAGTATTTGCAGGGGCACTTATATGCCACCAGCCAGTATGCACCACAAATATTGAAGCCTTGTCTTCCCTATCAACCTTGTATTTTGACAGTTTTCTTTACTTCATTTCTTTCTAAGACTGGGAAACAGGCTGTAAAAAGACAAATTGTCAAAGATGACCTTTTAATAAAAATTTGCCATATGCAAAGCTGAAATTTGAGCAACAAAACATGGCATTACTGTGCCTTGTATAAGAGCCATTCAATGAAACTTGAATAATTATTTTAAGTTTATAGATCTGTCCTGATATTTTCCTTTATCCATCAAAGAGAAAAAGGAGTGGGAAGAGAAACTTCCATACTCTTATTTCTAGCAAAGATCTGCCTAAGGTGCCTCAAACATGCTAGAGGAAAGGGATTTTTTAAAAACTGACTAGTATAGACCAGACAGGTTGAAATGAAGAATACTTGTTAATGTCCATTTGGATTAGTGTAAATTTTATTAGCACTGAGGTGTAATTGTCAGGAACTTGCAGTTTCGTACCATGGGGGATTATTCAAACACGTTGCTGCCAATGTTTGCTCAGCACAGTCAGGATGACTGCACTTTCTGGGTCAACATTGTCTGAAAAGGTTTGCCCTACAACTGAGGTAAGAAACTAAACATTGAGTTTCACTTCACATAGCCTTTCGTGCTTTGTGATGTGAGCCAAAGTTTTGCTATTTAAAGATCAGACATCTAAAGACATTGTATTTCTGCTTTTGCACCAAGAGCATGTATCTGGTGTCTGTCAGGAGAAAGCTGACTTCTCCAGTAACCCCGGTCTTTGGGGCTCTTGTCAGCTTTTATGTGACTTAAGAACATACACATGGAAATGGAACTATTTTCAAAAGTCCATTCAGACTAATTACAGACTTCCAGTTACTTATCTGAATGTTGTGTAATCACTGAAATAGCATTTGCTGTTCAATGGCGATCCCCTGCATTGACTTTGCAGTGCTGTAATGTTAGCAGAAGGCTGGAATGTTGGTTGGTGCAGAGACAATGAAAGACAAGATTTCTCTGCCACAGACACTTGGATTTTCCTTTTAAAGACGTTCACACTCTTCTGGTGTAATTACAGCCTGCCACAGTGAGGAGCATGAAACTGTTTAGCTTGCGAAGCTTAAAATAAAAGGTGTATGTGGAAACAAGAACACGATCCTTTTTCTAGCAGTCCAGCACCAAGTCCCATCCCCTCCCTCTGCTGTGGCTTCTTCCCCTGAAATTTAGAGTGTCTCTCTATTAACGCATTTTTAGGTGAGTGATTGGGGGGACTTTTGTCTTCTGTGTTGCTCTCATTATTGTTGTTTATTAATCTGTTTCTGGCTCATGTTGCATGACTGAAGTCTCAGGTGTGGGTGCACAGATCTCATGATTTATGCTCCTGTCTAATTATATAAGGTGCACCCCAGTTCTCATGCAGTCTTCCCCGTGGGGAAACTTCTTGATTGTTCTTGGGCTTGGGCTGTTTTGTGAGGTTTTTTTTAATTGACCGACATTACTGTGCTTTTATCCACAGTCCCAGAATAAAACCAGAAGACATGTGTGTGGCAGGTCAATACCCTGGAGGGAACAGGCATGACTCCATGGTTTCTTTCCCACCCCCTTCCTTTTTGCCCCCAGATATTCCCCTCCTTCCCTTGTGTTGCAGACGGGTTTTGCAGAGCTTCAGTCAGTAATGCCAAAAATGTCAGAGTGTAAGTGGCTGCCCCTTCCTCTCCAGACCAATCAGTCATTTTCAGTTACAGGTTTAAATGTGCTGTAGTAAAGCCAAGCCTCTGTGCTTGCAGCAGATCTTACAAAAGCAAGGCAGTTTGACTGACAGGCACGGAGAGAGGGCTCCGATAAGGCACTGAGACAAGTCTGGAAGTGGAGTATCAGGGACGAGGCTGTGGCAGAGGTTCTGTGCATTATGGATGAGGCGCTCAGCGCTGTCGTTGATTGATTGAGGGATGGTTATGCTCTTCCACAATGCTGGGTAAGATCATATGGACTGTCATTTAATATGAGCTTTCTTGTCAGTGGGAAGATGACTTTTCACACAGTGATCCCATGCAGATTGCAAATGACAGCCACGCTCTCCCCTCTGCTTTTTAAGGGTTTAGTCTCTCATGCAGGTGGGTTAACCTAAAACAGCGTCAGTGCTTGCCAAGTGTCATATGCTGAATTGATGCTTGTTCTCAGAATCTCACTATTAATCTGACTACAAATATTGGAAAAGCACCTGTGTCTGATGATGTGAGATACATGTCCTCTATCTCTAGCAGCCAAGGTGCCATCCAAACCTTGCATAGGTATGGTATTAAATTAAGTAGGTGAGCCATGGAGAATGCAATTTTTTTCTACTCTTTTCTTTCAGGACAGAGAAAGAAGCTGTAACAAACAGTTCTGGAGGCTTTGAAGCACAGCCATAGTACTGAGGTCTCTGACTGACAAGTCTTCTGCTTTTTCCTTCTCACAGGGCTCCTCCTACAGATGTTCTGAACACGTCTGCATCCCGGCAATTTTTCACTGTGCCCAGGTACTGAGTGTAAGGAACCAAGCTGCATAAAAAGAAGTGTGGGGTGTAGGAGAAGGAGGAATTCACCAGAAGTCATGTCTATACAAAATGCAGCATGACTTCAAGCAAAAATTATTTGAGAGAGCATAGTTGCAGAATGACCGAGTTTATTCTTAGAAAATGACAGAATAAAGCTCTCATTCAACAATATAATCATGTTAAATGGTATGTGTCAGGCTTGACTTCCCTAAGTGTCATCCTTTCAATGTATGACTGGAAGTTTATTTATTGCTTGAACAGAATTTCTTTTCCTTCCTACAGGTCTTGAAAACTAGAGTTCAGAAACTTCTGGATCAGTGTTTTCATCAAAATACTGGAACTACTATGAAGCCTTCTTGGTGGGCATTCATGTTGGCGGTGCTCAGTACTGAAATGCTAACAAGTCACTGTTCCACCATCAAGTCCCCAAGGTTCAGAGGACGTGTGCAGCAGGAGCGAAAAAATATCAGACCAAATATCATCCTTGTACTCACAGATGATCAAGATGTGGAGCTAGGTGAGAAACAATTGTTGTTTGCTACTACATTTTGTCATGTGTCTTTTAGTAGTTTATGCCAAGCAGAATGAACTTCAAGTTCAGAGAAGCTGCTGGTTCTGGAATAGTATTATAATGTGGGACAAGTTTGGGAAATGAATTAACAAATATTATCTAATAGCATTCATCACATTTAATTACAGACTTTAGGAAATATATGCTTATCAAAATCCACCATGGGAGGCTTTAATCAGCACAACAAAATGATTTAATAATGCATACAAGGACATACGTGTAAAAAAACCTGCATCAGAAGCCTTTTCTCACTCTATGACTTTTTGTAGCATTTAAAAATTTGAGCCTTATGAGGCCAGCATTTCCGTCAGTAGTGTATAGGTGTCTCTGTGTCCACATATTTGTCTGGGGGATGTATGTCGTCTGACTTGCTTATCCACACAGACAAACTGGTCTAGTTACAGGATTTAGTAATCTTAATATTTGTATGAATTAATAAAGTGTTTAAAATCCATCTGCTTTAAAAACTATGCTGTATGTATAAAAGCCTGGTAGTTTTGCTTTCAGAAGTATACTAAATATCTGAGCACACACCAGTCAGAAGTGATTTTCACATATTTTTCTTAGGGTGGAAAAAGATAAAACACATAGATGATGTTCCAGGCGGCCTTTGAATGTTTTCCATTAAGTTAGAAAGATATTAATGGTAGTTATGCATATAACTGATTTTTTGGTTTACTGCCCAAAATAAAAATCAAGGAGAGAAAGAGAATCATTTTAGGTTACCCCCAAGCAAATATTTTGGTTGTGAGATCAAAAAGGTAAAAAAATGGCAAATTAAGTTGAAATGAAATCTTGCATTCTTAGCTTTTTTTTTTTTTTTTTTTTTTTTTTTTTTTAACTAGAGACATATTTTTAATACAGGTTAGTGAATTTCTAGACAAAATGTCACATAACATTGAAAAATAAA
Organism: Illadopsis cleaveri; assembly: GCA_013399915.1. Taxonomy (NCBI): domain Eukaryota; kingdom Metazoa; phylum Chordata; class Aves; order Passeriformes; family Timaliidae; genus Illadopsis; species Illadopsis cleaveri. The sequence continues at coordinate 391,742 of VXBB01009306.1, read as the reverse complement.
AATGCTTCATTCCAGAAAACTTCATTTGTTCTAAAATCACATACTTTCAGACAGAAGATTGTAGACAAAATATAGTCTGTATCTAAAAGCAGTTCTTTGGTTGCTAGCATTTTTGTATTTGCCATGATGCAATAATAATTTCATAGTCCTTTGGGGTTCTGAGAAGGTAATTAATGAACTATATTTCATGATTGATGGTTGGTGTTTTTATGCAGCAGAGCTCCAAACACAGGCTTTTACATCTGAGCGATTCTTATCTTTTTTTATTTTTCACTCTTTCAAACCTCTGCTCTGTTTAGCCATGCTGCATAATGAATAGCTGTTCCCAGCTCTATTTTTGGTCTACAGCTCTTACAATGGGAGTGCATTTCTTCTTGATAGAGCCGTTCTGAAAAATTTTGTTAAAAGGGTCAAGTCAAGTCTTCCTTTTTGTGGTCTGAAAGAGCCTACTCTCTCCAGGGCACTGGGGAAGGTAGGTCAGCAGACACACATCTCTGAACATAGGATTACCAACTTGCTGCCTTCAGTCTTGCAAGAAGGTTTGCGAGTGGTGAAAAAGGAGGAAGGATGTGGCGGGTCACTTTGTTCATACTGTGGAGCTCTTCTCTTTGAAAGCAGCTCTGAATGTGCACAGGGCACTCTGGCTCCTATTAGCAGGCAGCTGAGCAATAGCCTGGGTGTGTGTGCATTCCCACTGCCTTGAATGAACACACAGGTTTCCCCTTTTCATAGATCATGTCACAGGAAACAGGATTCAGCCCCAAGATTTACTGTACTGCATTATTCACACTTCTGCTAATAAATCATTCTGCTTATTTGAAAAATAAATCCAAACTGTTTTCCATGTGTGAATTTTCCTCTTGCTCTCCATTGATTCCTGAGAAAAGTCTTAAATTTCTCAAAGGTCAATGGGAAGTAACACTTCCCGCCACAAACAGAATAAAATTGAGACATTGGTATCCAAAAATCACAGGACTGAAAGTCACTCAATATGGATTATTTGCTATTGTATTCCCAGCATGAACATTTCTAAAAGCTATTCTAAATGAATGCTTTAACATAAAAGCATATAAGATGCATTATAGACTTCAATCAGGAAGAATTTGTCTCCAGAGCTTGTATAAGCATTGAACCGACATATTCATCTGACTGAGTGCAACTGATATATAGAGGAGTCATCCAAAGTAAAATTTGCAAGAGGCAGGGAGTTTGCATTTAGTTAGTGCTCAAGCCGTAGGAGTATGCACATCTTCCTATTGATCTGCACCATCCCCCTGAGTTTTGCATTTTGAGTGCGAAGAGTTGCTGTCTCACTCGTTTTATTAGATAAAACCAACAAATTGCCCCACAACTCCAGCCACTTCCTATCTATGCAAGGAGGAAGGCTATTCTAGATCAGCTGGTGGATTGCAGCTTAAGCTGTGTGAAGCAGCCTGGCCCACAGCTCTTGAAGAAATTGAGCAAATACTTGGGCTCAAAAGGTATTTTACTTCTTAAATTTTGCCATTGTGCACTGTCTTTCCCCTACCAAGGTCCTGAGGGCAGAGGACTCACTGCCCAGTGAAGTGGCATCTTGCTCAAGGCAAAGCACCTGATCCCAGAACCCAGACCTTATCTCCTCCTGCAGACAACATGCTGTGGCTGTTCAGGGCAGTGGGTACTCTGACTGGGGTCAGGCCCATATCCTCTTCAATCCAACATTTTGTTTGCTTTTTGGTCTCTTCCAATGTCCTTCCAAATCTCTATTATTTGCACACATCAGTACCTCAAAATATGAGACCCCAATCACTCTTATAGTCCTCACTGTCAAAAATATCTTTCATAATGTCAGAAAGGAGAAAAAATTAATGAGTATGTTGGTAGTTCCAGTGGTTTTGACCCTTTTTTACAGCCTAATGCACTACCCAGTAAAATCTATGTAAACCAGCTACTGAATAGAGCACTGGGTAAAGAGACCACAGCATCATCTAGATACATCACATCAGTCATAATTTGCCTGGTGTGCTTTACATCTTCCCTAGAACTAAAGCACTAAAAACATAAGCTGAAAAAATGGGGATATGTGCTGAGATCTGAAAAAGTCCATTACCTTCCTGGGGCCTTGCATACAACCCATATAAAGACAGGGTCGCTCCCAAAGATATCCCTTTGCAGAGATGCCCACCCGTGGTGAAAATCCATAGCAACCTTAAAGACTTGATACCTTGGTTGCCAAACATATTTCTTAAGGCATGAGAATAGACTGAGAAGTGACATTGAATTTCTCATCTGACAAAACTCACTAACTTCTGTGTCCAAAGTGGCCATTCCCAGTTATCTGGTTCCCCTCAGGTGCTCCCCAATCAATCATGTAGAGCACGAGTGTCCTGCTGACAGACAGCGCCTGAGTACATGTGCCCTGAAGACTGTGGGCCAGATGGTAAAATACACAAGCTGTGAGGAGAGCCACAGACAGCAGAGGATTATAACTTATATCAGCAAATTTTATCTCCTGCTTGTGTTTTGTTTTCCAAATGAGGAAGTCTCACCTGCTTTGAAGTGCCTGTTCCAGAATTTCCAGAGGGGTTTAATCTATTATCAGTGTCAGTAAGTGCATACCTGGAGGGAAAACTTAGTCATAAACAGCAGGTTTGCAAGAGCAGAGGGCTGACCAGCTGGAGGAATGAGGAAGCACTCTAACAGCTACTCATTTATAATACATGGAGGCAGGAAAGTGCAGATCAGCTCTGCTGCAGTTATTTGCATTAGGGTACCTGAATAGCCCACTTTCTAGCAGAGCACCTCAAAGCACTTCACAGCTGAGTTCTCAGGAATAAACTGTGACTTTTCAAAAATGGAAGAACTCTGGTGAAAACAAAACAAAGCAAACCAAAAACTAAAAAGTCAGCCTGGGGTCTGAGATAAAGACCCCATGCATGTGGAACAAGGATGATCTCTCATTTGTCTTTTACTTAACAATTCAGTGAAATGCTCCTGTTCATGCAAATGGAGACCTTTTGTGTTCAGGGACCTCTCAGTTACTCTGCTACTTTTCCATATCCCTAAGCACATGGGGTTCAGCATCAATGCAGATGTTCTGCATTTAGAAAATAAAGGGCTATGAAAGGAAAAGAGTCCAGAGTGATGGTGACTTTCATACACAGTATTAAATGTATCCTTAAGGACAGAGACCCTGGCATTTTAAATGAAATGCTGAAGACCCTACTGCCTCTTACCTTTTTCTAAAAATTTTTTTTGCACAAAATCTTCATATTCAGCATTGACTCGTTAGCCTAACACCAAAACAGAGCATGCTTAACTTTAACTAGTAAGATAATTTGTAAGATTTTACTGCTAACACCTAAAGTGGAGTCTCCTTGAGAGTTTTATGGTTTTACAGGCAGGTTTGCAATTGCTTTAGATTTTTTTAAATTTGATTTTCAAGCAACACAAGCAAAACCACCAAGAAAAGTTCTTGTTGTATCAGAGGATCAACAGATATAAATGTAAAGGACAGTCAACTGTGCAAAAAACCAAAGGAAAAAAAAAATACTGGAAACCATTTTTTACCACCAACATTGTGCAAGTACTGCAATTCACAAACTTGTTTCCTGGGCACCTACTGACATATCCACAGTTCACCCCCACCCTTCAATCCCTACTCTGTTGGATAATATAAAGAACAAAGTTTGACAGCTGTCAGCAAATACTGACAGACTCTATCCAGGGCTGCTCAGCCTTTCTACAATCAGAAATCTGCAAGCCCTACCTCTCTCTCCTTGCAGTTCATGAAGATGCTTTGAATGATGCAAAAAATGTCTTTGTTCTTTAAACAGTATCAGTGCAATTTCTTAAGAAAGGCGCTGCATTTTGCTTATATTTTTGCGTACATTTTTAGCCCCAAAAACTGATTTTGAGCACAGTGCTTTAGTGTCAGAACCAGACGTGCTGATCTTGTGTCCACAGAAACTTTCCTTTAGAAAAATTGTTACTGAATTCTCTCCTTCCTTCCTCCGTCTGTCACTCGCTCCTTTACTCCCTTCCTCTTTCTATTTTTCTCTTTCTTCTGTCATCTGATAAAACAGAAAGAGTATTAATATTTTCATTGGTAATCTCAGAATTCTGTATATTTTACTGGCATACTGACTAATAATTCAGTCTGTGTAGCATAGCACTTTTCTACAGTTGCATTTGAAGAACTATTGACCTATACATTTGATACAGCTTTGACACTATTTCTAGACTAGTCCATATTTTAAAGTCCATATTTTGTTTTGAAGTCTGAAGGAAAAAAAGAAGACTTCCTCTTTCTGGAAACCTTAACAATATTTTTGTTGGTACAGTAAAAATGTGATCTTTTCTCCTAAAATTACCAAAGCTACAGAGGGAAGTACACTGATGTTCAGAGGCAAGCTAATCACTGATATTCACTTTTATAAGCTAATCACTTTTAATAGCATAATGACAGCCAATGTATTCAAACTACCTTTTACAGCACAGTGATGATCAGTACCTCTCATTGCAGGGTCCTTGCAAGTGATGAATAAAACCAGGAGGATTATGGAGAATGGAGGGGCCTCTTTCATCAATGCCTTTGTAACTACCCCAATGTGCTGCCCATCTCGTTCCTCGATGCTGACTGGGAAGTATGTGCACAACCACAACATTTACACCAACAATGAAAACTGCTCTTCTCCCTCATGGCAGGCTACTCATGAGCCTCGTACCTTTGCTGTGTATCTCAATAACACTGGCTACAGAACAGGTAAGAGGCATAGCAAAGTTCTTGGTTTAAAGTGAAGATGACATATTCAGCAATCGCTCTTAAAACACGGCCTGAAATGAAACTGTTCTTGGCTGTGACAGAATTCATTTTCTTCCTAGTAGATGCTGCAGTGTTGTGTTTTGGATTTAGAATGAGAATAACCTTGATAGCACAACAAATTTTTTAGTTGTTGCTAAGTAGGGCATATACTAAGTCAAAACTTTTCAGTGTCTCATGCTCTGGCAGCAAGAAGACTGGAGGGGCACAAGAAATTGAGAGGGGACACAGCTGGGACAGCTGATCTAACCCAGCCAATGGAATATTCCATAACATAGGGATCATGCTCAGTACATAAACTGGGGGAAAGCTAGCCTGCAGGTGTTGCTTGGAAAATGGTTGGATATTGCTAAATGGCTGATGAATAGTTAGTTCTATTGTGCATTACTTGGGGGTTTGGGAGTTTTTTGTGGGGTTAATTTCTCTCTTTTTGTTGTCTCCAATAATTANTCTTATCTCAATCCATGGATTTTACCTTCTTTCCTATTCTCCTCTCCATCCCACTGTGGCAAGGGTGGGGAGTGAGAGAGCAACTGAGTGGTACTTAGCTACTGACTGGGATTAAACCACAACAGGAGCAACTGTTGTCCCAAACTGGCTGTGAATATTATGGAGAGGGAGGGTAGTACTGCCTGCTGGTCTATGTCTGCAGTAACAGCCAGGTAAAGAAACCCACTGGTAGTGAAGCAGCATATTTTCACATTTGGATGTCCCAGGTGGGAAATAAGCTGTTGGGCAGTTACACCTACAGTGAAAGAGGTGCATTTTAGTGGCATTGTGGGTCTGAACTGGCAGTTCCAGACGTGATTATGGTCAGTATTACGTCCTGCTTGTGAACAGCTGCTAGCAGTTGTGGAAGAAGATGTCAGAGCCAGGCTGGGAACTGGTGCCAAAGACCTCACAGGAGTGCAAGGACTGTCATGGGAGCAAAACAAGGTGAATGGTATGATTTAAGCTTTGCCATGGGGTGATATTTCATTTGCATTTTCTGAAAAGGAATAGAAACATGCCTTTAAGAAGGATTGTTCTACTGTGCACCAGTAGGATTTGATAGTTTTCTTGTAAATTCCTGGTGGTTTTCCGTAGTCAGGAGATCCCTTTCCTGTCTACAAAGAACTCTTCTTATTCCTCTCATCTGTGCTTCAGCTTGATGTAAAACTCGATTCATTTCTGCATCACCTATCCCCAAAGATTGAATCTGTAGACACGTTAGGCTCCAGTCTGACTTCCCCCTCTCAAGGTACCAGAGTTGTGCGAGGTCGTCAGAGTGCAATTTGTCCAGAAGTGTCATTCAGCTACAAAGACTCTCCTTTTCAGAGCAAGGAGGCACAGATCTCCTGCCAGCTGCCTTCCTTACAATGTAACTGGCAGCAAAGAAACTTGTTTCTATGCGCAGCTTAGGCACAAGAAGGGATTGCTTTCAAAACATAGAGCTGGCAAATGTCTCCATGCTGTCTGCTAGTCCTAAATCTCTTAAAGCCGCTGCATCCAGTGCCACAAGTTTATCTGCCTCTGTGCTATCTTTTCTTCAGCACACAGAGAGTTCACTCTTTTTTCTTTTGTCTCTCTACATCTCTCGTTCTAGAGAACTTCTGCTTCCTGTATTAAAACAAAACCAGACAAATCTTAACTTTTTTGGACCTGATGTTGGCTCTGATACATGAGCTGAATAGTGCTCCAGTCTCTATTAAGCTGCTCTCAGTGAAGTTGCCATCTGAGTACAGCAGTGCTAAGCCTGAGTAGGGGTCAGCATCAAGGCTTTGGAGGAGAAAAGGAAGGAAGAACAAATTGATCATCACTGTTAGAAATGGTGCTGAATTTGACCTAAAATATAAGTTTTATCTCATGACTTACATCTCAAAAATCCTTTCTGCTTGATGTATGGCTGCCTCATGTGAGACCTGGCTTTAGTAGTCTTTAAAAAATTAGTATCTTGTTGGTTTGTCATCTGCGCTTTGCACAACCCCATGTTTCACACATAAACTGAACAGCTCTGTCACTAGCCCTTTCTGCCCCTCTGAGGGCAAACACTGCTTAGAGCATATCTTCTGCACTGCCTTGTGTTATGAAGTCATGTGGAGATGCTTACTAAATGCAGACTTGACCCTATTGCATAGAAAGGAAAAAGGGGTCAAAAGGAAAGGAACAGGAAAAAAGTAGTTTTTCAAAGGCAGGCAAAGAGAACATCAGTCTCCTAAAACTGTCAAGATAGGTGAGTTTTAACAAAGTGCAGAAAAGAGTAGAAGAAAATGGAAACAAATGGAAACACCTGCATGAATCTCCATTTCTGACTGAGGTACACTGTTCAATCCCACAATAGTGTAGCTGCAAAGATTTATCTTTTTACTCCTCATAAGATGAGCCTACCTTCTAATTAAGCCACAATTCTTTTTTTGAGGTGGTAGAAGGTTAATAACAGATCTTATAATACATTTTTCAAGGATAGTGTTGCCTTATTAAAAAGTCACCAAAAGTCTGCTAGCCAAGTAGTAATCTACATTTCACAGCTAGAAAGTTTAGTAAAATTATAATGACTCAAAAATACCTGGGAGTCAAGAATAATTGGGAGTGAAAATGAGAAAACTGTGGAGAGAGGTTGCAGATGTTATAGATACTTATCCTGTGCATTTCTACGGGTTTTGACAGTAAATCAGTAACCTCCTCAATGGGAAACTGAGACACAGAAAGAGGAGTGAATGACCCAGGCCAGTCACAGTTTGGTGACAGTCCTGATAAGGCACCTGACCAGAGACCTCCAGTCTGGATGAGACAATGTACAATACCTCCAACCTGGTACTCTGTAATAATGAGAATTTGTGCATTTTTTTGCATAGGATTAAATTAATATATGTCAATGGAAATATAGGGGCCAGAGAGTGTTTCTGTTCCCTCCAAATAGTTTTCAATATCTATAAAGCACCCATTGTCTAAACCTGCAGCAGCCTTTACTAAGCCCTCTCTATTGCAACTGATCACATGTGGGCAGACTGTTATGAGGGGAGTTCTGCTGAAGCCACGAGGACTCCACACAAGCACAGCAGGCCCTTTAAAGTGAGGTCTGAAACGTGCTCTAATAAACTGCGGTTATAATTAGAGTCCGCTGGGGAAACCTGGCAAAGAAGGTTTTTTTCTTTCCTTTTTCCATTTTATTCTTGTACTCTGATGTGACCTAAGGGCAACGTTGCATTTCATGGAAACATATCTTTTTGAAGGTTGTGTGTCAGTGCTAAATCATAGGCAGACACTGTGCTGGACACTAGCAGGGCAGGCAGCCTTCTGAAACAATACTGGGCAGTAGCAGGGCAGACAATATTCAGAAATAACACTGCCAAACAAAAATCACTTTTACTTCTAATTATAATTTTCCAAAACTATTAAGGATGTTTCAATGTTTGCAGTTTCCATTATTCATCAGCTGTATGTTAATGAAGCAATGAACCAACTGCACAACTTCTTGATTATCCACAAAACTGGTAATATTAAATTTGAATTTGTAGGACATAGCAAGGAAGGCACACAATAAAAAAGTAGAAAGAGAAAACAAAGCAGCTCTGGAGAGTTTCAGCAATGACATTTGTTTTAATTACTTAGGATCCAGGCATTCACTCTAGAGAGAAAAAAGGGTCCCTCACTTTCAAATTTTTTGGAAATTGTGAGAAAAGCTTGAGAAGTTTTGTTTCATCTCATAGGTTTTAATGTAAGTAGATATTCCTTCAGCTGAACTTCCTTCAGGAGTCTAATTCATACATTTATTAACTGCAGGAGTTAGAGATTTTGCATTGTGCTGTCCAAAGTGTTGGCTGGTCATTTGTTGTTCTTTCAGTCTCATAATTTTTTTATCTTTTGCTGCTCTGTCCCAGTCCTACGGCACGCACGTAGTCTTGCCTCTCAGATGTGCCCTTTGCTGTTGCTGGTTCCCTTTGTCATTCACCTACGCAAACACAAAGGAAAACCCCAGAAGTGCAACCTTGGCGTCATTAGTAGGAAAGGGAGATTGTGCTACATCCTAATAACTGAGCAGCAGCCAAGCATAATCTTGGTATTTTGGAAGATAAACCATCACATGAGAACAGCCAACATTCAGAGGATATAAATAAAGTAAAAATTTTATTTTTAAGTAGTGGGTCATACTTGGCATACTGCAGGATTTTACATTTTTACCAGCTGAAGTTTCATCCCTTTGCAAATATGAAAAGATGTATAAGTTTGAAATTCTTACCCTGACTTAACACCCCTACACACTCCAAATCCTCTCTGTTTAATGTTACTTTGTAGAATTACCACTCTCTAATCCTCTCTGCCCTTAGCCCTTCACAGCTAGTGTAACTGTGCAGGAGAGAGCAGGACTCTGCCTTGGCTCAGCAGTTGCTGACAGTCTCACAGCACCATGCCAAACACAGGACCAGGCTCCCCCTTCATGGAATCCCACCTGAAAGAACAGGGATCACCAAATTAGGCAATCATCTGCTTGCAATTTTTGGAAGTGTCTTTGGGAAGATGTATCTCCCAGTATTTTATTTCTTGCTCAGATGTATCAACAGATTAGAATAACACTCAAGATTCATGCACGCGAGTGTTCTGATGTCATTTGTGGGACAAAAATGGTAACATGCAAAGTTAAGCAGCTCAAATGTTAATTCCTAAACGGCTTCATCTGTAAAACTCCAAACTTAAGAAGTGACACCAAAATGCCCCTATATGGCATATTTTGACATTAGCCACAAACTTCTGTACAGTGATGAACAGCAATGGTCACTTGGTTGATAACTGGCTAATGTGTTCAGCAGCACGTCAGTGTGGCCACTGACATCTATCACTTATGGGTACATTTCTTAGTGTAATGAACAAAGAACTAATAAAGCACCGAGATGACAGGAAGCTGAAAGCTAAGGAGTATTTAAACGGTGCAGCATTGCCTTCTGACACACAGGGACATGTTAATCTTTCACAGAGAGAGCAAAAGCTATGCCTCCTGAAGGTGTGGGCAGACAGTAAGTTTCCTCTGGAGGCAAAGCCAGTGTGTTTCCTGTTCACAGCCTTGCAGTATGAATCACTGCCAGCACTTGCCATTTTTAATCTGCATCATTTCAGTGACCTAATTTGTATCCTGCCTTATGCACCCTTTCAGAGCAGAGAGGGTGGCATGATATGATACAGGGGAGAGAATGAGTGAGCAGAGAATAAGTCCTGGTTTTCAGATTATTTCTAAAGTGAAAATAAAGAGAGAGAGAGAACTCTGAGTTTTCAGGTTCTTTCTTAATTGGTATGAAATATTCTGGGAAACATCAAACATAATTTAATCTGTAAATATTTTAAATAATTAAAAATATGTCTCACTTTTCAGAATAATTTGTACTTTCTGTCTATGAAAAAATGTATAAATGAAAGTGAAACATGATTAATGTATGCACGTAGTCCACAGAAAGTGAAATGTAGAAGAGAAAAAAGACCTAAAGGATAACATGCAGGATTTTCTAGTTCTATGGTATCATGTGAAGTGAAACCTTTTGGTTTCTGTCCAAGACCTCATCAAAAACCACAGTATATCTGCCTGCGTATGCTTAAAGCAGAATTCTATGCTATTAAATATCACACAGAAAACCATACACTAAAAGACTTTTAGCAAGTTTATGTATTTAAGTGCTTAATTTAGGAAAATCTGGGCAGAACATTTTCTGTGCAACCATTACATCTCTTGTTCACATGGCCAAATTATAGTTTTTGACTACTTAACAACATACCACTTTATGGAGGGTGAAATTCCCTTGGTTTAAAAAGATAGACTAGTTCTATCAAAAGACACAGTGCTGGAATCCACACCAGCAAGGTTGAGAGGTCTCATATCTCATCTGCCACATTCCAGTGCTCACTTGCTGAGAAACTAAGCAAAGTGGGATTTTATCACATACATGGGGCTGGGCTGACTGCTATAGGTTTTCAGATGTCTTACGAAAGGCAGGAACCAGTGAGACTCAGGAGTCCTTTCAGACATTGTTGGGTCCCTCCCTCCACTCAGACCAAAAGCACTTCTGACTCCCTCCATCCTACCCCATTAGGCAGTACAGTGTCCAGTCCTCAGTTTTCTGTCCCTGCAAGACATCACCTTGGCCTATGCTCTGAGCCTTGTCTCTCTGCTTGTCTGTCGTCAAGTCATTCCCAACCTCCCTCTCTCCCTCCCTCCTCTCTCAGTTCCTGACAGACATGTCCTGTTCCCTCTGCTTACCATTAACAATCTCCTTTTCCAGCCTGATCAGCAAATTTTTTTCTCCTGATCGCCTTGTCAATCAGCTTCTTTCTCCTTTCTGCACTCATTGTCCCATTTCTTGGTTGACCTTGCCAGTCCTGGGCCCCCAAGCCCCCACAGCTTCTTCCCCCACCTCAGCTCCTTTGCTGGATCTCCTGCCATTCCCCAGACTGCTTGTCCTTATCAGGTCACCTCCTGCCTTCTGCATTTCAATCAACTTTCTCCCACCTACTGACACCACTCACAGGTGGACGAGGAATAAATATCCTGAGGTGTCCAAATTTCCAGGACATGCAAATTGCAGGGTTTGATTCAAAGGATTCTAAGAGATGCCTCCTTGACAAAGAGTCCATCATGCCTTTCACAGAGCTTCTGCTCTTGGTGCAGAGCATGCAAGTGCTATCAAATGAAATCTCACATAATTTTTTTCAGATGTTAAGCGTAATTCCTTTTCCATTACTGCGGTTCTCAAAGATGGCTACTGTTTGGGCTAAAAAGTTTCAAAAAATTCAGCCTGAGGCAGACATCCAGTGTGGAAAATTTAAGTCCAAGTATAAGAGAGTTATAAGCAGCTGAAAACAGGGTCTTATAATGAGAAGTGTCAGACAACATCAATATTGGAAAGTGCTACCAGCTTGGCCCATAATACAGGCTTTGTTAAAGACATCACCCAGGCTAACAATTGCTATATCAAGTTATAGGCTAATGCCTTTTGCAACTGCTGAGTTAAAAAATCCTTAATGATCTTTTTGGTTGCAATGGTAAACCTGGCAGCAACTGGGAAAGACACATAAAGCTGGAGAAAAAGTAGAAAACCAGAGGGTTTTTTACCACGTTTAAGTTACAAGACTGGGAACCATGAAATCTGAATTATATTCTTGGCAATGCCACGGGCTTCCTGCGTGACTTAGGTCTAGCTGAAGGTCAACCTCTTGGTGCCTCAGTTTCCTCACCATATTTTTTGGGACAATGCTTATTTCATTTCCTAGGCAGTGCTGGCATACTGAGCTGGCTTTCTGTGCTTCAGTGACATGATACACTAATCCTCTGCAATTTTTCAACAAAAGGGAAAAATCAAACTTTTAGGGTTTGAATCTATGGCTTGCATAACGGGAAGAAAGCAAGGAGGAATTTACTGGAATGATTTGGAAGTTGGGTTCTGTCCACAGAAGCATAGAATCACTGTGTTTGTGTCCTTAAATGTCATATAAACAGTGCCCTGCAACTCCTGTAAATGGTTTCCTGACTTTGTTAAAGGAAGTGGGCTGTCTACTTAAAGCTCTTGTCTGGGTCGCGGTGACTAAACCTTTCTGCAGTGTGGCTTTTTAAAGGTTTGCATTTGTTTTGACTCTGAAACGTTCCCATAAGCCTCAACACATAACAAGGGTGTAGAACATAATATATGTCCTTTGATCTGTGGAAGTGCAGAGATGTCTCACTAGTAGATGTAGCCCAGTTCACCTGTGCACTAATCCACTAATGCTGACAGGAGTTAGAGGACTAACTCTATTGTGTAATACTGTAAACATTAGTCATAATTGCTTGTAAAAAGTGCTGGGAAAAGAAGTCCTGGGAATTACGAGAATTTGAATCATGCTCAGCTGTAAGTATTAGAGATCGCCTGGATCAAATTATATTTGTCTTGCACCCTTTGCAACCCCCTGGATCTCTCAGTCCAGTACAGAAATCATTAGCTAATTGTAAAAGGAAAAACAAAACCCTGTCTTAAGGCATCTGTTCATGTCAGGTACCAGACATGTATATTCTGTAGCCCCTCTAGAGACACATAGATGTCTGTAAAACTGTTCACCACACCATGTGTTGTTGTTTGCATAAACATAATTGAACATACTAATACAGAATACAATTATTCTGATATACTAAGCTACACTACATGTGATTAGAAAATAACAATGTGCCCTGGGAACAGTTAGCAAAACTGCCAGAATGCAGATAAAAATTGTCTTATTAAAATGCAAAATTAAGCATTTATCTTTCCTGTTATCCCTATGGGGGCCGTTACACATAATAATGAAAAGATGTCCCTTGAAATGGCATTACTTTTTAATGAGGCTTTTACCCACTGAGTCATAATCTCCATTTTACTAATTACAGGCAGAATTGGCTTCCTAAACCCAAACTGCTGAGCACAAGCGGCTTCTGAAGCTGAGGCTTTCAAACTTGGGCAATTCGGCAAGTGTAGGGCTACAGCTAAGTTAAAGATGGGGGTTGACTCTAGAAGCCAAGCATGCAAAGACCCAGCAAAGACGTCTGCACATCACAGTGTCAGTTCTGTGACATATTCCATAGTGCTTCACTTGCTAACAATCCTCTGGTTAAACAAAAAACAACTAGGACACCCATGGTGATTACTTGCTGATTGTTCTTTGGTCCCATGGACACTCCTGTGCCTTCCTTTTACTCTGGCACTTGTCTTCATTCAGAGCCTGAAGGGCCAGACTCTAACTGCTGGTGCTGGGCCCCAGTTCTGACTCACTTGCCCTGTTCTATTCTCAGTAGTCCTCAAAAGACCACACAGTGCAAGGACTGAACACTTGTATTTCAGTAAAAGCCTGGCTTTTCCCTTCATCTGTCTAATTACTCAGATCCTCTTGAGCTTATGACCAATAAATCATTTTTGGTTAAAGCATATTGGCAAATATGATCCATTATCACAGCCACTGTTTCTTCTAGCATTCAGGGCTTTGCTACACATGTGACATGGGAACTGCCTTACACAGCAACAGAGGCAAACATTTCTGCAAACTGTCACTCAGGGAGCTGCTTAAACCTTGACAGCACTGAGATTATTTTTATGATAAAATACTAAATCATTACCAACACAAAGGTGAATGGTTCAGGCTGTCAGTTTGAAGTCTTATAACATGCACTGAAATATGGGGTTCAGGGGGCCAGAAGGTATCTAACAAAACATTAAGTTAGAAAATTAAGTAATCTAAAGCAAGGAAATTCCAAGATGATTTGCCCTCCTCAACTCCAAACCATCCTTTCTTTCCCAAATTCAGTTTATCTATTCTCATCCTTATGCCACAGGTCATTTCATCTGTTCATTTTATGCTGGTGGCTTTCTCTCCAGTAATGAAAATCAAAAGAGAGAGTAAGAAGGAGTGAGAGAAGCTGATGGCTTTTTGTTTTAATGCCAAAAATGAAATTCTGGGAACATTCTCAAGTCCATAAAGGAACATTCGACTGTGTTGTTGTGACATTAAAATAGGAAGGTGGAATAATCATATGGGTGTTACAGTTTTTCTGAGCTTGGTCATTCTGAGACAGATTTTCATAGCCACCTCTTTTATTTACAAAGGCCCCACATCAAAACCTACAGACACTAAAACTTCTTAGAGAAAATTTTGACAATTATTTTTAAATGAGTGAATTCATTTCTTTTTCCCTGGTCCTTTTCTTGGAAATTACTGAACTGTTTGGCTAAAAGGTTCCATAGAGCAAAATACAACCTGAGTCAGATAGCATGGAAACTATCACCACTAATGATTAAAGTTTGGCAAGACTGTAAATATCAGAGTCCAGGTCTCTGAGTGAGTCAATCTTATAATAGATAGGGCAATCAAACCATCCTATAGGATAAATTTTCATAACTTCCATTTCACAATTTGAAAGCCTCTGATGTTTGTTGAGAGACATGTTGGCAGTAGAGCCCCTTACTGATGAGCACAGCACACAGAGGTTCCCCAAAATTGTACAGCAGCTGCTGGTAGACCTGGGATGGCACTCGGTAGGGCTGACCTCAGATTTCCCCTCTAACCACAGACTGTTCTTGGTTTTGCTTGGCTCAACAATGCTTCCTCTCTCTCAGTTACATCACTCTCCCATACTTTTCTTCACTGTTGTCTCTCTCTGCCTTGCCTTCCCCTTCTCTTTCCTTGGTTTCCCTTCTCACAGTATTTCAGTCTTTACCCGTATACTTTCCCATGACATCTGACTGCGAGTTTAAACCAGTTTGGCTGCCTTAGGTGAGAGGTATGGTTTCCATTCCAGGAGACAGTGATGGGCGTGCATTCCCTGCCCACTGTCACCCTCTTCACCTCACAGTTCTTGATTTCTGGTAGGCCTCAGGATAAAAAAGGAGACAGGCTGGATTGCTTTCTTGGTGGCTGTGGGAAGCCTGGTCTAGTGTCTGTAGGACTTGTTTATATGTCCCATTCCACGTGGTATAGGAAAGTAACATTATATATGACTGTAATCTCTGGTTGCATTTGGCTTTTGGCAGTTCCCTGATTGAACTGCATCATATTTATGTTGCCTGAGACAAGTCTTAATTATGAACATTTTGATTTTTCCACCAGTTTTCCCAAGAAGTTCACCATGCCCACATCAATCAGATCTGAATTATTTGAGCCCTTCCACAAATGTGCTTTTTTGGTTAGATTGAATGTGTCTAGGTTGGATGTGAGGTTTTCCAATGTGACTTCATTTCCTAGTAGGAAACAAGTACAGGGATTCAAGGTATGTCCCACTGCCCAGCTGAGGGACAGCATCTCTGAGCAGCAGCTCTTTGCAGGGCTGACTGCTAAGTTGGGGCTGGCAGCAAGGACAGGGGCTGGGCACTGTGAGGAGTGCAGAGAGGGGGACAGCTATCACGCAGAAGATCTCCTGGAAAGGGTGAGGTCTCTGTCATTCCCTCCTCCTCAGTGGTATCTGATTTTGTGAGCACCAGGAGTAACTGTGTGCACACTGCTGGGGACACAGGCAGCAGCACTGCTGGCACGGGTGACCCTCCAGGGGCTTGTAAACCTCAAGAAAATTAAAAGGGGGAACAGTGAAGATACTGAGACACCCCGGTAGCTTGCTGGGACTGAACTGGAATCATCCTGAAAATAATAAATCCTGAAAAACCCACATTGCAGACCTGATCAGGTGTTTTGTCACTGCAGTTCCCAGGCAGTTGAAAAGCAGGATGGACCCATTCAAACTGACTATTCTATCCAGGTCACAGACCATACACAAGCATCTAGAGATCTCCCACACCTCTCTCTCCCTAGAAGCAACATGGCTGTATTTTCCAGGGTCCCATGCCAGCATTAATGCTCGCTTTCAAGGACAGCTGGCTGGATTTTTGTGTCCGTGTATCTTTGCCATAGGCAATCCATAATTCCCGGATAGCTGGGAGCCTGCTGCATTGTGAGACTGCTTTTCTTCCCACTTTCTTCCAGAGGAATTGGCAGGAGCACCTATAAACCTATGGCAAAGGCTGAAATTTTCAGTCTGAGTGGGTTCTGACTTGTAACCTTGAGCTAATGGAAAAGCATACATGGAGTTTGGCAGGCCAGGTAGAGGATTTTGACCTCCAAGCCATTGCCTCTTTTAAGTTTTGCCTTAGAGATGATGAGGCAGGAAAGCAGGGTGGGGATTCCTTCTTACTCTACCCAAACATGCCTTAATGGGATGGAGATGTGTACTTCCCAGACCTTTTATCAAACCAGCAAATGCAGCCAGGATAACAAGCCTGAACTTTCAAAAGTCAGAAGCCAAGCTCTGAAACATCATAGGACTTGCTTAAAACCACAAGGTGTTTCTCAGATGTTTCCTCTGGGCACTGAGTTTTCATTTTGTATTCAAGTGGAAACCAAGAGGAGCATATTCTTTCTAAAAAAAAACCCTGAAAATATTTCACATGAACACTAGATTCCAAAAGATTAAGAATAAAATATAGAGTCACAAAGGCTTTCAACTCTCATAAAACTCTGGAAATAACTTATTTTAGTTTCAACACCCTCTAAGCTATAAAAGGAAGATTTTTGGTAAAGCAACTCTGACTCATTCTAACACATTTTCTCTTCATTCATATGTTCTTTTGACTCAGATTAAAAGACTTGGATTGTAAAGCCTCATGCGTGCATGTGTTCTTTTTTTTTTTTTACTTCACAGCTTTTTTTGGGAAATACCTCAATGAATACAATGGCAGCTACATCCCTCCTGGGTGGAGAGAGTGGGTTGGATTAGTGAAGAACTCTCGCTTCTATAATTACACCATTTCTCGCAATGGTAACAAAGAGAAGCATGGATTTGATTATGCAAAGGTATTTTCCAGACACATAAATGCCACATGATTAATCTATATAAAAATAACTTTCAGGTAATTAATTAACCAGACAATTAATTAATTAACCAACTACAACCACAAAATTGAGATGTCGTTTTCTCTCAAGGGCATTGCAGATCAATTGCCACCTGAGAATATTAATCACTCAACAGAAGAATATTCCCAAGGCTCTTCAATGGAGCCTGGTGATTCCTCCTTTCCTCCTCCCCTCCCTCCCTCTCCCTGACAGAAGGGGATATTTTGATGGCAGAAGCAAACAGTAAATAAAAGCCTTTCCTGAAATGAATTGTGCCCCTTGCGCTACTGAACCCTAAAGTTTGCTGAGTGTTGTCAATTACCCACAGAAAAGCCTTGGTTCATGTTGTTTTCCATTATAGAGTGCACACCAAAGAAAGGCTGTGCCTGTGGTGTCACACTCCGGATATGAGTATGAGAGTCGATAAGGGCAAGAACAGGGCCACTGGAAAAGTTCAGAGCTTGTTTGTGCTCTGGACAAAGTGTGGAAAGTATGCCAAGGTGACCTGCCCACTGCCATGAAGTTTCTTGGAACAGCTTAGGAGGGCAGATCTCAGACAGTCCAGCCTGCAGAAAGCAATCTGGAATTTCCTCAAATTGTAGCTCAAGGAAGATGATACAGATGTTGCAGCTGTGGTTTCTGACCCGTGTAATAAGTTTTTATTGGAAGCTAGTGACGCCTGTTTCTGATTTTCCCATCCATAGAAATTACATTATACTGATTATATATTTATACAGAGTACAAAAAAGAAAATATAGAATACTGGTTAGTTATACATTCCTTACACACCCCGTGTATGTAGCTAGAATAAACAGGGAACAGGAGAGGAGTAGATGCTTTGGGATAGCAGTCATACAGGCATTTCACTCAAACAGGCCACAAACCCAGAAATTATCACAACCCTGGTGCCTCACACTCATTATCCATTTCGTAAACTAAAGGATCACTCACTGTCTCATCCATAGGCTTGCAGGCTTTGTAGCAGCCAGGGCTACTGTGCGTGTTCCAAGTGTGCCGCAGGAGAGGGGCAGGGGCAGGGGGACAGGGAGTGAGTGAGTGAGGAGGTCACAGCTGGTTGGCTTGTCCCAGCACTGACATGTGACACAGACCTTGTCCCTCAGGCTCTGCTTTTGCAGCTGTTTGGGGCCTCGAATCCACAACATAAGATTAGTCATGCCTCGAAGTGCTTGAAATTACAAACATTGTCTCAGCACTTTCTCAATGAAGCTCCAGCTATACCTCCAGGCCAACGGTGAATACTCCAAGGTGGCAGGTGGTTTAATTTAAGTTTTCATCTTTTTTTCTTAGTTCCATTTCCTCCCTCTTCCTTGTAGGCTTCCATTTGCCACCTTAGCTGTGGGTTAAGCCAGTTTATTATCAAGTCACAACCCTAATCTCAGCAGCTGCACTGCTTAAAGTTGCACAGTTAAATGAACAGAGCCCACAGGAATTCAACTGCTGCATGCATTCTCATTTGCAATTTCTTTGACTAAGATTTTTTGCAATCTGTTGCCTGTTGTAGCTGTCTTCCACTTTGTACATATGCAAAAGTGTAGTCTGAACAAAAAGTGTGCAACAAAGGTTTATGTAAACATAAAACCAGATTAAGATTCAATGTTATTTGGGAGCCATTACCTTGTGAAGTATTTTCTCAATGAAATTTAAGAAACATATCTTTGGTGGTACAGTCTGTCATTTTAGATGTTACTTAGCACTATATTACCAAATCTAATAATCAAATTTACTTAATACTTTCTGTTGTATCTGATTTGCAAAATACTGTCTCATTTTATGTGGCACTGCCTGCTTAAGAAAGTAATGACTGCTCAGTCTCTCCTATGCTCCCTTGAATCATACATCTCTTTGATGGTATGTTTTTACTTCCTGATCTGAGCTTTAATGAGGACTTCAAAAATAACATAATAACATGATAGTATGTGATCTAATTAATCATGCACTTTGTAACTTTTGCTTTGTGTTAATCGTATGTTCCAGGACTACTTCACAGACCTAATCACTAATGAGAGCATTAATTACTTCAGAATGTCTAAGAGGATATATCCCCATAGGCCCATAATGATGGTCATCAGCCACGCTGCACCCCATGGCCCCGAGGATTCTGCACCGCAGTTCTCAGAGCTCTACCCCAACGCTTCACAGCATATGTAAGTCAAAATCACACACTGCCAGACCTGCTCCTTGTATCTGCTCCTATGAGGGATTTGTTTATGGAGGCATCGCAGGAACAGGGAATTCAAATATCAGACACTCATGTAAGCAGAGAATGTTTGCTTGTTTCTTTTGCTGTGCTTGTTCCTTTTGCGGGGGAGAGTGACAGCTCTGACCATTATTAAAGCAGAGAGAAGCTCGTTTCCTCCTGGGAAGTCGTGGGAGATTAAAAGGTCAGTATTTGGCTTTGTAAGGGCACCTTCTTACAATACCCTGAAAATATGTAGACACAGGTCAGGATCTGTTGGAAAGATATTACTTCCTTCGTTTTCCTCTAAGATATGTGTTTCCTGGGCTCTAACTGACTGAATGTATTGAGAGTAAAAACACCCTTTTGAAGCTTTTGAGCACACCAGATTTGTTTATAGACTAGATACTGGCAGATTCCAAAAATAGCCCATCAGACTGCATTTTTAAATAACATGCTTAATCCTTTCTCGTGATGAAAATATAACAAAACCCCCCAACTCTTCATTTTGTTTCTAGAAGAAAAAAAAACTTCAGGTAAAAATCTTCAGGTGGATAGCCCACATCTGTGGATTCCTCATCTTGCCTCCTACCTTGAATCTTCTGGGTCTTTTTCATTATAGTGAGAGGCTACGGAAGATTTCCATTGCACTTGTGACTCCCATGGGTTTGTAGACCAGTCTTTGCACATCTTCAAAAAACAACAGAACAACAACAACAAAAAACCTCACCAAAAAAAAATCTTAATAAAATAATTCAGCTGTATTGTACATTTATTTGTCCTCTCAAAATGAGGATAAATCAATTTCATTAGACAATGGGAAAGCTCCTTGATCTAAAAATTGTATTTTGGACACTCTGCAGTAGTTCACATACCAGGATGGTTTTTCGATTTATATCAAATACTTTAAAATTTCTAGGAGTAGCAGATACTGCATAAACTTCATACATAAACTGCTCACTAGTTGGGGACAAAAAGAGATTTGCTGTTCATGGCACATGGTTATGTTTTTGTTGTTTTGCATCTTCTTATCCTCTCACTGGCTGCTACTTTCTAGATATGCCGGTTTCCCTGACCTTATAGTCTTATATTCTCCATGATCCCACATTCCTGAGACCAGACTTCGCAAGTAGTCAACGTCAGCAATGTTTTGTAGTTATTTAGATATTTGGAGTATTTTCTACCCAAATAGGGAACTAATGAAGTTGAGATTTTGGTGGGTAAATAAGGTAGACATGGATGCATGAAACCTGTTGTATTGGGTTGTGTGAAATAATGTTCTCATGATGCCTTGGGAAGGCTGACTGGGAACAGAGACTGGACAGAGCTAGAGAATAAAGTAGATATTTATTAAAAGGCCTTTAAGGATATACCTTGGGCAGGACAAGAGCCTGGCCAGGGCTACACCCAAGGTAGACTTAAAATGATCACAAAAATGGACAAGGTCTTACATTTTTATAAGTTTTGGTCCTTTTGCATACTGGGGTTTAATTGTCCAATTACAGCTTCAGGTTGTGAAGTCCCATCCTTCTTGTCTTCTCTCTTCAGTCCACCGTTGTTTATGCTTTTGGGCCTGAAAGTTGTACTCATTGCACTTGGTCTCTAGCAGAAAAAGGATTTGTATTGTCTACATACTCTGTGAAGAGAGCTTACTGGCACTTAATATGAGGCTGAGAACTACACCCCTAGGCAGCACAGAATCTGAAAAACATGAAAGCTAAAACTTAAGGCATCATTTCCTCCCTTCAGAGGCTTGAAAAGGCCTTTTCCTTGTCAAGTCTCTATCCTAAGTATACACAAATAATAGGTATTAAATAACAGATAAGTATTTAACAATAGTAAACTAACAATAATAAACATCTAACCATAGATAAATATCTAATAACTAATTATGAATTATGTACTCCAGCAGAAAGTAGCAGGGAACAATGGTGGAGTGAGGGAAAAAGTAAAACCACAAATTTTCCCCCCCCGTTTTTCTAGCTCCTGAAAATCACCACTCTACGTGAAGCAGCCAGGTTGGTTTGCCCCATTCTCTTTGCACTGGTTTGATGTTTGATCTCATTTTGCGCTCTGGTGGCAGCCCCACAGTCCTGTGGCAACAAGTTCTACAGTGTCACTTGGTGCACTGAGTACAAAGGGTTACTTTTTCTTTCCTTCTAAACCTGGAGCTTGGTTATGCCACCTGTGTCCCCTACTTACCATTCTGTGAAGAATAATGAATAGTCACTATATCAAATTGAATGGATTTCTCCCATGTCTCCTTTCAATTGCCTCTTTTCATCGCAAGAGAGTTATCTCTATTTGTTCTCACCCCATTCAACAGATTGCCTGCCATTTAGTGGCACAGCCTGCCTGGCCTCAGGCAAGCCATCCTGCCTGCTGGGGGACTATCCATCATGCAGGAGGGCAGGATCCAAACTGCTTCCGCTTAGCTGTGGGGACAGTGTCTGGAAGAAAAGCACTGAATCATTGCATCTCACTCTACCTCTCCCCAGGCCACAGCAACTCATTTTAGGTTCCTTGCTCCCTGTCTTCTGACAAGTGCTTGTAGGAACTTGCTTTGGTTTATCATGCTCTTGACACTTTCTACTGCTTGGTGTTTTCAGCTTGCTTGTTTTCTAGCTTGTGCTGGTCAAACAAAAGGTTTTGGTTAGTCTCCAAATTTTTAACTGCCTCTCCACCAGGTTACATGTTACCTGCAAAGATTAAGCAAAATCCTAGCTTAAATTAATTTTTATTTGTGTGGACTCCTGGGGTCTAAATACCTTGCTCTGCTAGGCTACTTGAGAGAGCACTCAGCTGTGCTGCTTCTTTTCTTCTGGTGTTGTTTCTTGGCATAATTCTTGCAAAGAGTTTTTTCTCCAATGACCTCAAGAGATTCTTGCTGGCTTGTTTTGTGTTTCTTATTGCAGTGACTGACTGCATGTGTTAAAGTTCAGCTTGCAGACTGAGAAATGAGACAAATTGAAGATAAACTGCTAATTTGGGTTTGGGTGGCTGAAGATTCCAACTGATTTCTCTATCAAAAATATAAGCAACGTGCTCTAAAAGATATGAGAAGTTCAGTTCTCACAGAAATATTCAGTGTTCCCAATGAAAACAGAACAAGAACAATAAAATCCCTCCTGCCAAGGTTTGTGTAATTTGAACATTTAACCCTTAGGTTTTCTTCCTTGGTGGTCAAGAACCATTTGAATGTCTTTCGTTCTGACCTTGGGTGACAGCCATCTGACCTTGGATTTTGTTTTTAAAAATGTAGTTGCTGTATCGTGTTACTGTAACGCCTACCTCCAACAAAGAAGGGAAACCAGGTCAAAAGCTGCTTGCTGGCTTAACAAACTGAGATGGAAGGTTATACCTACAAACCAAGGATCAAGATAGCCTGTCAAGCACATGTGAGAAGTTTTGCTTAAAAGAACAGTAGCTGAAGCACACCCTTAAATTAGATGATGTCTCTTCGCTGGTAAAGTGCCTGCTAAAGATTAAAATGCTGCCTCTATAAATTAAAACAGAACAAAACCAACATTTAAAAAAAAAAAACCCACAAAATTTTGTTTAGAAGTTTTCCACTGGCACATATAAAGAAGGGAGTGGCTATGGCAGGAAATACTCCAGTTCAGAGAGAGCTCTGCCCTTAAGTGTGGGCGTCTATTGGTCTCATTTCCTCACTTATCAACATGGCAAGAATAAAATCAAATGAATGCAGCAAAGTCCTTAAGATTTATGAAAAATACATCAAAGACAAACAGAAATTTAAGAATTACATGCCATCATTATGTTACAGCCCTGCCCTCCTCAGCACAAACAGGCTCTCAAGTGGCAAGGAAAGTCTTACAAAGACAAGAATAGTAATGATACGTATGCTGTTTACTTACTAAGTGATTCTTGTTAATTCTTGTTAACTCCAGTTTAAAATGAAACATGAACTACATCATACTGAAAGCAGCAGACTCTTTATTGTTTTTAAGCATCCATTCTCCCCTCCCACACTCCCACTTCTTCTCTTCATAAAGTATGTCCTATTTCTAGCATCTAAAAATATTTCTGAAGGTTTATTCTGGCTGCTATCACCATAATGAGTGATATATTTTCTGAAAATAAATCATACTAATGCGTGTACTCTAAGTATCCCCAGACATTATTTCTGTGAAAGAAAATGGGACTAGAGAAGATACACTAGATGAAAGCAATACATAGATTTTTGCTGTGGTGATGATCATCATCTGTTAGGGAGCAGGGTTGTTAGACCTTTGGAAACGTTGTTATACATGAAGTTATGTTACAGGACAATCTTGTTTCATCAGAGAGCTGAGCAGGAAAGCTCTGACTCAAAGGATGCTCTGATGAAAGCCTGAATTATCTGTTATGCTCAGGGCCTCCGGCACTCTAACTTCCCTTTACCTTCCAGTGTGAACCAGTCTTAGGGGAACTGTGAGTCAGACCTAAGCTGTTTATAAGCTGTGAAGTAAACAAACATTAGAAGCAAAAATCTGCAGGAGGCAAGTTTACTGAAGAATGTTAAAAATGGAAATCTGAAGCACTGCTGGCTGTGCTGAGTTAAAATACTTGGGCTGGCAGCAGGACTCACAGCCAGATTTTATGACTACCTGGAAGCAATCCTATTGCCAAGCTAGAACCATTAGGAGGAGCAGATAGAAATGGAATCTGATCTGTCTTGGAATAGATCAGAAGCCTTCACAAGCTAAGAAACGGAAGGTGATATGAAAGGCAGAAGTTTATATTTCCATTTAAAGATGGTATGAAAGGTGCTGATATACCAGGTGTGTAGTTAGTGGAGAGTCTGCAGCAGTGAAGCATCAAAAGAAATGTTGTAGCTCTGGATCCTCAGAGCAGTCTTCAGTGCGAGTTTGGGGTGTGAGGTGGCTGCATCTGGAATCACTGAGGCTGAGTCTCAAACATCTGTCAGTAACAATGGTACTTCTTGTAATGTGGACACGGGGCCATTAGAGTGGGATCATTCATTTGCATCAGTAATAAATTTTGACATGTCAGTGTGTAGTGTCACTACTGGCCCGAGGCCTGCTTGGACTCCTGACTTAGAGATAAGTGATCAAAGTCATCACACGCGTCACTGTGTGATTTCAAACCAGACAAGAAGAAATTATGTGAAGTAGAAATGTAAGTAATATTCTAGTTTCACAATTAACTTCTGCAGGAGCAACAATGTTTCCTAAATGAAAGAAGTGTTGTATTTAACAGGCAACAACTGTTTCACTTCTCTATTCTAAAATATAGCAGTTGTGTTACACTTCAGGAGTGAAACTTTCATACCCCACATACCCTAATCTATAAATACCACTGGGTTTAAAAGAGTCACCTTTTAAAAGGCAGCAAAAGCAGACCCAGAGTGGTGAAATTCAACTTCACATTAATACTGACCATGGCCACTGGTTGTGTTTTGTTGGTTTTTTTTTACTTTTAATTTTGCCCAGGCTTCCTGCTTTCCAAGAACAGTGTCTAAACCTGGAAATCTACTTTCCCTGGAAACAAAGAATTTGCTTCCTTTGTTTATTTTCACTTGAAGAAATATGACCACTTATGCCATGTTTGCTAATCATATTTCAAAGAATAATAAAGGTGCTAATTCTATACAGAAACTATTCATTTTTTTCAATCAGTTTTACCAGAGGTATTATTTTAAAATGTTGTTGACTTTTATTTTTATGAAATGAAAGTGTTCTTGGGGCATCTAGGTACTGTATTATTTTCACTAACTGGAGGACTCCCAATCCAAACAGCAGATTAGTAAAACACTTTTGGGATAAAAACCCCTGAGAACTTTATGGAATTATTCAAGCCCAATATTTTAGGCAGGACTTTTGTGAACATAATTTCTTTTGTTAAGTAGAAACAGGAGGTAATTAGGAGGTTGTAAATAGGGGCAAACACAGATTTTTACTATGAGCAATTGAACAAATGTTTGGAAACATACTTGTTTCTCTCCATGTTATCCCATCTGTTAGAGAAATGTATATATTTAGATTAAATTTTAGAAGGCAAAAGTTCTACTAAATTCTTGAAACTCTTAAAATGTGCTGTTCTCTCCCTTTCTTAATATAAAATATCTTTTTGTAATAATGACTTGCAAAAGGGCTGTATTCCATTTATTTCTTTGAATATGACAATTCCTTTCAATTACTAATAGAAGCTAGTGAAGTTCATTTCTGAATTATTTGTTTGAGGACCTCATTTTAATAGATCCCCAAGTACAAGCATCCATCTTTTGGGGTTGTTGGGTATTTTTATTGTTTCTTGCCTAACTTAAAGTTATTGTGGTACCTTAAAAGCCAAATAAGATGCATTCTTAATTTTGAAATATATGAATATAGTAAATACATTGCCAAAAAGAGTTACTGAGGCCTTTTGATTACAGCAGTGACTGCTACTACTAGTTCTTTTCTCTCAACATAAGTATCTACTTGAACTGAGATTTACAGACAAATAAATTATAGATTTTGTGGAGAATCTTTCTTTTACAATGCGCTTCTGCTTACAAATATTTATTCCTTCCATAGTCTATAGATCACTTGATTATCACTGTAAATTTCTCTGTAAAGTTATTCACATAGGTGACTGATTACAAAATCCCAAAGTGAAATGTTCTCATTATGATTATGCATTTATAGGAAAGTGCCTATGATCAGCATTTGTTATTGTTAAGTATTTGGATTTTTTTTTCTAGTTTAATTGAGGGTTAAAAATTTGAAATTTTATGAATCTAATGTCTTCCAGTGCCAGAACAGATCTGTTAGAGAGTGTCAAGTGGTCTCTCTGTATTAAGTTCCTTACAGTATGTGTTGGACAAATAGAAGTGAGCAACAGAGCAATCTAGATTTGCCCAAGTTAGTCTATTCTACAAGAATGACAAGTATTACAGTAGCAACTTGCCAGACTTAGAGGCCATGGACAAGCTGACAATAATGGGCTACCAGGCACTGTCTGCTGACTGTGGATCAACTAATANGCAACTTGCCAGACTTAGAGGCCATGGACAACTTGACAATAATGGGCTACAGGCACTGCTGACTGTGGATCAACTAATGTACTCAACACAAGATGGACTCCATGATGGAGAGGAGGCCAGGGAAGACATGCACACATCTTCAACTTCAAACTTCCAGTGCAAAGAGGAATCAAGGAAATGTATATGTCAGTGTTACTTTACAGCAGTACTTGTCAATACAGAGCAAAATTGTTTCCAAAAATGGAAGAATAGAAATTTAGCTGAACATCTCCAGCTGCTTCAAGAAAATTGTTGTGATAAAAAATTATCACTGACCAGGAAGAGGTCTGTCTGCATGGAAAAGTTTTCAGAGGTCAGCAAAACACTTGCTAAGATTTACATCTGCAGTGGTTGGTTGGTTGGTTGATTGGTTACATTCATACCAAAAAAACCTGAGGTGGATAGATTTGAGGGCAATGTCAGATCTTGTGCCTGGCAACCAGTGCAATTCTGCTGGATTTCTGAAAGTCCCAACAAACAGGGGTACCCAGGGAACATATACAAGCTGCAGGGTTTTGGAATGCCTTTCTGTCTCTTCCTTAGTACTCTTTCTCTGACATTATGGACCCCTGTTTCACATTTATTCATCAGCCAGTGACACTGGATATTTCACAGAAGGTTCCTGTTCCTTGAATTGTCTGGGAGGAAAATTCTACTCCCTCTTGGCCTACTGCATTTCTCACCCAGAAAATTCAAAATGCATTTGGAAAGTGTCTGTGAAAGGTCTTAACTGCCCTGCGAAACCCTTGAGTGCTGCTTTTAAAAACTATCCATTATGTGGAGGAGGCTGCTCACAATAGCCTGGGAACATTAGACCTGAGCCTGCCTCAGCAGCTGGCTCTCCTTCCTGGCACAGCAGCAGGCTGTCACCGCGCTGCCGGCTGAGCGCAGGTCACAGCCACCTCATCCCTCTGTGCCTGGGGCACTCAGCACTCCACTGAAAAAACCCCAGGGTTTCACTGGGAAATGCTGATTAATCAAAAATTAGCTCTTTCATGGGAAAGCATCTTGTCTGACAAACTTCCAAGGAAACAGAGAAAAATTTGCACTGAAAGAATCCTTCTTTTCTGTCCGATAACTGATAGGTGACAAAATTCCTACGACTTGCTCTTCAAGGGTCTCCCTCTGCTAGGACTCCTGGCTAGCCAGCAACACAAAGGGCTGTGCTCCTGGGAGAAATCTTATTAATATTATGACAGTACTCATTTTAAAAATCAGACTTCAGCCATGGAAAATTACAGAAACTTTGACTTTTCAACACGAAATTAAAGATTTTTCAACAGAAAAGGAATTCTATCTTATGTTTGTCTTGGCTCAGCAG
Organism: Illadopsis cleaveri; assembly: GCA_013399915.1. Lineage (NCBI taxonomy): Eukaryota > Metazoa > Chordata > Aves > Passeriformes > Timaliidae > Illadopsis > Illadopsis cleaveri. The sequence goes on along the minus strand of VXBB01009306.1, from coordinate 364,054 downwards.
GAAGCTAACCTTTTCATACTTCTTAATCTCTATCAAAGTCCTGTGATACTGTTGCATCACTTCTCTTTTCCCTTGAGAGTAATGATTAAGTAGGTTAGTCAAAACTTGCTGTTTGTATTAAAGGCATACTTCTCAAATTCTACCTAACTTCTCAAATAATGCGCTCCAGTTAAAATATGGACTCCATTGATTTATTAAAGTTGACTATCAGTTTATATGTTACCCTTTCAGCTGATTTTTGTCCTCAGAGTTTGTAGCTAAAGGTTATACATAAGATACCTGATATAAAAATCAACTTCTTCCACCATTGTGGGATCACATACAACCATGTAAAGAAAAATGAACCCTAAGTGAAGGACTGGTCAAAGGTATGATTCTAAGTTATACAGTGTTCTGATATTGTTTGTTTTAAGAAAAGACAACTACACACGCATATTTCAGCAGGAAAAATGTACCTTTTCTTAACACACACGTTATAATTTTCAATACTTAAACAGTACATTAATATTGAATTGCATTTTTATTGTAAACTGAAAAGAGAATAAAAAGAATCAAATTAATCTAATCACCCAACAGTTTTTTATCGCTTTCTCTTTATGTCTAATTTTCAAATGTAATGCTGCTATTCATATTTCATGTACTGCACTGTACTAGTAACAGGGGAAAAATATAACCCAAAGAACTTATTGAAAATGACAAAGCCTAGATTCCTTCTTTCTAGAGAGGAAAACTGCTCATGTGTGGGTGGAGCCTTTATGGGACTTGGATTTTGCCTGGTTTCTCTTCACCTTGTAGATGTGATGTGTGCTAGGCATTAAAACAAGACTGATGGAGAGCTTTTAGAACATGTTTCTCTGTAGAGAAAATTTACTTGACACATTTTTTGCCACACATTTTCTCCCAGGGTGATATCTCTGGAAAAATATTCTTGTTTCTTATAGGATATCTTTCAAAAATACACTGGCCGTGGATAGAACACCGCTCTTAAATATTTCTTTTGATGTTTGTGCAAACTCCTAAAGCATCATTCTTTGCTTTAGGTAGGACTCTGTGCCATACTTCTTCTTAGTACTAGTGTCAGTAGTGGTGTTAGCTCAATTTTGTTGTCATGATTTATTTTATGCTTGTAATGCACTGTGCTTTTCATTCGCACTGAAAATAACACCTCAACAGTATTTAGTGTAGAACTAACTGTAATACTGGTGGTGTTCTCTATACTGACTACTAAATTTCTTTATCCCACTTGAAAATACCTTTCTTTCACTTTTATTTAAAGGTAATTTCTCTACTGGAAATATCAGGGAATATTAAGGAAATACCTTAATATTAAGTAAGCAGTCATTTTTGATCTCTGATTTCCTTAATTTTTCTTATCTATATGGGATGCATCATTCAGACAAGCCTTTTTAATGGTTACAAGTTTGTTTGAGAAATTGATTTTTGGCAAATCCTAAATATTAATGTGGAACTTGTAGTGATCTTTGAGTCTGAAAGGAATCTTGGAAAGCAAGTGGTTAAAATATTTTGAGGAGGTGATATGTGACCCAATGAATCTTGGAAGCCACTGATGTGATGCTTGCTGATATTTGTCAGATACCACATGGAATTTGTGATTTAACTGTTTGTTGGCTATTTCTGTGTTAGAGGAGTTCCCACCTCCCATTGATGTCTGTCACGCTGCACAACTTTTCAGATCCGTTCTTTTCCTCCAGCACTCCCAGCTATAACTACGCACCAAACATGGATAAGCACTGGATCATGCAGTACACGGGGCCCATGCTGCCAATCCACATGGAGTTTACCAATGTCTTGCAGCGCAAAAGGCTTCAGACCCTGATGTCAGTTGATGACTCCATGGAAAGAGTGAGTGCAAGAAACTGCTGTGAATACAATCGCATTAGTCTGTAACAAAATTAAATGAATTAATTCTTTCTTTACCTTCACTGACCACATTTTGGGGAAAGCCATTATACTATGAGGAATTACTCCACTTTTTCCCAGTGGAATTGAATTCTGGTTCTCTGTAACATGAGGCCAAGCTCCTGGCTTTCTTCTTTCAATTGCTGGGTCAAAAAAATATTGGGCTTTTTAAAAGGGAAAAGTCACTGGGCCTAGTATAAAGCCTGGTATTAACAGAAGATGCATCACCTGTGTGTGCACATGGATAGACACAGGTGCACACATGACAACTTCTATTCATTTCACACACTCCCTTCACAGTTTTTCCTTCAGTTGAAATCTGGGAACTGGCAAATCACAGCAACTCAGGTGTCAGTCTACAAGTGTTTGCAGAAGTTAGGCAATGCAGTGTACTGCTAATTATAGGTAATATGATACATGAACTATTAGGTATACTTTGTATGACTTTTTGTTCCAAAATCAAGCACCATGACCAAAGATCTTCCCCTAGAGAGATTTCTTTAAACTTTAATAAAAATTTACAGCTTTTTCCCAAGCCCACAACTGTAAGGAATGAGAAAGTTGTAGACTAGCACAGTAAATCAAATCTGAGTACCTTTTCCCCTAAAGCTGTAGCAGACTTTTTTCACAAGCTGTGTTTGAGTACACAATGAATATTGGACATACTTAGGCAACTACTGCATTATTACCATAATTTTTCTATTCTAATTTTCTGGAGCTGTTCAATTGTCCCCTCTGTCAAGTGTGAAATTGAACTGGTACATTGATTTTTTTCACAGCATGGTAAAGGCAAGATGTACAAATGCCAGTCCCCAGGATCTGTGTCAATGTTACTGATACCATGTTTGGTCCTGTATATTTAAGGGTTTTAAATTATGGTTATGCATGATTCTGCACAAAACATGTTTTGCTACACTTAACTTGGAGCTCTTTCTGTTCTGGGTTGCAGTTACACCAAATGCTTGCAGAGATGGGAGAACTGGAGAATACCTACATTATTTACACTGCTGACCATGGATACCATATTGGGCAGTTTGGACTGGTCAAGGGGAAGTCAATGCCATATGACTTTGATATTCGAGTTCCTTTCTTTATTCGTGGTCCAAGTGTGGAGCCGGGATCAGTGTACGTTCCCTTATGTCTCTAGCACAGCTGTTGAGCCTAATGTAAAATGTTTCTGAGAGCATGTAATTATCACTCTGTCTAATTTCATTTCATAAAGGATGCCCTATTATTGCAGAGCAATGAGTCTCATAAAGAGGCAGTTTTTTCACTTTGCATATTATGAATAACTTATAATGCAGATGAGAAAACTGTGTAATGCGTAGTCCTGTAGGGTTAGAGTTGGGTTTTGCTTTTAAAAAGGATGTGCTTATCTTTACTGCTCACTCTGTCATTTAGCATCATGCCCTCATTGTCAATGAGATAAGAGCAGTGTTGCTGCTTCGCCTCCTTGTTTTATTGTGCTTAACTTTTTGTTTGTGATGTCAGTCTGCAGTACTGGCCTATCATTCTGAGTTGTAGACTTCAAAGGGGGTTTTCTAAACTTAGCACTTCTGTAGAGCTTTACATCTTCAAAGTCCTGATAAGCATTAATTATCATTCTATTTCCAAGAGAATGCGAAGACTTACACATTGAACACATGGCAACTATGACCTTTCCTGTTGATTTGCAGAGTGCCTCAGATAGTTCTGAATATTGATCTTGCTCCAACAATTCTGGATATAGCAGGCCTTGACACACCTCCAGATATGGATGGCAAATCTGTCCTAAAGCTTCTAGACTTGGAGAGACCAGGAAACAGGTGGGTCCCAAGATCCTATTTTAGCCAGTGCAGAAGCAAACACCTTAGTAAATCAACAACTGAGTGGAAAAACAGATTCTGTGAAAATGAGCTGTGTCATAGCAACGACCACAGCTTTCCCCTTTCAAGAGTCACTTTAGTCGATCTATAAAATTGCACATATATATAAGTGGAGAGTTGTTTTTTGCAAAAATAATTTGTTAACACTTACAGTGGTATACTTCAGTGCCAGCAATAAATGTTATTATTTTACTTTCAGGTTTCGAACAAACAAGAAGACCAAAATTTGGCGTGACACATTTCTAGTGGAAAGAGGGTAATTATTAGGGGTGAGAGAGTTTTGGGACAGCCTGCCTGCTGGGAACATTCCCTTGTACATGCTTTCCTTTCTGTTTCCTCCTCTTCTTTTTTATGGTCAGAGAAGCAATAAATTTTGCAAGCAAACTGACAGGCATGACTTTTTTCCTAGTTTCCCACCACTGCCTTTGCAATCTACTGTGTTCCCATGTCCCTTTCTCTGAAGAAATTTGAAAGCACGCTTTTCTGGTGATTTTCCTAGCCTCTTTCCCTAACATTGTGGTTGTGCCCTGTTTTGTCATTTTCTGAATCATTTTCTTCCCAAATCTCTGTTTCAAATCCAGGTGTGTAGCATCTTCTATCATCTGATTTTGTATTTTCCATCACATATTAGAAGCATTCTTCATTTTTGTTCCAGCTAAGACTTATGTGTAGTTGAGATTCATGACTATAACTGTTCCTCTCTTTGCTGATAACTCCTTATACCCTCTTACCTTGCCAGTCGTTGCTGTGAAAATTTTCTCTGGGTAAAAATTTTACAGCAATTTCCTTTTGGCACTTTATGACTTTACAGATTATGAAAACCTTGTCTGATGTATTGCAAAGCTGTGCATAAAAGACACATCGTAATATGTAAGATACAGCCAAGCTTATATGAAAGCTTGAGTATGAAAGCTTGAGTATGAAAGTCCTGTTGTGTCTTCAGCTGTGTTTCCCAGCCAAGAAAGTACTGCTTCAAAGAGTTTTGCTTTGTGAAAGAACCTCCATTTATGTATGAATGGTGCTGAACTGTACCAGTTAGACATATTTTAGCAGCACTTATTTATCTTCTGGCAATTTTCAGCCAGCCATCTGAGCCTTTTTTTCAGTATGTGACCTACATCGAAACTCAGTAACAGAAATGTGGGGATTTTTTTTCCCTGAAAAGACATTAAACCTTCAAGTTGCTTCATTGTTCAAGTTACATTCATCCTTAGGGCTTAGAACAATGTATCTAAAACATTCCACTTTATTTTTTTAATAAGCAAATTTCTACGCAAGAAGGAGGAGCCCAACAAAAACACTCAGCAGTCTAATCAACTACCAAAGTACGAGAGAGTAAAAGAATTATGCCAACAAGCAAGATACCAGACAGCCTGTGAACAACCAGGACAGGTAAGACATGAGTAACTGCAGTTTTCTGGGTGTCACAGGGAAATACACATTTTACTCTGTAGGTCAAAAGAATTTGAAGAATATGGCTTTTGGAAGATAAATAAAAGATCACTGTTGTTAATATCTTCAGAGCAAAAGAAAATCAGACAAATTTCTCTAAGCACTGATCCAATTTAAAGTGTTGAAGACCTGGTCCTTCATCTGCTTAGTACAGAGCTTATTGTAAAACCCCCATGCTCAAACATAACATGAAATTACTATTTTTTATTTGATCGTGTGTATTGATAAATATGCAAGATAGTTCAGTGATAATTGTTAATAAGGGAGAAAATCTTTGAGCAGTGAAAGCTTGTACTCACTGGGCTAGTTCAGAATTACCAAAGCAAGCTGGTTAGTCCTAAGGCTAACGTGATTTCATTTGCTGGGATGAACAACTGGACAGCATGCTTAGTAACCATCATCCTTTATTATTTATTGAAACACTTTAAATAGAAAGGTCCCCTTGCCCAGAAACAGTCCCTATTTCTGGTCACTGTAAGGATTCAGGCAGTGAGACCCATACCCAAGCATTACTTTTCCTTCTTGCAGCCATAATGATTTCAGTATAATGCCTGACTCTGATACAAAAATCTAATTGCCTGCTCATAAAACCAGAAATTATTGCACCCCTGACTACTATGCTTACACCTGCATCTCTGCAGTGCACACACAGGAAGAGAGCTAAATTAAGAGAAGTGATTCTGACTCCAAATTCTCTTCAATCCATCCTGAATAAATGCTATACCTATAGTAACACGTGAAGATGGATTTTCTGGGAAGATGTGTAAGCGAACTGTATGCCTTCTCATTGACACCCACCTCCAGCCACGCTGGGGCTCACGCTGGGGGCCCCAGGCGGTGGCTTGTGCCTGCCTTGCCGTCCTTGGAGTCCGTCCCCATCCCCACACACCTCCCTGCAGAAGTGTGAGGTGATTTCTCCCAGGCAGGCGCTTGCGCTTTCCCCTCAGATGTTTGCTCAGAGCCCTGCAGGCAGCCATGGGGCTGAGGTCTCGGTGGGCTGCTCGGGACGAGGGCACAAAGCCTCCTCTGTGCCGCGCTCCCGCCTCTGCCACCCGCGGGGCCTCCTTGCCCGGGGCCGGGCGCTCTGCGCGGCCAGGCCGCGGTGCGGCGGAGAGCCCGCCTGGAGAAATGCCCCGTCCCTGCCTTTCCCCTTCGCATCCCGTGCAGTGCAGGGTTATAGTAACTCTTGGTTAATCACAGATTGGACTGGATTAATATTTTGGCTGTCACATCCTTGGTCGGGTCCTCTGTCACAGCTCTCACCTCACACGTGCTCCTTAAATGCAGCTGCTTTTGAAGGGTTATACACAATATCGCAGTCTCACCCAAGGGCAAAGTTTTCAGGAGTTCAAGCACTGCCATTGTAAACAGAGATTAAATTTGAAAATCTGAATGCTTTATAAAAACTAAAGGAGATCAATGAAGTAATTTAGACTGTTAGGCACTAGGATGTTTCATTTTAAGGTAACAAAATATTTTCTTTGCAATTATTCCTTATATTTATTACTTCTTATGTCAAAATCCAGGTTCGCAATAATTACTTTTCCACACATGAATAGAAAAGGTTAAGTGTCCTGACCAGATACCACAGTTGAAGCAGTAGGAAATCCTGCTCACAGCCCTGTTCTCAGCCCAGGGAAGCAGACCATCCCATATTGGTGAATCCAGTTTGATCAAAGGGTGAAGGAAGAAGGACTTCAGTCAGCAAGGAAGCTGACTTGAGGCTGACAAGAGCAACAGTGCTTGATAGTGGGTCTCCCACCTCCAAACTCCCACTGAGGTCTTTTCAGTGCTGAAGATATGCTGGCTGCCCAGAGCCCAGCAGCCATCCCTCACAGCTGGATGAAGGACAGGCTGAACTGACCTCTTTTAGACCAATTTTCAGACACAGCCATTGGTATGTACACATTATTTTCTTTAAAAATATAGATCAAGGTTGTCCCTGACAATTCCGACATCCTGAAAGCTTCCTGCAGGGATGCTGAAGTTAAATGTACCTATGGAAAACTTCTGTTAGGCAGAGCATCATGAGTGGTGGAGCATCCTCTGGGCTCGTTCAGCCTGTGAGGCACAAACTCATCCCTCCCACTCCCCTCATACCAGCCCTGGGAAGCAGGGCTAGTTTCTCTCTCAAGGACAGATTATCTGTGGTGCTCACAGGAAAGCCAGCATAGAATAGGTAAGGTGTGAACTTCAAGACCAACACTGGACTAATATGAACTTCAATGAGGCATTGCAATGTGGAATAAGTGTCTTCAGGGTTTTTTCCATGTAGAGAAGGTCTTAAAAGAAAAAAAAAAAAAAATTAGTAGGTCAAATAAATGTACGTTAAGTCCAAAAGTGTTCCAATGTGCACTTCTGAACCACCATAGTTTAATATGAGGTTCCTGCAGCAGATTTGCTCTAGTCATTTTGCACCTCTTAGAGAACAGAAAATATTGCTGTGCATGAATTATCTTTGTTTTATCTTTTGAAATTTGTATATTTTATTTCAATTACGTAGGTGCATATATAGAAATAAAATCTTCATTTAAATTATGGTGAATTATAATACTTCCTATGTTTACTCTAATCAGTTGCAGTTAACATCAGTTAAATTAAAATTACTTTCACAGAATGAGTAATTGCTGACAGATTCTAAAATAGTGAAATTGCTGATCTGTGGGAAGCTGCTGCTAAATGTCTGAAACTAAGAATAAGCGTTTGGGGAATTAATACACCATTAAAAGCTTGCTCCTATTTTAAATTTGCCCTAGTCAATATGTAGTTTATTTGAAAAGGAGAACGCAAGGAAGCTGAAAAAGAAAAAACATTTTTTTCCTGTATTAAAATGAGGTGCGATCCTGAGATCTGCTAGTTCCAAAATCTCCAAGGATGTGGTACTCAGGATAATACTTGCTTCAGCTTATTTTCTCTTTAAAAGAAAGGAAAATAAAGGAACCTAGCATAATAATTTTTTAATTAAATTTTCAAAATTCTTATTTTTTTTATATTCAACGCCTATCTGAAAATAGATAAACCTAAAAAATGGGGGGGTGAAGAGAAAATACTAAACATCTGTTAAATATAAATATAAAATACTTTCACTGCTATTTTTTAATGTATTTAAATTTTCTAGCACCACTGAAGAGATTGCATCACTTTCATTGTAGATCACGTTGTAGATCACAGTCCCCGTGCTGTTTTTTCATAACCCCCTTTATGGGAGGACAGTTTCCAAGTGTTCACCCACCTCCCTGAGAACATCTCAGAACTGAGAAGTGCATGGGATGTGTTCACTCCTGAGTTAAGTTCCAGCAGTCATTGACGTGGGTCAGCAGTGAGCCCATGCCAAGGAGAGGAGCGTTCCTGCTGAGCTACATTAGCAAGAGCACTGCTAACAGGTCATGGGAATTGAGAACTCACCTCTCCCTCGTGCCTCTGGGCTGCACCTGGAATGCTGCATCCGGGTTGGGATCTCCATGAGCAGCGGGACTTTGGTGCGCTGGAGCAAGGCCAGGGGAGGACCCCAGAGGTGGGGTGGAAGGACTGAGAAGGGGCAGAGGTTTGTTTAGCCAGGGGAACAGAAGGCAAAGGAAGAAGCTAATTGTTTCCTTTGATTAACCAATGGCTAATTAGAGAGAAGACAGACTCAGGTATGTCTTGGTGGTGCACAGCAAAAGGGCTATCAGTAAGAGACAAGTTACAGCAAGGGAAATTCTAAATAGATGCGTAAATATGATTAAGAACTAGAGCCCAAAGAGGCTGTGGAAAGTCCACCTCAGGATACATCCAAACTTAATAATGTCACTGCTTTGAGGAGGAGGATGAACTAAATGACCTCCAGATGTTCCTTCCAGTACATGTGCTTACTTTTTTGCTTGCTTAGTACCTGGCCTTGAGGATTTAATGTTTTCTTCTTCCTCCTAAGCTTCATAACTTGAGAAGTGCTGTTAATTTTATGAACTTGTAAGTGAGTTATGGATCACCTGCCCATGTCATATTTGGATATAGACCAGATTTCAGCTCCTGCCCTGCCCCAGCTGTTGATCTGTGCTCACCCAAAGCACAGGCAGTCCCATCACACCAGGCCTGGCAAAGGGAGCAGGAGCTGTTTGGGCTCCCTGCTCAGCTTTGGGGCTTGGAGAAGGGTAGACATTTCCTTTTCAGTCCCTCCACATCTCCACATGTGAGAATGCTCAAGAAATTATGATGGGAACAGGAGGTTTCTTTCATAGTTCATATGACAAATTTGTCACCAGTTTACATGGTGTAACTCACTGAGGTCACCTTATTGAGCCCAGTTGGTTAGCAGTGGATACTGATGGGTTTAACACTTAAATGGTTTGCAGGGTATTTTTATATTTCGTTGATATATATTTACCTTCTCAGTAATAAGCTACACATACAGAAATATTGATTCTTCTGCAGCATTCATCTGCAGTATAACCCTGCTTTTGTTTTAAAATGGGAAACAGTTGGTGTCAACTTGTAATAAAGCTTTGTTAATTTTCCAACAGAGCAGAAAAAATAACATGTGAACAAATGTTTCTCTGGATTATTACAACCTTATCATGACACAAATCTCTTCTCAACTTTCCACTGGAATAACCTGAGACAAGAATATATGTTAGTTCAGGAGGTTTAGAGGCAAGCTGCTCTTAAATCCTCCAGCAGGTTATTTTTCTTGAACTCATTCCATCTTCTCACTCATGAAATTCTTCTGGATACTTAGCAAATATCAAATAAAACCATGTTAACTGTGTTTTCATTTATACTTTTTCTTTCTCTCTTTCCTTACCTAAATGTGTAATTAAGGAGCTGAGTTAATTCATAAGTATTTATTCTTTTTCTCCCCAGTCTGAGTCATAGGAATTTTCCTAAGGCATAATTTTGACTTCTGGGACCTAACACTCTTTCCCAGATCACAGTTACCTTATGAGGTCTGGTGACTGATAGGCTGGGTGTCTCCAGTGTACTGCTTAATCCATTATTTATAATCAGTATCAAATCCATAGCCAAATATGCATTTTCATCCTCTTAGAAAAATTACACAAACCACAACCTTTTTTAAAAAAAATTCCCAATAGGGTAAAAAAAAAAAAAGGAACCACCCTCCCAAAACTAGGACTGTGAAGCACTGTGTTTAAAATTTCAGCTCTTAGATTGGATGACTCAGCAGTGAAACCCAGACATGGGTCTGTTTATTTTAAGGGCACACATCTCCTACCATCTGCTCGACACTACCTGCCAGTTTGTGAAGAGCAAAGGCCTGAAACTTGTAAAGATCCATGGCCTTCTGCCAGCTCCAATGAGCACTGACAGTGGGCAGGACAGAAAAATGCATCCTGCTGCCTTTGTTGGTATGACATGCAAGCACAGGAACTCACACTGCGCTAGACAGGTATAACATTGTGGTTGCACTTCCCTGTGCTCTCTTTTCATGCATCTCAGCTTTAGACATGCATAATATTGTGTTTCCTCCTGAGGAACTCTATCCCAAAACTACCCTGAGGAAATAATGTTTCATTTGGAGAAAATGCCTGAAGACTGTACAGTGAGATTTTAGTTAGATTAGGTCTCAGTGTATTTTACAGTGATCTAAGGCTTTGTGGGTAGTCACCGGAGACATGTCGCTGAATTCAAACATCAGCTTTGTGGTAAATGTGCAAGATTCTTCTGGCTCTGATCCAAAAAGCATGTTTTCTAGACTGTACTCCTATTTCTCATGTATTCTTCACCCTCTAAAAACCTAGCATAAGAATTTAATTTTATTATTGGTATTCATATTTATCAAATTATCATATCAGCATTCAGTCAAAAGCACGTCTGTTTGTCATACTGAAAGAACTCTTGCCATCAGTCAGCTCACAGATAATATTGTAAAGGAAATTAGAATGGGGCTTATTAGGTGTAGTCTGGTTTGGCTCTAGTATCTATGTTCTCATAAAACAAATATCACAGACCATACATTTGTATAGGTCAGCTTTATGACCAGCTGCAGAGTATGAATAAAAACACATACGCTGGTAAGAGCTGGCCAGAAGTGTCAGATGGCTGGCCAGCCACTGACAGCCAGACCCTGAGCACCCACTAAAACCCAGCTAAAATTATGGTATGGCATATTAACATCACTCGTGGATTCTCCAGATTCCAGAACAACCCCCTGATACTTTCAAGAGTCAAAAAGCACTTGGTGATCAACCTGTTTTACCAGAGCATTGATTCAGAGCTGTCTCTTCTTTGCCATCTCCCCATTGATACCCCATCTTAGTAATAATTCAGTGGAGCATCTGTGCACGGGCTTAACTGGAAGCACATGTGTTTGGGACTAGTTATGTGCTTAAAACTAAGTGCATACTTCAGTACTTTTGTGAACAGCCCTTAAAGTTATTCCTCACTTTAGACCCTTCAGAGTCATCCCTCATAGCTGGCAGAAACATGCCTGCAATTTAGTTGCTCAAGAATTCGTAAGAATTGCCAGAAATTATGATACCTCTAGTTAAAATACTGCTCTGTTTATGAGTTGAAACCAAATATGAAGATAGGTACCTTTATCTCTAAAAATAATCTTTTAAGGCATGGTATTTCATATTTCAGCCTAAATAGTTCACATTTCAGCCTAAATATTTAAGTTTTTATCAAACAGAGAGCAGCTCTTCCCAGATTTGACAGTTCTTTAAATTCAAGCAATTTTTAATTGGACAAAAGGAGTCTATTGTGGATAAAATCCAGAGATATTCCAGGAAGATCACTGGATTCACCGGTTTTATCTATTTCAGTGCGTGACTATGTTCCATGTTTTCACTATCATCTTACTGGTGTTCTCTAACGGAAAGACCTTTCAGGTAGAGTGGCACCTTTTTTAACAAAGCAAATTCTTTAAACCTTTTTTAAAGTAATTTTATGTATCAAAAATATCAAGACAGAAAACGTAGTTTATGCAAGAATTATTTTTAGCACTTTCTGTAGCACTCCTTTGAGGTTCTCTTTTTGCAGAGTTTGCATTTTAAAGTATCCATTGAAATAAAATATAAGCTAAGTCCTCTGCAAGTTAAATGTATATGACACAATAGTAACAGATTATTATAGGTATTATTATTTATAGCTAAAGGATTAAATTTATCCTTTTATTTGGCTCCTATTTGTTTGTACTTGAGAGTGGATGTTTATTGGATAACAACAGAAGTCTCTTGATGTTGAGTTGTAACTACAGGCAAGTTAATAGATTTGGTAGAGAATGCTATGCAGGTGAAATATTTGCTGTCTTGACCTAGGTGCCTACATTTCTAGAGCTGACAATGCAGTTCATGCATTTTTTATAACTAGAGAACTGCTATAACCATGGCACTTAAAATCAATCTTGTCTATACAGCAAGAATGCAAAATTTTGTAGTCTGTGAAATTCCTGGGCAATTTTCTCTTTCTTTCTTTTCATAAACTTGTGAAGTAGCTCAAAATTGCCAAATTTTATATTGTTATTTCTGTTATTTCTGTTATTTCTGTTTTATATTGTTATTTCTGTTAATTCCTTCATTCCTTTTTTCCTCCAGTTCTGTCCTTGTGCATTTTTCTGGAAGTATTTCTAAAGTCATACATTTCTGTCCACATTACATCAGATCTTATAGGACAAACTTCTTCCCTATCTGTTGAACCACTGACCACTGCATTTTTCAGGAACACTCAGGGGCTAAGGCTGTATGTATATAAATGACTGCCTTTGAATATATTCATGTTATCAGACTCTGGAGCATGATCCAACAGAAAGTGGTTCAGTTATGAGAGAGTGGTACAAAACTTGGGATCTGCCATTACAGGCAGTATCAACTCAGTTCTAAAATGGAGGAGGAGATTTTTTTCCCACAAAAATGCAGCAATTCCAAATTCCATGAGTGAACCTGGCAAAGCATCCCTGTCAAACAGCTGCACTCCTGTCCAATGTTTAAAGTACTGCTGAGATGAAACAACACAGATTAGTATTTCCAGGGGCATTGAGGATCCTTGGTCAGGATCAGGGTTCAGTTCTGCTCTATGGGAATGTTTAGCCAGCAAACATTTCTCAGTATTCAGGCCCAGTTCAGCAGAAATGAACTGCTGCTACTCTGTACTGTTTACTGTAGACGACTAATTACAGGGCACTTTTCAATATGTTGTGTGACATGGCCTCTTCTAGTGGCCCAGAGAAAGCAAAAGCAAGACAGCTCTGATTGCAGTAGCACAGCCCTGAACCAGACTCCTTTTCCAGAATTATCACATCGAGTCCCCTGGCACTCCCCCAGATCTGGTTAGTGCTAATGAAGGAAAATGGTACACACATATTCAACCTGTGATGGTATTTCCATCTAAACCGTTTTCAAATTTAGAGCGTACCTTTCGAAACAGGAAAAAAGGGAAATGAGGTCTTGAGGACATGTTTAAATTCATGAAGTCTTCATTTTTCAGGCCTTATCTTAACATTCCCTAGGCTGAGCAATAATAGTCAGTCAGTCATACATTACAAAAATGAAAAAGCACCTGTAAAAATATTGCTGCTATGTTATATTTCCGGTTGCATGTTTTTTGAGGTTTCGTAACTTTGTGATAAAATCTGACAAGATATTTAACACTGACATGTCTACTGCAAATACTAGGTGTTTACATTTCATAGAAACCTTTAGTTTGCCTACTGTTGGGACACTTTTCATGACTTGTCTAATTCATTTCCTCTCTATATAAGGGAGCAGCAACTGTCTCAAATCCATCACAGTCTATTAAGTGCACGAAGCTCATTGGAAGTCCTGCCTTAGTAGCTATTTACAGTGGAGCATGTCACAATGATTCATTCTGAATGTATAGCTTTATACCTTAATTATAATCAGTAATGAAATAGACTTAATTTTAAGGCTATGCCACAACTGATTAATACCAGGAAATTGAGACCCCAGGTAGCTATGAAGTCAGTTGATGTTGTCTTCCTTATATAGCTGCAAGTCACAACTGGAGCCATGCCAGTCACAAGGCAAAGCAAAGCCACCAAGTATAAACCAACTCTTTTAACCAGCCCATGTGCCACCCTTTGTCTTTGAAATGTCTTTGTCAGGGCAAACTTCCATCCCCAGAAGAAAGTGCATCATGCCAGTGCCATTATCCAAGGAAAATCTTCTGCTGCAGCACTGTTGCAGTGCTTGCCTCAACACTGAGGAACAGGCACAGGTACTTACATGTTTAAACTTCAGATTTGGCAGAGATTAAAGCAGCTTGACTTCTGAAGGATGGGATAGGATAGAACAGGATAGGATGATAGGATAGGGTAGGGTAGGCTAGGATAGGATAGGATAGGATAGGATAGGATAGGATAGGATAGGATAGGATAGGATAGGTATAGTGTTTAACCCCAGCCAGCGGCTAAGCCCGCACAGTCACTCACTCTCTACCTCACCAGTGGGATCGAAGAGAGAATCAGAAGGGTAAAAGCTGGAAAACTCATAGGTTGAGATAAAGTTTGACAGGGAAAGGAAAAACAGTGCACACAAGCAAAGCAAGACAGAATTCATTCACCCCTTCCCAGGGACAGGCAGTTTTTCAGCCATCTCTGGGAGAGAAGGCTCCATCGCATGTAACAACGACTTAGGAAGACAAAGGTCATGACTCCAAATGTTCCCTTCTTCTTCCCCCCACTTTATATACTAAGCATGAGCACTTTGTATACATGAGCATACCATATACTATGGCCTGGAATATCCCCTTGGTCATTTGGGGTTGCCTGTTCCATCTGTGTCTCTTCCCAACCCCCCAGCCACACCCAGTCCCTCACCAGTGTGGCAGCAGAAAAAGCAGAAAAGGCCTTGGCTCTGTGTAAGCCCTGCTCAGCAATAACAAAACCATCTCTATATTATCAACCCTGTGTCCAGCAGAAATCCCAAACACAGCCCCACACCAGCCACTGTGAAGAAAAGCCTAAATCAGCACAATAGGACAGGATAGAAAGGACCTACAATGATGATTGAGTCCAACTGCCTGGCCGCTTCCATGGCATGTCGTTAACAGTACTTTCCAAATGCCTCTTCAACATTGACAGGCTTGGGGCAACAACCCCATCTCCAGGAAGCCTGTACAGTGTTTGACCACTCTCTCAGTAAAGAAATGCATCCTAATGTCCAATATGAACCTCCCCTGGCGCAGCTTTGAACTATTCCCACATGTATCACTGGATCCACATCATCCTCTCTGCTTTCTGTCCTCAGAGAGCTGTGAAGAGCAATGACATTGCCTGCCAGCCTGGTTCTTTCCAACAAGGCAAACCCAAAGTCCTTAGCTGCTCAGTCCTTTTACACTTTTACCTCTCCCAAGCTCCTTTGTAATTTGCTGATGGGGGCAGGGAAGGCACTGGGAAGAGCTGGCAGCCAACACTTACAAACCCAGCCAAGGCTCCAAGTGCATATGCAGAACAAACCCTGCTTGGTTCAGGGTGGCTGTAAACTAGCAAAGCTCCTCCCAATGTGGTAAGTTCCATCAGCTTTCAGGTGTGGGGTTTCAGGGCTCCACTGGTGTGGAAGCATTAAAGATCCTTTTTCACCTTTGCTTTCCCTCTGAACATAAATTGTGGAGGAATGTGAACTGAAGGTGGGGAGCTGAAGTGAGAGGGAAATAGTTGCTGGAGGGTAGGTGATGAAATGAGATGAAAGAAGGAAAAGATGAGTCAATGACAAGGAAAAAGGCTGACACAGATGAAGTTTCACAACATGACTGAAACAATATAACAGCTTATTGCAGCCAAATGTCAGGGACTTGGTTTTTTTCTCTACTGTTAGTTTAGTTTTTAATTCTGAGTTAGTCCTCTTTTCTCCTACCGAGGTGAGAATAAATCAGTGCAGGGGTCCCTAAATCAGCATGCAGTCAGAAGCGTAGACTATCCTATATTCCTATGGCAACAGTGAACTGTTAGATTGTCTTAGGTGTCTTGCGAAATATCACTGTAAGAAAGAAGATAAACAGGGGGAAAATAAGAAAACATATACAAATTAAAATTTAATGAAGACATATTTAGTTTGTATATATGTTAATGGGTTTATTTAATTGATGGAGAAATCATTCCAGAAAGCAAAATTAGTAGGCCTGAACTTCAAAGGGTAGTTTGGTATTCAAAGCGGGTGAGAAGGTAGAAAACAGGGGAAGGGGCAGTGCATTCAGTCAGAATCTTCTTTTATGTGCATTAATGCATTTTATAGATCTAAAAATGAGCACAAGGACCATTACGTCTTAACTGCATAAGGCATGCTCAGTGCCTGATTACGCTGGCATGGGCAGGGATTCAGGAAAGTTAGACTGAAAATTCCACCTTAGAACTCTAAAACATCTTTATAATGAAACTTTTTAAAGTAAAATTAAAAAAAGAAAAATAAAAGAGTAAATGAATCACATTTAATCCCTATTTTAAATAGGGAACTCTTATTGGCTTGTACTACACACAGAGTATCTTGTTTCAGTGTTAGTCATAATACTGTTAAAATGATCTAAAAGGTTATTGAAGCCACTCCTACAACCTCTTGCTATGATTAATACTAGACAAAGAGAATACTCATTCTACTTTCAAATGCTGCTTTTGAGACTCCTTAAAAACTAGTGCCATACGTTTATAACTGTAACACGTACCCAATAAACACAGGAAATATAGTGGTGCAGTCAGCTCTTATCCTTTAGCAATCATCTCTTGCTGCAGAAGGAAGAGAGCACATGCTGTTGCAGAATAAAATCTGCAAAGCTTTACAGCTCTTGGACACCTTTTCTTGTAGAAAGTTACATTGTCACTTATTGATGTACCTTCACACTGAAAGTCTGGGCACAAGTGCAATTTCTCTGTCAGCTATTGGACTTCTTCAAATTAATGTCCTTTTACACATGGCTTACTGTTCTGAGATCAGAGTCATGCCAATCCACAAGAGGATCTCAGCATGGAATCCATCTTTAATTCAGCCCACATGTTAGGCCAGAGAGTGCACTCCATGGTGCTGTTGTTCAGACCCACATCAGCTCATTCCTCAGGTTATCAGGCCAGAAAATCTACCTGAAGCTCAGTTTTCTTTCTCCATTTTTCAGTCAGCATGACAGCATCCCCGAAAGAGTCCAGAGCAGCCATTAGTTAATGGAACTTACCGAAATGTGTATGATCTGATATTAGTGTCCATTTCAAAAATTAGGTTGGCAACTCCATTAGGACCAACATCCGTCTTATTATTAATGAGGCAAGAGAAAGCTACTTATGCTATTCAGTCATGGGAACCAAAAAAAGGACACATTATAGAGAAACTTTACTGAAACTGCAGCTAAAATGTTCCAGTTGCCAATAGCATTACTGAGTTTTGTTCTTTGCAGTATCCAGCCAAGCTTATTGCTTTATATGCAAACTCTGGTCATTGTGGCTTAAGATGCAAAGGTGAACAAAACTGACTGAGTAATAGTCATTTATGGTTGTATTAAAATTACAAATAAACATAGATATTTCTAGTTCTCCCTATTGTTATTCAGACTACCACTGACTTAAAATCTTCACAGACTGCTTATTTTATGTAGTGTATTGTGAGTGCCATGTATGGCAAGCTTTGGATATAGGCAAAGGAGCTTCGATCTCTCAGCACCTACACATTTCTTTTTTTTTTTAAATAACATTTAGGTTTTTTAAGACAGTGTGATGTGGAAAGGAAATTAAAGTCCCAGTTGCTTTTTAATTTGAAATGTGAAGGTGATGGGATCTGCTGGAAAAATCCACCTGGAATCTTCCATCTGCTTCAGTTATGTTGATAATTAAGTCAGACAGATACTGTGCAGACAAACTGGAAAAAAAATCTGTTTCCTTTCAATCTCCCACACTTGCTCTGATATTCAGCACATATACAATGCTTTTTACAGGTACTCCTTCCAGAGCTTTTCCTCCCAAGTCTCATACAAATCTCATTACTTATAAATCCAAAGGAGTTTATCCAAGTTAATTTCTTGTTTACTGTCCCTAAGGTTCTTCCTCTTGCTTGCACCTGCTGGCTGTAGGGAATGGTTTATGCATTTTTCTATAGATTACATTCACAATTTGTCCTTTTCTTTCCAAAAAACTCTACAAGTGAACCAGTTCTTCTTCATGTGTGGACTGAGGATTTTTTTTTCTCTGAATCATGGCAGAAAATCCAAGTCACAGAACAAAGAAAAAAATACATTTTTTCAAAGAAAACAAAGAGTTGGTGAAAACTGCCCTGACACTGAGTACTTCTTGACTCAGTAAATTAAGACTTTTTACTTGCTCTTTTCAGGGATGTATGTAGTCTAGACACTCTTCATTCATGTATATATATGTAATTATTGTTTTTGTCTGGGTATTTCTTTTATGCAGATTTGAAGTAATTTCATTCAAGCTTATGTTTCCCTAGCATGAGAAAGACGTTGTGAAGAATGTGACTGAATTTGTGCCCTAAAATATTTCCCTTCTCAGTTTGCTGTTGAAGGGACTGCTTAGATGTTAAAAGAAATTTACCTGTCTCCTTTTGCTGTCTACCTGAAAGTAACAGGGATTTGGAAAGCTGCTGGGAAATCATCTTCATGTCTCTCTCCTGCAGAAGTGGCAGTGCACAGAGGATGCTTCTGGCAAGCTTCGAATTCACAAGTGCAAGGTGTCCAGTGACATCCTTGCCATCAGAAAGAGAACGCGCAGCCTCCACTCCCGGGGGTTCAGTGGTAAAGACAAAGACTGCAACTGTGGAGACACTGATTACCGGAACAGCAGGGCACAAAGGAAAAATCAAAGACAGTTCCTGAGAAACCCTAACGTGCAAAGTAAGTGTTACTTGATCTCTTGGTCTCTGAGGCAGAGAGCAGGGGAAAATGGCTAGCAGAGCATTTTCCTATCAGTATGCTCTTGCTTTCACCTTCGTGTCCAATGAAGATGTCCGTAATTGGTAGTCAGATTCTACACAATTGCCTCTGTAATAGGTACCTAAAGTGGGCCTAAAACTGGAGAGGGAGTTTTTACGAGGGCATTTAGTGATAGGACAAGGGGAAATTGCTTTAAGCTTGGACAGGGTGGGTTTGGGTTAGATATTAGGAAGAAATTCAGTACTGTGAGGGTTGTCCAGAAAAGTTGTGGATGCCCCATCCCTGGATGTGTTCAAGGCCAGGTTAGGTGGAGCTTTGAGCAACCTGTTCTAGTGGCAAGTGCTCCTTCTCATGGCAGGGGTGCTGGAACTGGGTATTCTTTTAGATCTTTCCAACGCAAACCGTTCTGTGACTCTGATAGCAACAATCACAACAACATTCATCCTTCGGATCACGGCGGAGGGCAGGCTTTGGGAGCGATGGTGGTGGCGGTGATGCTCTGGTGCCACCGCCCGCGCAGCTCAGACATGACAGCCCACTGGCCTCCGCACTGATTTGGGGCCGCTGCTTGCCAAGGTGGCCAGTGCCAGTGTTTTGTTGCTTGGTTAAGGCAGAATTCTCTGGCTGTTTGGTGATGCCCCGCACACATCTGCTCCCCAAGGCACTGCGGGGCTGCTCTCGGACTGAAACACTGCTCGGCTCCCACTTCCCTTCTCCGTCCCCAGAGCATCCGCAGCGGGATGCCCGCAGGGACACGAGTGAGATCACAGTGTCCTCTAGTGGAGCGTGGGCTGAAGGGATTGTGCAAGAGCATTTTAGGGCTGTAGCACTTGGGTCTGTTTCTCCTCATGATTTCTACAAAAGAAGCCTGTTTGAAAAATCTATTATTTTAAATGAAGCACGATTTTTCTTCTCTCTGCCCAGCAATGCAAGGGAATTTCTGTAGCTGTAGCAATAGAAGCAGATTTTAGCATTTGTTGAAGAGCAGGGTGTGTTCTGCTCTCTAAGTAGAGTACAAGACTGGGGAATGAAAAAAAGATGCATCCTCAAAGCAATATGTTAGTGAAGTTGTATGAGAAAAACGAAAGTTTGAAGGTGCTGCACAGATGTCTGTGAAGTAAGAAAATAATGCCAGTATCATTCAAAATATTTCCTGATTTAAAGGCCCCCACACTGTGAATATGAACAAGAATCCCTGGTATTCTTTGTACATCCAACCACAATATTGTCTGTCTTAAGTTGTCTCATTGTTTGGCCTATATATTGTCTTGATCTAATTTCTTCCATTTGTTTAGTATGATCTAAGGAACCTCACAGTGTGTACAGGCAGAGCTCTGCTGAAAAGTGCATGCCACATACTGCCAGAGTTATTCTCAAATTGGGGAATGTTCCCTCAAGTGATATTTTTGTAGGGAGATAACTTCTGTGTACCTTGGAAAGAGGTGCTGCCAAGTCACCAGCAAGGGCTGAAAGGGGATTGTGACTGGAGCAAGTTGCTTGGGGAGACAAAGTAGGGAAAGGCTGGAAAACATCTGAAGGAGGCATCAGAAAAAGTTGCTTTGTTGTGCTTTAATTCTTTACAACATTCTTACACCTCTTCCCTTCTCTGTCTCCTCCAAACTCCTCTGAGTACAGCAGGGAAAGACTCATAATGATGAAATATTTGTAAGGGAATTACTAATTCAGGCTTGTCTTCGGATGACATATGCATGAGATGCCTATACCAACCTTTCAGCCACCTGTTTACTAAGCAGTATCATCAGAGGCAGTTAAATGCAAGAAATTGTCCCATCTGACCCTGTGAATCTTTATACATAATTTTATTAAAGAGTAATACAGTTACAGACCAGATGCTTTGAAACTAGCTTTTCTGTTCATGGAGATGAATGTTCTCATTGCCTTGCCTGGGACTTTTTCACCTGACAGCAGGTGATTGCTGGAAATGTTTAAGACAGGCTGGTTGGAATGAAAAGTTCAGTGAGGTTCACTATCTTCTCCTTTAAAAGATTCTTGCAGGAAATATTCAGCCTGAGTTTCTCAAAGACACTTAACATAAAAACTTTACTAGATCTGATGCTGCCTGCCAAAGGCAATACTTTCTTGCAGCTGCTACTTTCTGCTGGATAAATTATTGTTAGGTGACATGGGTGTGCTCTGCATAGATGCAACAAATGGAAATGCCCTACAACTGACTTTTTACAAGCTTAATTTTGTATGTTTAGAGCTCTCTGTGTGTAGCTTTGCTCGACAGAACATGCTTTGGTGTAGTATTGACTGTCAGTTTTATCAGCTTGGTTTGGGTCAAGTGCATTTAGCAAAAGAAGTGAAAAGTGCAAGTAAGGACTTTCAGACTGAGACCAAAGAGAGGTTCTCTTGTACATGAAATTAAAGACCCCTCAAAAGAGTTCATTGCCTTAGTTAGTCTTACTCATATACACAGTAACTAAAAGAGCTGTAACCCTACTAAGCTCAGAGCTTTCAAGGGGTATAAGTGACATGATAAATCTCACTGTAGCTCTGCAATGCAGCAACTTTTTGATGGTCTATGCTTTGCACTCATAAATACAGATTACATATATGTCAAAGTATATGTAGATATAGAGACATACAGATACTGATATCTGATGGATTCTTACCCTCTAAATTCTTACCTTTAAAAAGGAAAAGGTGTTAACCTTTTAAAAATCAATTTTTTTGCTCTAAAGTACACATTAAATGTCACATGTCAATTTGCAGGTGGTAACCTTGTTTCACAGCACTGAATTATTTCCTTTTCTAAAGTGGTTTCTAATCCTGTGTTCTCTGATTTATTTTTTTTTTAGTGTCTCTTTCTAGGCATCTGATTTCTGAGATACTTTTTTTTATTCGAAGATATAGATGCTAACTGTGACATAAGGTCAGACTAACATGAAATGCAAACCCTGAGACAACCGAAATTTCATGCTACTCATGGAAGTGTGGGCCACAATATATCAAAAAACCATTAAATAAGTTTCTGTGAAGTTAGAGGAAAAAAAACTGGTTTAATTGAACAGCATTCTTCTCTTTGGAGTATGTTTCGTGTTCATGGCAGGGATCACGTATATACATATAGATACATATAGATACATATAGATACATATAGATACGTGTGTGTTTGTATGTATGTATATATTTGACTGTGAATGTCTCTCCTGCTTCAGAATACAAACCTCGATTTGTTCACACTCGTCAAACCCGGTCCTTGTCTGTGGAATTTGAAGGTGAGGTATATGCCATAAATCTGGAAGAAGAAGAGCTGCAGGTGTTAAAGACCAGGAGTATCACCAAGCATCACAATGCTGGAAACAAGGAAGAAGGAGCTGCTCGTGCTGCTCGTGACACGATGGTGGCTGATGGCACTGATGCCATAGGTCAACCCAGCTCTGTCAGAGTGACACACAAGTATGATTGCTTTCTCTATATGGTGTTTTTGTTTCTTAAAACAAAACCTTCATTTTCTAACTGTTCTCTTTCTCCCTCTGTACAATATTTAGGAACTGGAAAACTGACATCATAGATTTTAGATACACATGAATTAATATAAATGATTCCTATTTTTTAGGAAATGGAATCATTTATATTTAGTATGTGTATTTTAAATGGAGGCCTCTAGTTTAGGTTTTATTTCTAGGGAGGGGTAGGCATCCCCAGAGGAATATTCATCCCTTGTATCAAAATATGCATCTTATTAATCACTCTGTTAATCACCCTGGATTAATCACCCTGTTGAGATGGTGCTTCTGCTGTTTATTATAAAGTGTAGACTACCAGTTTAGCATAGAGGCCTAAATCTGAGATGACTGAAGTCCCATTCTACATGAAGACAGATTAGATCAGCTACATCATGTTTCTTAATACTTAGTGTTTTGCAGCTATTAGCACTAACTAAGATACATTAGAGCTGCTTATTCAAGATACACTAAATTTGAATATAAAGGCAAATGTGTAAAATGTAAATAGAGTTTATCTCTTTTCTTCTTTTTTTTTTTTAGAAGAACACAAAGATTCATTTTGAATACTAAAAATTATCCATCCTTGCACTGATACTTTCCAATCATGGAATTATTAAAGCTTTAAATAGTTTTTCAGAAAAATTATTATTTTTCCATGAAGTGTTTTGACCTTTACAGAGCAGTATTGCTTTGAGTGAAGAAAAAAAACAGAATAGGATAATATTGTAAGAGATAGGCATCTACATCTTTTTTCTGTTATTCTTCTCAAAAATTAGAAGAAGGGTTCTGGTGAAGGAGGGCGCAAGAAAAATTCTGTCTATAAAGTTAGATTTCTCTAATTCAGGAATTTCTGTTTGTCAGCATGGGCATGTTGAAAGCCCAGCCTGCTGGATCTTCTATCTCAGTCCACTACCTTGGTGTTTCTTGTGCTTTTTTTTTTTCTCTTCTTGGTAGAGCTGTTTTTTCAAACACAGTTGTGAATGTTTTTATCATTGCACTGTTTATTAACCCAAGTGCTCTGCAGACTTTTTGTTAAACCATGTGTTTGAACTTTTTCCTCTAACTTCTATTCTTCTTGGTCTTTTTTGATGACATTGATCTTCAGCCCTCTGACTGTATGCTTTCTTCTTGAGTGTTCTGCATGCTGGGAAGATGAGCCACATTCATGTGGCAAGAAGAATGTATTTCTCAGCAGCTGGTGATTAAATAAACAATGGCACATTTGGTTAACAAGAGGCTTTAAATTCTGTACAGATTTTTACTTCAGTTTCAATTTAATTTCTGATTGATTAAGAATGTGTTGCATTTTTTGCTTAGCAGGCACAGACCATCTGTCATGGATGACGAGTTTTCCAGAGAAAACAGATAAAAAGCAATTGTTACTATTTAGTCAACAGATGAAGTTGTTTTTATTTACTAATATAATATAAAAACATAATTGATTAGGAATGTTGGAAGAAAGAATAAAAATGGATGAGTAACTGGGAAACGACTGACCTTCATTTTCCTGTTTCTTAAACTCACATCTGCAGGTGTTTCATTCTTCCAAATGACACAATTCACTGTGAGAGGGAGCTGTACCAGTCTGCCAGAGCCTGGAAGGATCAC
The DNA here is from genome assembly GCA_013399915.1 of Illadopsis cleaveri. Classification (NCBI taxonomy): domain Eukaryota; kingdom Metazoa; phylum Chordata; class Aves; order Passeriformes; family Timaliidae; genus Illadopsis; species Illadopsis cleaveri. The sequence continues at coordinate 339,921 of VXBB01009306.1, read as the reverse complement.
AAAGCTTACATTGATAAGGAGGTAAGAGGTATTTTAAAATCTGTGAAGTCTTTACACTGATACCTTTTCAAAGAATATTCTGACACAGAAATATTCTCTGCAGATCGAAGCTCTCCAAGACAAAATTAAGAATTTGAGGGAAGTTAGAGGACACCTAAAAAGAAGAAAACCAGATGAATGTGATTGTAGTAAGCAGAGGTAAGAGAGGTGGCACCAAATACTGAATGCTACTCTGATTTCTAAGTCTTATACATTTTCCAAGGATTTTGAGATTGAAAATAAAAACCCAAAGCTTTATTGATATTTATTACCATTATAGGCCCATATTTTAGTTGGATATGAGTAGAAGCTACCATGAACTACAA
>VXBB01009306.1:257346-339518 GCA_013399915.1 Illadopsis cleaveri | reverse complement strand
CTACAAGAAGATAAATTTTAACATTTTAAGATTAAATATGTTTGTATGCTACTAACATGTTTGAATCTAGCTGCAGTTTTACTATAACATAGCATAGGATCACATAGATATAACTTTCTTAAATTAAGTGAAAATTTTAAGTCTGTATAGTTCCTTAAGAAAATGTCAACAGTAGTATATTCCTGTTTTAGTTTTGTGTTGAAAACAGTTTCATGATTTACTAATTCCTAAAAATTTTCCCTGTAGCTATTACAACAAAGAGAAAGGGGTAAAGGCCCAAGACAAACTCAAGAGCCATCTTCATCCCTTCAAGTAAGGCTGTTATTAACCTCTCATTCTCACAGTTGACATTTTGCTGACTGGATAAATGTAGTTTTGGGGATTTGGGGAGTTTTTTTGGTTTGGGTTTTGTAGCATTTTTTTTGTAGAGAGAGGTGAGGAGAAGAAAAGGTCACATGTAGCAAGCTATCACAAGAAACATTCAGTAGTTTTGGACCAGCTTGTGAAAGTTAATAGATAATATTTCTTCAACCTATTGACAGAAAAAGGATGAAAATAGTATTATCAGAAACTGATCAATATTTTTTTAATACAATACAGTAAAACCTAAATGCAGCACAGCATCCTTTCTCATGCTTGCTGAAGAGAAACACCTTATCTTAACAGCTGAGGAAGCTGAGCTAGAAGGTTCTGTTCTCATCCTTCCACCTTTATAAAATCCAGAAAGATGTAAAAACCCGCTAGTGCTGTTGTGAACCAAACAGAGACTGTTCTTAGTCAGCCATGCCCAACTTCCTCTCTGAGCAGAGAAGCAGCACAGGAGGTGGATGGCAAACTGCAGCTGTTCAAAGAGAACCGGCGAAGGAAGAAGGAGCGGAAGGGGAAAAGGCGCCAGAAGAAGGGAGATGAGTGCAGCCTTCCTGGACTGACGTGTTTTACCCATGACAACAACCACTGGCAAACAGCACCATTCTGGAACTGTGAGTCTTGTGTCAAAATGCAGATGTGGTCTAGGTTATCCTCTGCTGTATTACTGGTTCTCCACTTCATGCAATCAGAGCATTATTCTGACCTTTAATGCTGTCAGAAACTTCAGCACATAAAAGGTCTACTTTAATTTTAACAATTTTATTTCAAAGTATATAATAAACAACTTATCATGAACAAAATGTGCATACTGCCCCTTATGAATTCTTCCCATTATTTCACTTTTTATATGCTAAAATATTTTCAAAATCACAACTGCATAGCACTTGTGTATATGAACAAAATGTTAGAGGTAAAGGATATTTTAAGTCTCTTTGAACTATAGGGTTATCCTATTGAGACATAAACATTTCTCTGTCTTGAACATTAACAAACAGTATTTTTCTCACTTGTGATGATAGAGAAAGAAAAGTGATTGCAAGCTTTATTTTCAGAAATTTCAAGATCAGGTGATGATGAAGTTATAACATATTTGACTCCAAGCTGAAAATTTGCTAGGAACTTTTCATTTGGAGAAAGAAATTGTCTCCTAGTGATAATCTGTTCTGATTGTACTAGGACTTCTGCTAATATGTACTTTACATTTTAAAATGTTCCCAAAGAAGTCATATGCGTGGCGTTTTTTTTAAAGACAACAATTACTTTGGTTAATTTCTTTTTAACTGTGGAGTAACAAAAAGTTATGAAAAGAGTTCTCATATTGCTGTGCATTCTAGCAATGCTCCAGCATCAGTCATGGGGTTAAAAAATGTCTTTTTGAAGAGTTAATGTATTATAATACCATTACCATGTTATTAAGTCTGTTCAAAACATTGACACTGTCCCCTGCTCACAGTATCCAAGTCTAAATAAATCTAAATAAAAATCTAAGGCAATACTAGTATTTTATTACTGTGATTAAATGTACTAGTGGAAGAAACAGGCATATTATTTTTGACTGAAAACTAATAATTTGTTTGTTTAATTACAGTGGGCTCTTTCTGTGCTTGCACAAGCTCCAATAACAACACTTACTGGTGTTTGCGAACAGTCAATGACACCCACAATTTTCTGTTTTGTGAGTTTGCAACTGGCTTCTTGGAATATTTTGATATGAACACAGATCCCTATCAGGTAAGCCCCTTTCCCTGTTACAAAATGTCATTCACCAGACTCCACCAGGGTTTCCTTAATTTTTGTTAATAAGTATCATTTGCCTGCCTTCCTCTCTTTCTCAGCTGACCAATACAGTTCACACAGTGGAACGAGGCATTTTGAATCAATTACACATCCAGCTTATGGAACTGCGAAGTTGTCAAGGTTACAAGCAGTGCAATCCAAGGCCGAAGGGACTTGAAACAGGTACAAGAGAAATAGTAGGGTTTATTTCCATTTTATTAACATTGTTTTCATCTACTTAAGTTCTAATTGTATCCATGAAGTGTCACTCTCCTAAGTGTTGCTCTGAACAATTTGGAATTACCCATATACACCAATCCTGCACATCTGCATGACCAGGAGCTTCTTTGCAAGTCTGCACAGGTTATTCTTGACAGATATTGATGGCAAAACCCATCATTTGACAGAAATGCTTCAGAAGGGAAATCGTTACTGGAGCTAGTCAATAACAACCGCATGCAGATCTTCACAGCCATAACTCTTTTCTCTCTAGCAGGGTTTCTTTCATTAGTTTTGCCTCCCAGTATCAGGTGAGGTGCTAAATCCTGTGTTTATTTCAAATGCTGTCTGCCTGTGTGAACAACTTCAGGCTCCTTACCACAACCGAGACTTAACGTTGCAAACTTTTAATCACCAGTAGTCTCCTTCATTTTTGAAGAAAGCAACATTCCTTTAGAAGAGTCTCTGAGTAAAACAAAGCTGGTATTTCTACTTCAAGTCTCTGAAATTCATTGCACTTAACTTTGGTTGATTGAACATTGTGATTGATTATTTTTTCACAGGAATCCTCCATTCTACATAATTTGTGGTGTTGCCTCTGTATCTCTTTCTACATCTACAAATGTTTCTCTTTTTTACAATATCTAATTATTTGGTGGTTTTATTATTTTTGAAAACCTGTGGGTTTTCAGTTCTTTTATGTAAAACTTCCAGGAAATCTTTGTTGGACTGCAGCTCTGTCTTTATTTAACACAGTACAGTACATTTCTTTTTAGGAATTAGATGCTGTGCATGGAAAACTACATTTTGAATGGTTTTACAAGTTCTAAACACTAACAAAAGTTACTCTTGTATTTTCCTATATCAGGAAATAAAGATGGAGGAAGCTATGATCCACACAGGTATCCACACTTTTTTGTTCTCCTCAGCAGCTTCTTTCCAAATAATTGCATGACTCCAGTCCATTTCAACTAATGTCTGTATCCTGCCATGTTGCACACAGCATAGCTTTTGATGCATGCATTTTCTAACTACCCTACACTGAAACTTGGCCATTGTTTTTTAGATCCACCATTCTGCATTTAACATAGTTCATTGCCATAGCAAGACTTCATACAGCTCATATTTCATGCCTGTACTCCCTTAGATGTTTGCCCAAAGAAAATTACACAGAAAGAATCACCTCTTTTGGGTTGCTCTCGTGTTATCATGTTGATTTTGGATGGATTGGAGGTGTTTTTCTGGTTTTATTTAGTAAATCTTCACAGCTGCTTTTTAAATGTAAACTAAGTATGCTTAAAAGGCTTTCTGAGGTACAAAGAACCTAGTCAAACCTATGGAAGCAAAGCAAAATCTTCTCACTGCCTTTCAGAAATGTTGGCAGATACTGCTTTAAGCAAAAGCAGTGCTCGATATAAGCAGCCTGTGCTCAGAAGCCAGCAGGAGAGGGTTCAATTTAAGTGTGGCAGAAAGATGAAGCTCCTTTGGGCTGAGAACAGATCAGACAAGCATGAAATGAAATTTCCTTAAAACGTTGTATTATTTGAACTGAGGAAAGGCACCAGGAGAGGTTTTTTAAACCTAACACTTGAACGTGAGGAACACATGACAGACAGCTCTTTGAAAGTACATTTTTCTGTTTAAAAGTATACTTATTGTACCTACATGTTTATCATGCAGAGCCCTGAGTCTCCTGGTGGAGAAACCAGACAAACACAAAGCAAAAAACCTGAAGAGACTGAAAAATACTGCAGATTTTAACAGTACTGCACTTGCTGTTCATTGAGCAGTACTTGTTCTCAGGGTGAAAAACAGATTTACATCTGTGGAGTGTCATATTTAGACTGGACTCCTTTTCACAGTTTATCAGTTTTATACATTTTCATCTCTATACACTTTGGAGGAATAGCTGCTGATATACATTGCTTACTTGAAAAGTAAACAAGGGACTCCAAGGGGTATACAAGTCTGTATAAAACCTTTTTCACAGAGTCTTTTAAGAAGAACCTTGTCATTAGTTTCCAGCAGTCAGAGAACAATTAAGCTAACATATTTCAATGTATCGATCCCCAATTTATGCAGCTAAATTTTCTTTTGCATCCAGTTTTGTATTTTCTCATCTGAGTAGTTTTGGGATCTAGGAAAATGATAAGCTTTCATTTGGTTTGTATCCCTCTGCTTGCATTGTTCATTACAGCCTGGTGGGAACTGGTTGCTACAATGATAGAAAATACTCCCTGTAATTATGCTTTTAAGTCTTTCATTAGAAGGAATTCTTGTAAGTAAGCATTCCTAATTTTAACTACAGATCTAACAGAAATAGCATTTTTGAATTGTAGGATTATGTGAAATAGTAGAGCACATAGGATTAATCTATAAATTATATCTTCCTACACTGTTTGGCAACAAAAACATTTTAACTTCAGATACCAAAGAACATACAATAAACATTTTGCTACTGTGATAAATAGCAGGTACAATGTAACATAAGCAATATCACTCTCTGCCATGACATTCCAGGCACCCAGTTTCTCAATTTACACAGATGCCTAGGTTCAACATTTTGGTTCAAGCCCCATCTTGGTGGAATGTTTTTCTTTTCTCAAACCAAACCAAATCAAACCAAACAAACAAACAAACAAACAAAAAAAAAAAACCAAAAAATTTTATCAGAAATCATTACAATGATCTACTAGAGGTTCCTTTCATTGCTGCCTGCAGAGAACAAATGGAATAACAATGGCAAGTCATCTGAACTGCTCCTTAAGCTTTCTTCAGGTCATGTAGATTTTCCACTCAGACCTGTTTCCAGTTCAAAATGCCTTGAGTTAGTAAAGCACTGCCTGTGTTGCAGTAAAACACTGGGACAACAGGCCCATGTGGAAATAGTCAGTATAATGTTGTTTGCTTTGCACAAAGGGAGAGAGCTTCAGCAGGTGTCATCTGGTGTCATCTCTGGCCTGTGATGGACAGAGCATGGCTATGCAGATGTGGTTGATAACAGGATGTGTGAACTTCTCTCTCCTCTCCTACTTGTCTGAAGTTTTTCAAAGCCAAAAAGGATATGACCTTGCCCACCTGTCTTTAGTCTCAAAGGAGACATATTCAAATCTCTTATTAGTTTTGAGATAATACAGACACAGATGGCATTATAGAGGATGCCAGGGTAGGATAAATGGAGAGTAAAGATTAACTAAAGCTTGATCTAGAAACGAACAAGCAAACAAATGATCAAACAACAAGAAAAGAGAATAAGTTTTGCTTTGAACAGCTAGCAACATTTTTTTTTCTCTTTTGGATCTATGTCATGAACGAGAAATTCCAAAATGTTGATCAAGGAAGCCACTGCCATGCTGTTTCTCAAATGCAACTCATCTGCCCTTTCCTATTTCATACTTATTTGTAACAAAATTTCTTACAGGGGAAAAACCTCTTCTTTCCTCTCCCTTTCCCTCTGTTTGCTTTAATTTCAGTGGGAAACTTTTCATGCTTACTGCAAGTTGTGGAATTAAACTGTGAAGTAATTTGCTCAGTCAACCGAAACAGCTCTAGGACCTTAAGACTTTGCTTCCCTGTTTGTTTAATATGTATGAATACAAGTTATCTCTGTCTTCAAACAAGCTATTTTCCTCTGTGTGATACAATTCCCAGTGCCTTCCCAGCTGTGAAACTTCTCTGAGACTACAGAAACAGTGCCACATTTAGAGAGCAAAAAACAGATCCAGAGTGAAGGACCATGTAGCTCTGACTCAGACTTTCAGCTATTTTGTAGGAACGCTGCAAACTCCTTGCTGATCTTACTCCTGTGCAGCACAGCCCCATTGCCCTGCTGCTGAGCCTCGTCAGAAACCCTGTTCCTCTCTACTGGTCCCCAGACTTCCCCACTGCCCAACCTGCCACCCAGCTCAAGCCTCTGTCCCACTTCTGGGAATGGGCAGCAGAGGCTCTCCTGGGCCCAAATGCACTTTTATGGCTCTTGCTTTGCTCCCAATCCCCTGATCTGTCCCCAGGCCTGTTACCAGTCAAACAGAATTGCTTCTGTTTCAGTTCCTGCCATAACATACCAACCTACTTGACTGCCCCTACAACAGTTTGTTTTCCTATACAAGCTCTGACTTGGCAAAGGAAAAAAAAACCAACCAAAAACTCTACCAATAAAAATAATGACAGAAAAATTTAAATATTGTTGCATTTGCAGTCTTGTTAATATCTTAGAGGGTTTAGTGACTAAATTCCTTGCAAAAGCAGCCCCCCACAGTGATATTTTTTTGGGCCCTATATCACAAGAGGGCCCTTTATGCCTCTAAGCACCAGAATAATAAATCTTCTTTCTTGAAATCTCTGTGGCATTTAATTATCTTTTGTTTCAGAAAACAAATTATCCATAATTTGACTTACAAAGATGGCTCTCATGTGGCCATGCCATGATTTCATTTCTCTTGTCTGCTTCAAGAAAGAAAGAAGATGTTCTATCATAGCTGTTCTACCAAATCTGAAAAGCTTTTGTTTCTTCCTGGACCAGGGAGATTGTTAAAAGTTTGCAAAAAAAAAATATTTCTAGATTTTGATATTAAAAATATAAAACACTTAAATTTTATGTTGCAAAATATTTCCAAGTAAGAGCAAAGATTCAGGTGTTTTCAAATAAAGAAAGTGGTCTCCTTTTGGTGGGAGCTGAGTAAGGCCCCACATTGTAATAAAATCTCAAGGTTTTTTTCTGACCCTAATGGTATTTTTCTGGCTTTCTATATGATGGACTAAATATTGGATAAATTCTTTTACTGTGAAATCCCAAGTTAGTAAGAAGCAAAGAATGTAATCTATGATAGACAGAAGCTGTATCTTCTGTTCTACTTGAACAATGAGAAAGAGCAACTTAAAATACAAATTAATGGAGATGCCGAGAACCATCTGTGGGGATGCAGGGCCCAAAATGGATGAGGATTTGAGTTCACATGGTTGGACTGGAGCCACTTGAACTTCTAAAGTAATTGCTACTAGCCTACCTGCCTGTACAGTTTTCATTAAGAGAAAAAATCATTATCAGTGAGTTAATTACTACAGATTGCGTGCAATATCATTTGTAAGGGCAAAATTGTCACTTTCCCTGACAAACGTTTGAATTGCTTGATTCATCTTTCTTTGTAGACCACCTTGCTGATAAAATCTTTCCAGTGAATTCAGTCTGCCCAGTGAATTAAGTACAGTAGTGCTGTTCCATGTTACTTTTCAGTATAAAATGGGCTTCACATCACAGGTTATCTGAGTCACTATAGTCACTGCAGTGAATTTTTTTATATATTTTGGAAATGAGTTTCTTTTGTGTCTTTGCATCTTCTGGCTGTGATCAATAAAAAATGCAGCTCCATTGTTATTTATAGACCCATATCTATGCCCTTTATTCAGACTTATTATTTGAAAAGGCTGATAGATATTTTCTTTGAAAGCTTTTTTTAAAAAAACCAAAACCTTAAGAAGATTCTCTGTGTCTATTTTAACACTATTTTACAAAGTGGTGCAGTCCTATAAATTAATTCACACCTATTTTTTACAGCTTTCATTTCCCCTAATTGCTCCATGTAAACTAAAATGAATGTTTCCGAAATAGATTAAAAACCCCTTTGGCTATCATTTACTAAATAAAATGTGTCTAGTTAGTTTGTAGACCATATTTTTTAAGCTGCCAGAAGCAAAATTCATATGGGCATTGAAGTTCAGGTCACCAATGACTTTCAGAGATAGTCCCCTCTTTTATACTTAACCATTATTTTTTTATTGCATATTTTGCTGAAGTGCTCAAGAAAGGCAAATGGATTGTTTGTGTCTCAAAACACTTCTTCCTGCCTTGAAATATCGGACTTATCTCTGAATGCCACCACAAAGCCCCATTAGACCAGATTTTGTTCTTTTTTCCTCAGCCCAGGGATGTAGCAGGAGACAGGGAGTTCTTGTTGTGTGTTTAGCAGGGGCTGTGAACATATCCAAGGCCAGAACCATTCATCTGATAACACAAGAGGTGGAGTGTCTTACACTTTGAGCCACCTACTTTATGAAGAGTGGTGCTTTCAAGCCAATTGAAGTAGAAACACACTTGGAAGCTTTGCTTGTACCTTTAGTAGTGTTCACCAGTAGACTTTTTTCTTTCTTTCAACAGAGGACAATTATGGGATGGATGGGAAGGCTAAGCTGCCCGGTTTCACTGGCGACACCGACTGGCAAGGACTGGAAGACTTGTACAGTGTGAATGAAAGTGTATATGAATACAGACACAACTTTAGACTTAGTCTGGCTGACTGGACTAATTACTTGAAGGATGTAGATAGAATGTTTGCACTGCTGAACAGTTACTATCAGCAAAATAAACCAGACAAGGATAATAACACTGCTCGAAGCAACGGGGACGAATCATCCACGCCGTTCACCTTGGTGGAAATGACTTCTGCAGAGGAGTCCAGCGGCCTGACTGCAGAAGAGTTACAGCTTATTGTGCCAACAGACTTTGCAGCCCTTGCTTTGAGCACAGTGAATTTAAGTCAGGGGAGGAAACTTGAATTAAACAACGATATTCCTGAGAAAAGTAGTTTGAATGATGCACACTGGAGAAGTAGTCATCCAGCTGAAAAATGGATGGAGGATAAAGAATCAGACCGTTTTGATATGGATTTCAGTGGAAACGGTTTGATAGAGTTGGAGTCCCGGCATAGCTTCATGCTACAGCCCATCAGCATTCCTCAAAAAGACACTCATCAGGATAGTGACACTGTGGAAGATATATTTGAAGACCAAATGTATCTTCCTATGAGGTCTGATGAACCCTTCATTCATCAGACTGTAAACATATCCATTAGGGATTCACCTGTCAGTATCCAGGAAAAAGGAACTTTCTTAAAAAAAACCAAACAAAGTCTCACAGGAGAAAGTTCACAAATCCCAAATGCAGAAGGCAGTGCCTCAGCTCCACTCTCCTTGGATTAGATCAAGTTGTCAACTGTTAAATAAGTTCTCCTTTTTCTTACTAGCAAACTAATAAAGGTAATCAAGACAATTGACATTCCATGTTTATTGTAGATACGTTTTGCAGCTAAATTGAGCCCAGTTCAGTATTTGTCTCTGTGCATTTTTTTTTTATTCACATGCACATGCTCTCACTGTAATTCTCCACACTGGGAAGTAAGATTTCCAGTTTTCCCTTAAAAGAAACAGTGCTAACTTTCAAATGCAGCAGCACATTCTCTGAAAGCTAAAAATTATTTCTTCGAAAAGGATTTCCAAGTCACTTTCTCTATTTCCAAATGATGCCACCATGACTGAGTGTTTCAGTTCACCCAGTATGCCCGCATAACGTCTTTTCCATAAATTATTTTAACCACTGGCAAGTTAATGCCATGCTTTCAAGTAAAATGCACTTTTAAAATCTGTATGCCATACCATTTATGCATCTAATACCTTACAGGTTCTTAAGTTTGCTCATTGTCTTATGAAATTGTGACAACAATAAATAGACTGACCTGAAAGAGGTAAACACCATGGATTGTGGAAACAGACTCTTCAAATATATTTTAGCAAAAATACTGCATTTTTTGTTGCTTTATTAAATTTACTCTCAGAAAGGTATGGCTAATGATTGTTAACTGTAGAAGGATTTGTTTAAATTGGATTGTTCCCCTATACGTTGATATTGTCAGTATTAAAATTACATTAATTTTTCTGACCTTTTTTTTTTTTTCCTGATACTGGTAGAAAGGTTTATGTCAGTACATATATGTTTTTGTCACCCCACCTGATTTTTATTATTCTGAGCAATATCTTGAAAGAATTATCATTTTGAGTCTTAAATTCTTTTTTTATTTTGAACAGGCATTAAAGGGAATGATAAAATCATGTTAGGTTTCCATTATTTTAGACACAAAAGGCACATGAGGGTAAAAAATAGTAGTTTAGTAATAATTTTTGTTGTTGTATTCTAAATTTTTTCTTGAACTTTACCAAACATTAAATCATATGAAGTATAATACAAAAATGACTTCGAATATCTGTATTATTCAAAACTTAATATTTTCCCTCCCTTTTTTATAAATTTCTAAATAATTATCACAACGCAACAAAAGAGAATTACCTCAAACAGACGTAATTCCACAGTGTCCAACTCACGGGTGTGTTTCCTACCTGTTACATGTTATTTAGTGTAGCGAATATTTTTTGGCTATTGCAAGCACTGCAGGTTAAACTTACATTCATTACATCATATTTTAAGTTGAAACTTTTTAAAAAGGAGATTCTTTTAGTAGGATTTTAATAATTTTAAGAAGCAGTCTTTTTGATGGACTCTGTAAATATGTTAAAATTACTAGTTCTTTATCTGATGTATGTGTCATGGGCTGATTGATAGAAAAACGTATTTATGGTCATGAATGATGCTATTTGTACATAGGTTTTAAGTTACTAGGATACAAACTGTGTTTTTAAATCTTGTATAATATTTCTGTGATACTTTTATAGTACAATTCTGGCTTCAGGAAAGTCTAGAAGCAATATTTCTTGAAATAAAAAGTGTTTTACTTTACCTGCTTCAGAGAAGTCCACATGATGCAGTTTTCCTCCTGAATAAGTTTTATTTCAAAAATATGTTAACAGTTTCAGTTTTAAGAATCCATCCACATTAAAAGCAACATGTAACAAAATCGCACACAACATTCTGTTAGGTATAAATTATTCCTGGAGATGTGAGTAATGTATATTTTTTGTTTGTTTAAGACATGCTGTGATTTTAATTTTTTTTTAACTCCAAGTTCATCTGGTCCTTTCTTCCTTGAACTTCATGCACTGAGCTGCACAACCAGCGGTGCCCAGAAGTAATGCAATGTTTCATGGAGCCACGTCTTGCTTTGCTGCTTTCTCTCCTCCCTGCACAGCTCTCCCTGCAACAACAAAGCCCTGCAGACTAGACATGCAGTGCTTACCAGGAGTGAACCACAGATCCCTAGTCAGGACTTGTGTCTCCTTGTACAGGAGTCAGCATGAAAAAGAATTTAGCTTTCAAGGTAAACTCCCTCTTACATGAACTCTGTTTGTTCAATGGCCTGTGAATAAGACTACTTTCATACCTAAACTCAGCCTCTGAATCTGTGCTTCTTCAACTCTTCTTTCTTTTACATAGTCCTGGGACTCTGGTGCTCCTGCAGACATGAAGTTACAGGTGATGTTTGCAGAGATCAGGAAAGTGGATGAATCCAAGTGTTCCAAAAGCAGTCACTGCAATGTCAGATAGAGCCTTGAGAGAAGTCTGCCCTGAAAGCACACTAGCAAGCACAGGATGTATCTCAAAGCAGGGTGCAGAGCAGGCCGAGCCAGTGAGTTTGGGAGGACTTGAAGAACAAAGGCAAAACAAAGCAAGGTCCCACACAACCACCTCTTTCTTGTATCTGTGCAGGGAATTATCCAGCACCAACACTGTGCCCCACATTCTTTGGAAGTACGGTTCTTTAAAAGAACCAAGCAAGATGCTTCCTCTCTTAATGCTGGAGCAGATAGAGAAGGGAATGGTGCAACAGTGTGGTCCATTGATTCACCCCACTTGTCCTTCCTCCTTACCTGAGAGCTTAAAGTACTCATTCAGGAAATGAAGAAAGTTATTAGTTTTAAAGTTGTCTACCTTCCTTCTTCTAGGACAGTATTGAGTCATCTAAACTATCAGCTAAACAGTGCCCTACCTTCTAAACTAGGTGGCAGCCTTTTTTACAGGTCTCTTATAGGAGTGTGGAGGAAAGAAAGTATAAAGGACACTCATTCTGTAGGCAAGAGGTACAGACAACGAGATCTGATCTTTGCTCTCTTGTGAACATCTACCAAATATAAAACTAAACCAATGTAAAGAGACCAAAATCTGTTGTATCTCTAAGTATGCAGCCTAAGCAGTGTGTTGCTGTCCCAATTTGTTTTGTATTTCTTTCTGCACAGTACTTCTTGTCCCATAGCTGAGGCAGTCAAGTCCATGAGTGTGACTGTCAGGAAGCTTTTACAGGCAGCTGCAGGCTCAGGAATGAAGCAAGTGCCTAAATCTGGCAAGTGCTCCTCACATGGGGGAGGGCCAAGAGGATGACCTTCGTGGCTTTTTGTGATCTGCAGAGCAGTAGAGATGTGTCTATTCTGAAAGGCAGCACATAGTTCATTACTTTCTGAAGGGCCCCTGGAGGTGGATAAGAACTTTAAAACTTGCACATCTTTGGGAGGTAGCAATGTTATGTAGAAAGTTTCATCTGGAATTTAAGATAAGGCAGCCAGTATTGCCTTCACATCCTTGGACAGTGTGAGACACTTTCAGAGACCACCTAGCAACTGAAAGCACTGCAGAAGAGCAAAGATGTGTAGTGCTTCAGTTCCAGAACTAGACATAGAATCACAGAATGGCTTGGGTCAGAAGTGGCCTTAAAAATCATCTGGTTCCAACCCCCACCATGGGCAGGGACATGACTTAGAGCTGTTATCTCTAGGCGAATCCTTTGTTACTGAGGTTAATGCACACTAACAGCTTTGCAAAAAACAAACAAACAAACAACATTTGGATCAGAGCATTATTCTGGAGTTCAGTCACCTGCAGGTTTTTGCGACAGTTGAGGGAAGGTATTTTAGAGGGCAGGTCTGAACATAGACCATCTCCACTCTCCCAACCAAAATCCCTTGAGATGCCTGCAGCTGTCTACACTGGAGTCACACAAGCACAGTCAGAGAGGATTATGTGCGATATTGTAACAATCTTCTTCCTTTAGTTTCAGCAAAACCCAATTCTGTCTGTGTGCTCTGACATCATTTTTCAGTGAGAACTGATGTGCAGCAAACAGGGTACAAGCCAGAGAGTAATTTCAGAAATGATGTGTCACACCTGAGGGATGCAGTCACAGCCTGAGCTGCCTGGGACTGCCTGCAGTGTGTCCCCAGCCGCTCGGGCTGCAGGTGTCAGTGCAGAGCCACGCCACCAGCGCCTCTCCCGGAGCCTGCAGCCCTCCCTGTGCTTCCAGCGCTGCCGAGGCTGCATCTCTTCAGCCTTCCACTGGCAGCACCCGAGATGTGCGACAAGTCTAATTTCATCCACTTTCCTTGGTTTAACAGCTCTGGTCTTGGGCACTGGTGATGTGCAGGGGGATCTGAAAGATTTTTTTGTGTGGTTATATGTATTGGAAATGAAAACGTGTAAGTCTTACTCTGAAATCAGAGAGGATCTGGACACAATCAACACACATGATATGCTATTTTTTATTTCCAAGTATCAAGTATTCAAGAGTTTGTTTTGTAAACACATGTTTACAACAGATGCTGACAGTAGGTTTCATTAAATCCTGGGTTATATAACTTTAAAATTACCCTAAGCTCTGCTGAGAAATAAATATAAATTTTTAAAAAAACCATACAGGAGCCTAAAGTATGCAAAACCCAGCATAAACCAATTACTCTCTTTTCACCACAGCATAGCACCCACACACTCATACCATCAGACATACTCTACAAATTTCCTTAATACTCTACACATTTGTTTAATAATGAGTTTTTAAAAAACTAAACTGTTACAGGCAGTGTGCCCACTCCATGCTCCTACAATACTACCCAGACTGTTGCTGTTCTGCACAAATCATTTGGTAGAGGTATGCACTGCAGCCAGGGGCCAAACTCCCATGTGCTCAGCTGGTGAAAAGAGCAGGTCTTCTCTCAGGAAAGCCTCCACTCAATTGTGGATCTTAGTGACGCAAAACTTTCTTCTTTTCTTACTGAAACTCAGCTTTGGATCATTTTTTACATATTTTTTTGTTTTGTTTGGAAATTTCCCTCCAAGTTTTCAAATATGGAATTGCTACAGAGGAAAAATTTCTGGCCTGTTGGTCAGAAGTGTGATTAGTGCCATTAGTGCATTCAGTGCTATTTAGAACACGGACACCTGCCCCACATGAGCACCCCAGGCACAATAACACAAAAAAAATATGGTTCAGAATTCAAAATGGAAATTTTGTCTTCAAGATTTTAAAACCAAACCCTCATTTGGAAATAACAGCTCACTTTAAAGTCAATCAGATTTGGCCTTTTTACATTCCTAGAGATAGAATTTGCTCTTATTCTACCCCTCTCTGGTATTCCATGAAAGAACATTCATATTCAAGCCTCATTTTAATTCAAACGCTTGCTAATATTGCTTAGTTAAGTGGTTCCAGAATTTAGCCCAGTGTTGCTTGTCATAACTAGAGAATGTATTTTTAGGCCCCGCTTAAGCAAAGCAACTAGATAAAGTAACATGCTACAGCAGGCTGAATACATTCTATACAAGACTTCCATGGTCTGTGTAGCTTTTACTTTACCTAACAGTGCTGGGCCAAATCCTACACAGACTCCTGAAATTACTTTCCTACAGAAGAACTAGGTAGGAATTGGCCCACCAGGAATTACAAACACTGTCTTTGCTGGAGCAGTCCAGACTTTAGGAACAGAAACACATGCAGTTGCATCATTGACATGCCTTGAATACGTCATTTAAGTCATATTGAACACATCATAATATACTTCAGTACCTATTAGCACCACAGTGTTGTTTAGTGTTTTGTCCAGAGATTATCAAGTTGTCTCACCCTTCCTCAAGGTGAACAACATTTTGGATGCTTTTTGTAGCCCTTCATTAATTCCACAGCTTTTCACCTATTCTATATAATGAACAAAACATTGTTATAGGATAACATTGTGACAACTGGTTTGAGATTGAAAAAATAAATACACACAATGGATAATACAATAATCAGAAGTGTAAAACAGAACCTGGATAAATAAGCATCTATTCTGTAACACTTGAAGTCAAGAAAACTTTGGAGCTGCTTTGAAATTGCAGAGCTAGGTCTGTGCTCCACAGGCTGTATTAATAAAAAAAATAGCCGAACTGAAGGATTGGAGGGGTGACTGCTAAAATTATTAACTCTAGGTATTAAAAAGCTGCAGTTTAATGTAACAGATATGGCCACAAGACATGGGTAGTGATAACTTTCCCCCTTAATTTACGCAATAAATTATGAGGAAAATACAGGAAAAACTTCTTTCCTGAGGACCAGGTAGACTGTCAAACCTTTGGCCACAAAGTAACATGTATTATTGATATTCAGTATAAAGGAGACAAATCATGCGAACCCCGGCCATAACCCTGTGGAGCACTGAAGGCTCCACATCTCTACTCTGTGACAATGTTTACATGCAACCTTTTGGAATTGTTACTTGTCAAACAAGATGTTAAAAGAAAAAAGAAGAAAGGCCTAATTCCCTACCGAAGAATAAATCTACCACCATGATGTTGACTGCCCATTTTCTAAGCACTCTGAAGTGATGAAAACATCCGAAGAATCAAGTCCAGTATGTGATTACAGGTTTAATCTATATGTAGCAAACACTCTGTCCAAAACAATGATGCTGCAGGTTACAGTCCTGGTAAATCTCTGTTACCAGGTGTTTTAAGCCCCTGGAAAGCAACCACAGCTGGATGGCTTCAGCTGGGGGAATCCAGATTCTGAACCATGCAGCATGGCGTCTCCTAAGCCATTGTAAACAACACGTTATTCAGAAAACAGAAAAAGATAAACTTGTTTAGGAAGTTTTTTGTCTTTGATCTCCAAAAATAGTAATAATAACCAGTGAACAGAATATAAAAGCTAAACAAGCTTGA
Source organism: Illadopsis cleaveri (assembly GCA_013399915.1). Classification (NCBI taxonomy): domain Eukaryota; kingdom Metazoa; phylum Chordata; class Aves; order Passeriformes; family Timaliidae; genus Illadopsis; species Illadopsis cleaveri. The sequence continues at coordinate 323,470 of VXBB01009306.1, read as the reverse complement.
CATTCCCTAGTTCACATACATTTGCTAAAGCACCAGCTTGTTAACTTCCAATACAAGGTATGGCCTAGGTTCTTCAGCCTCAACATTGGACTGGTGAAGCCAAGAATCTGGCTCCAAAATAGCAGTAAGACACTTTGGACCTATTTATCATCGGTTTTATGTCAATATAACACCATGAAGAGCTGTGGCATCACATGCACAGAAAAGTGTACTAAGGCAGCAATTATTCAGGCATTTTGGGGGAAAACCTGCAGGAACAGTGCAGAAGGTGCTGAGCCCAGTCCCAGACACACTCTCTGAAGTTCCACTGAGCAGGCAGTGCTCTGCTTCATTTTGTGCAGGATACTGACAATTTGTCATCCAAATCCCATGAAAGGGCACAACTCAAGTCTATAGCATTACTTGAGCAATTTCATTGGCTCTAAGGTCAGAAACATGTCTTTATTTAATCTATCTCCCCATGTAACACACAGGTTTTCAGACAGAAATTTCAGACAAAAATAAGTGAATGGCAGAAAGAGCAAGAATGTATCTTAGACCATTCCCACAAAAATACTTTGAATTTGAATTCTATTTGAAAACGACAGCCTCCCTCCATTGCCAGATATGTAAGCAGCCACACCTGAACACCACAGGAGAGTACTGAAGTGCTATTTTGTGCTGTTCCAGTTTACAATTATCACTGAATCCATGGGGGAAATGCTCATCATAGAAATACTCTTTGGATAAAGGAATTTCTTTTTGAATGCAGACAGGATTCAGTTCCATACTTACACATGTGTATTATTTACAAGTGCACTACTTAAATGTATAAATTTAGCCACATATGTAAGTGTTCTGCTGGATCAGAGCCATAGTGAATGAACAGGTAATACTACAAATTAATAATATAAAAAACCCTATATTTTTGAAAACATTATATTCAAGTGTTTGTAAATAATTTAGGATCTTTCAGATGTACATTTCTAATACCTAGTAGGAGGTTTGTGCCTCTATTTCACTTACCTAACAGTAACTTCTGAAGAACTGCATGTTACAACATGCACTTTTTTAAAAGACATATAGGCTGACCAAAGAACTGAGTGTTTCCAGATAAATACAAATTGCACCATAATATTCAAAATTTCTTGCAGCTGCTCACACTGTACTGAAAGGCTATAAAATGTCACTGGTTCCAAATTATACCATATTTTATCCAGTATGCTCGAGGGGAAGAAGGGTGACCAAAACCAGAGGGCTTTTGACTAAAACTGGAAACATGGAGAGTCCCACTCTCTAGATTATTCCACCCTGCAAAGACCTACACATTATCTCCTGAGGGTGCTGCATCCATAAGCACCCAAGGGCATGGCTGCATCCATGCTGAAGTTTTCTCCTTTTTGAGGAAACAAGGGTGAATGGGAAGCTAAGCAGGGACAATTAACCTGTTCACTCAAGTCCATATACTTGGACTACTTCTCCTCTCATGTTCCTCACTCTAAATCAGGACTTAGTGGTGGAAGAGGGAGTTAGTCTGTCCCTATGAGGGCATGGTGGCACTTAGACCATCACCAGATGTTGCTGCTCCATGTTAGCACTGGCTGGTAAGCTGCAGGCAGGTGACTTGGTTTACTACCCACAGCAGCCTGTGAGTGAGCAGGACACCTGCTGCACCTTTTCTTGTATTACTGCTACCAAACCTTTTGTGGACAGAGAGGAAAGGTGACAAAAATTACAACTTAGTGGAATTTTATGGCCTATGGTGAGAGGATCTCACAGTAGGAAGACAGAATGGGCCCCCTTCACTAGATGACAGGCAAAGTTCTTTTTTAGTTCCTGTGAAGTCAGTTTAGCACCATGTGTCAACCATGACTAGGGGTGGCTAGGGCTGCATTCAATGTCTGGAGATTCTGCTTCCTCCAGCAGTGACAGAACACACAACACAGTGTTTCTTCAGCAGCTCTCAGCCCACATACCGACCAATGACAATGCTGGAATTGACATTTCTAGGAAGTGAATGTGTTTCCCCTGCATACCTTTATTGGCTTAGTTTAGACTGTTACAGATTACTAACGAGAAACCCTCCTTCAGGAATCAATCAAAAACTGGCCAGAGTTTGGGTTTTCTTTCTTTCAGAGGATGCTGACTTAATTGATTTTATAGAAATTTATTTGCACTGCCAAAATTATCTATACCCAAAACCAGGAAAAAATTGTTTGAAAAGTAAGGAATTACATTTTGTTTTGCATATAAATCTCAAAGAAAAAAATATTTCTAATTAAAAATTAAAATTGAAAGCATGTATAGAAGGCTTTTTCAGTATTTCCAAAGTTAACTTCTTTCTACATTCCACTTTTTTAACATTTAGGAAATATGAATGTTCTTGGAAGTCAAAGGGTCAGGATATCCTAAAAAATAGATGGTCTGCATTGCAACAAGCTCTGCAATCCCTTGAAAGCTCAGAAACAGCACCAGCTGCAGAAGTGTCACTTTTATCACTCTCATTCCTTGACATCAGGGCCATTAGTTCCCGACAATCCTAATCTGCTCTTCCTTGGTTTTTGTACGGAACAGAAGCACACATGGCATGAAACATAAGAGATCACGATAGATGATTAATCTTCAGTCTTTTACAATTCTCTAAATGCTCTGTTTCTGAGGTATTTGAAAAGATTGTCACTCTTCACTTCTCCCTGTGATTATTAAAATGGGGAAGTGATAAAAGTGGATGAGTGCTGAGCTGCAGTTACACTTTGTCCTACTACTTTGCCAATTTTTGCCATGGTAGACAATTCTTGGTGCAACAAGAATTTGAGACTGAAGCAAAAGGAAACATTTTTGTCATCCATTCTGATCTCCTATTACAAATATATATATATATATATATATATATATATATATATATATCAAACACCTTTCAACCAAGGAAATTTATTTCTCAGGACAAGAAGTCTAGAAGCCAATTATCTCAGCAAGTGTGTGCTGCCTGAAGACACGTTGTATCTGGTGGCTGCATAAGAGCAAAAGACATTCTTAGGCTTAACCCAAAAAAGCTGTGGATATGGACAGAATAGTAGGAAGAGATCAAAACAATATTCCCCTATGGGGTAGAAGAATCACAGTTTTCAGACAGAAAGAGTAAAAATTGTTACAAACTACATAAATGGAGTGAGACATTCTGAAATAAGCAGCCCCATGGGTCATCCCATGTGCTGGTCAAAAGGATCCAGGTGATGACAAAAGGCAGTTGGCAAAGGCAGAGAGGGAAATCTACTCTTCCCAGGACAACTCAATGGATGCCAATCGAGAGTACTGCCGTTATTTTCAAGGACTTGGTTCCATATAATATTTGATCAATACACATTTTCTAAATTGAAAAATTAAATCAGGAATAACTGTTCAAAAATATCTAGAAGCTCTGCTCTTTCCTATTTATTTTCCCACAAGTTCTCTACTCAGCAAAATCCAAACCAGACCATCACTGAGTCCTCTTAAAAGACTGCTTTTTAATTTTCTACACTTCTAAGACTTCTCCTGCAGGGCACAATACAGCCTTGACTTCCCAGTGTCCAACTGACATAATTTTCTGCCCTTTGAGACATCATTAGTACTTCATGAGCATGGCACCACAAAGCCTCCAGAGCAAGAAATGCCAAGCACATTTGATTAGAAAGTGTCAGCATCTCCCAGAGAGAACACACTAGAGTAATTTGGAATAAACAAAGGCCACATCAGTTCCTGTGAGTCCACATTTGCAGGTGATTTCTTCTCTTGGCTCTTCACCAGAGGGGCCAAAGAAGAGACAAACTTACCCTTTGCCTTCACAGGAGCTTTCAGTGAAGCTGAGAAAGGAAAGGCAGACATGTGTGGCACAAACCATACAACCAGGACCTCCAGGCCTGTCCCACCAGCCTGCCCAGCACCGGGCAGCCGGAGAGGCCGAAGTGTGGCAGAAACGAGAGGCTCTGAGTCAGCCCCACCCTTGCCAGCTGCCCTGGGTGTCAGGGTGCTCAGTGCCTCGGCAGTGCCAGAGAGAGCCTCCCAGCTGGCACCACGGTGGGCAGGCTGCTTACAGCCCCCCAGAGGGTTCCTCTGCTCACTCCTGCAGCCTGAACTCCACTGCCACTGGCTGCCAGGGACCTGCCAGGTCCCAGACTCCAGACAAGGCCATCAGCTCTCCCTTGGGACTTTCCCACTGAAGCTGAACTAGACTGGCACAAAATTCTGAAGGACAGCCAAACTTCCTACCAAGCTATAACCAGCTGTTCTCTTCCTCAGGAAGGTATGGATTTGGTGCTAGTAATAGCCACCCAAATAACATTGCAGAAATATGCACGTATCTGCTCTGGTATGTGTGTATGATTCCTACATCTTAATGTTACTATAAACCAATACTGAGGTTTTTTACTTCAAGCATTACAGTATCCTATATACTTTGTGAAGAATGACTACATCCCAATTATGAAAATTAATGCACATTTTGACAGGATAAAGATGTTACAACTCAACATTTGCAAATGCTACCTGATGCATAACTCTTGTATGGCTTGACATGTTATTAACAGTACTTTAAACTGTATGTTATTTTTTAATTTAATGATTATGCCTGAAAATAGCCCCTTTCAAATTCAATTGGAGTAAGGTCTTTAAAAGCAAGCTTTAAACTTAATTTGCTGCACATACAATTATCCAAATAAGTTGCATAGTTTAAATAAGTTCAGTTGTGCTTTGTAGCAGAACTCACAGTAATTACTCATCTATTAAAAATACAATTTGCGGATATGAAGTTGACAACACATTTAAGCATTTTGGTGAGTCTAGACATCAACAATATGAGTTTCTGTCACTCTTCCACTGACTTCTGCTGTTCAAAACACCTCAACTTTACAATGATATTAGATCAGAGCATGGACATTTAATGGACACATCTGAAATAATTACAAACACAATTTTTAAAACTCCATTGTCGGGAGGGGAGAAATAAGAACTCGGGTTGGTTTGAGGTATCCAGCCCTCAGGAACATATTATGGTTGTTTGCATCAAGCTTTGTTGGTTTTATCACGTGTTACACTTAGATTAAAAATAGAAGGCACAGGTGTTTTACAAGGCGCCGTAACTAAGCCAACCAACAAAACTAAATATTACATTACCAAGCCAGGGGTCTATATCTCAACAGTGACTTCTTCCAATGCATTTTCATTTGAGGAATTTATTGCTTCTGAAAAAGGGCCGGGGTAGGTCTGTGCTAAGCAGTTCATTCCTTGTGCCACACTGATGTCTCCTTGGGAACTGAAGGTAGGGCAGGATCTAGTCCGTGCATAGTTTTGTTGAGGTCCAGCTTGTCCAACCATCTCACTCACAGTGTTCACCGGCGAAGCCCTCCAACTCTGTCTCTGCAGTTGTTCTTCCTTACACTTTATGGAATACCAGGCCAGGAAAATAAAAAAGAATCCCACGAACTTGAGAGCAGCTGCCAACCCGAAGTAGACAAAACGAAACGAGGTGACATCGTATTCCCAGCAAGATCCTTGTACACCGCAATCCTGTTGCCAAAGCATGCACGTGGTGTCAATAACAGCCCCAAAATAAATTGGAGTGGGAATGTAAGCTGAAACAAAAATAGCAAGAGAAACAGTATGTGTTAGCATATTGTGGAATACTTCTAAAGAAACTATATGCCCCAGCCAAAGAGTGTAGGTTGAACATTTTTGAGATTTCTACACTGCTGTCCTCACATGAAATGTAAAACATGGAAAACTGGCCAGCCAATCTTCCCACCAATACTATTTACCCTATACATGAAACCTACCACAAATGGGAGGGAATTCAAAGAAGCCAATGCAGCAGCACCTTACAACAGGTACTTCACTCTGCTGTCCCTAGACAGCTGTTCTTGAGCTACGTGTCCCCACCAAAAAAAACTAATTTTGCTCTCAGGAAGATAGAAGGTGAAATACATTATCTCCATAGCACCTGTTGAACATCCTTTGCCCATGAGCTGGGAAAGGTGCTGTTTTTAGATTAAGGTGAAAAAGCACTGAAGATCACAAAATGTTTTTGAAGATAGTTGTAAGGGGTAAGACCATTAAGATTATAAATGTCCTTTTGAATAGATCTTCCCAAGAAACACACTTTAAATTCTAAGGCAGCTAAAAATGAAGCCAGTCCAACAAATGCTCCTGCTTTCTCCAGAAATACAACATCTTTAAGATGAGACTGAAATATCCTTCCTCAAACAAAACTCGAAGATGCAGTTTTATGGGCTTCTCTTGTTCTCTTAGAATAGACCTTGCTTACTTTAGTCATGTACTTCAAAGTAGCTGAGCACCTGGAGTGCTCTTTATGGGCAGGATTTTAGAAATTCAAGATCTTGAAAGGGAGTGCTTTGAAAAATAAAGACTTTTAACATCTGTCTGTTTTTGCTTTGAAACACTTGAAAGACACTAAATAATATTAGAAGACATTTAGACATTAAGTAACAAATGCTTATCTTAAAAATGAGAAAAAACTATTGTTATTGCTGAAAGCAACAAAATTGTGGTTTTGAAAGCTAAAAAATCCTTATAAAGTAATATTTAGTAAATATTCATTTTTAAGTACAATTTGAAACTGTAAAATTTTATCTTTCTGTGAAATGATGCTGTTCTATAAAGTCAGTAATCAAAAAAAGCAAATTAACCACATTTTCAGATGCCATCTTTTCAGAAGTTATTAATTTTAGGTTTCTAATACACTTAGTCAAGCAATTAGTTGCAGATTTACACAATTTTAATACTTTTATGGTGCATTTAAACTGAACATGGTCTTTATGGAAATGCTGAGGTACTGTAAAACTTACCAAGAGTTCTTAATAAAACAAACTGCATTCCTAGTGCAAAGGGCCGCTCCCCATCTTCCACAGACCTAGCAGGTGGACAGAAAATTCCAGTGAAGAAACAGTCATAACTGATAATCACCCCTGTATGTTCTGGCTCTACCTCATGGTTTTTTTCTCAGCTACAGAAAATCTTTGTCTAAATTTCTTCTCTTTAGCTTCTACTATAGTTAACTCCTACTGGTAGGAAAAAATGCAGCCAGACTGTCCTGGACCTTTTTAATCAAAATATCATTCGTGCCTTTTGACCTTTCCTTACCTGTGTAAGGCCTAAAGAATTTGATCCAAACACATTAAGGAAATTTAGAGAATACACACAAAATGTTTATGGCTTCTCATGATAGCTTTCTATTATTTCATATGTCTTAAATTATTTTTCTTAATATTTTTGAGATAAATTAGAATTAGTAGATAACTAAACTGCTGAAGGCTGGACTCAGTTTCTGAGTTTAATAAATCCTGGTGTAGCATAAGCACTTTGAAGTTACTTTACGAAAAAATTTCAGTACAAATATCCCAACAGACTCTTTAAATACCTTTTCAATTCAAGTAGTACAAGATTCCTTCCAGTGGTTTCTAAGGAAAAATGTCAAGCTTACGAAGACTGAATAGAAAGTAACAGAATTCTACTGTGCAACTACAGTTTTAATAAACCACAAATTATCTACTGATTTTAAAATATTTTTAATTCTTAATCTAAAGGTCTTAAGATAGACAGCTTCTAATGACACTGAAATACACCATAAAAACACATGAAAAATCTGCAGTCAAAGGGACATAGCTGTGAAATCCAGTTTTGAAGTCAAGAAATTGAGAAATTGGAGAATCAACTTGGGCCATAGACCTTTGACCAATGCACAAATCACAGTATGTGGTTTGGGACAGCAGGCATCACTGTCCAGGTGTGTGGGCCCCCATTTTTTGTACTGAGCATTACAAAATCCTGTTGGAGTTGTCCCTGACGTACCTCACTATTGTGAGGTCCACTGCAATATTGATTTTCATTTGCCTTTGCTAATTGCAATGCATTTTTTGCATGGAATGCATGAAAATATTTTTTCTTATTACTATTTTACATGTGGGAAATCCAGAGACAGAAGGAATAAAGTCAGAAGTCTCTGAATTATAATGGTGCTGTGCATGCAGTAGTTGAGGTAATGCTCAGCAGTTGGAATTCTGATGTCCCCAGCCCCAAGTGCCTGGCTTCAATGCCCCAACAGTGATTCTTACACCCAATCTGTGGAGTTTTTGAAAAGCAAACTGGAAGGCAAAATTCCTCAATGTGATACAGCACAGTCTCCCTGCGTCAGCAGCAGGCTCCTGCATAAACCTTAGCCACTTGAGCTGAGAAAATGACAGCAAGAGAGTGCTTGTCCTTGGAGGGGGTGAGACAAAGATTCCTGCCAGAGGGTTTCTCATCTGTGCTCACAACTGAGGCTAAGGATACCAAAGCTAAGTCCTGACCTGCCTCACGTTTTCTAATGTTCCATGATCTATTACAAAGATTTGCCATTATTATTATTTTTAGAGGGACCTAAATTTGTCCTAGAATATCAGAGTGAAGCTCTAAAGACAACACTACCAGAAGGAAATCCTACTTGGTTGGGAGGACCATTCTCACAGAAATAAAAGGCGCAAGACAGGTGTAAAAAAAAGCTCAGTTTGAAGACAGATTTTACACAAAACCAGGACAAAATGTCTCTCTATGTTAGCAATTAATGCAGCTAAACAGCTAGTGCTAAGACCTGACATGAACACCACAAGCATTTCAAGCATTTGTAGGTATTTGCTTCAGATCAGCTCAAAGCTGGTCTCATGGACAGGATGCCCATTTGCACCTGGATCATTTTGGGTGTGCTTCTGAAGAGTACCTCAAACACTGGAAGAGGTTTCCTAGAGAGGTGGTCAATGCCTCGTGCCTGTCAGTGTTTGCACAATGTCCTCACTAACAAGTTTTCATTTCTGCTCAGTCCTGCAGTGGTCAGGCAGTTGGACGGGATGATTAGAGTATTTACCAGAGCATGTAGGCACAAGACAAGGGGCAGTGGCTTCAAAGTGAAAAAGAGTAGGTTTAGATTAGATATTAGGAGAAAATTCTTCACTGTGAGGGCAGTGAGGCACTAGAAGAGATTGCCCAGAGAAGTTGTGGATGCCCCATCCCTGGAAGAGTTCAAGGTCAGGCTGGATGGAGCTCTGAGCAACCTGGTCTAGGAAAGGTGTCCCTGTCCTTGACAACAGGTGGGAACTAGGTAATTTTTAATGTCCCCTCAAACCCCTTCAGATTGTATGATTCAGTACTCATTGTAGGTCCCTTCCAACTGAACTATTTTTTCTTTTTTTTTTTATCTTCCAACTCAACTTCATCTGAAAAGAACTTGCTTCTTCAACTCTGAGCTCTTCAACTTCAGATCCCAAACCAAACAGACACCTTTAAACCATTCTTTGTCCTCCTGTTATCAGCAGAACCAATGCTTATGGGTATGCTTTGTAAATTCTAGCAAATAATTACATAATTTTCCTCTAATTCCTCCTTCTCTTTAAACAGCAGCAACATAGATTAAATAAATACAAATTTCTTTTAACAGTAGACCATATATTTTTTCAGCTCACTTTTCTTTAAAAATCAGCAGAACTTCACTTATAGGAACTATGTTCTAAATGGACAAAGATGTTACAGGGAATGATTATGTTTATCAACTAGATGGCAGAGACGGGCAAAGTCAATCCAAAAATATGATTTTTTTTTTTCAAATTGACAAATAAATGCCTTTTTCCTACAAAGGCTGTGTTGTTCTCTATCCTTAGAGTAATGGCAATAACACCACTACCCCAATACAAGTTCAAAAATCTTGTGAAGATAAAAAAGGAAGACTCAAAACCAGGCCTGTGGCAGGAATGAGCAATTTTAAAAATGACAAAAGGATAATTTTAAATACTAACTTTTTGCATTTGCATTTGAAAATCCACACCATTGCTCTAAGAAGATTGAAAATTTTGCAGGAGTAATAATTTTCTTCCATGATGTTTTGCTTGTTTTCTCTTTATAGCACCTAGAATTTACTGCGCACTTCATGTTTCCTAAAGTGGATTATCATCCACTACATATTCTAAATACAAACAGATTTCACTCTATCCCTATCAGCCCTTTCACTTTTTAAGGCTACACAAGGATTTAATTAGCTTTTGAAAGATACACAAGCTTGACAGGCATTGGTGATAGCAGGCATGGCAAAAGTACTTACAAAACATAACTGAGCTCTCACCTGAGTGTCACAATGACTGCTGATGGCTGGGCACATGCTGTTATAAGGGTTACAATGAAGAGGAATATGAGGAATGGGATGAGCGTGCTGCAGGTCCGATCACACTTCCCGGACACAGCGTAGCCGTTCTCGTTCAGGTAGGTTTTGACAATCACCAGCCGGAGCTGACTGCGCTGGCCCACTGTCGGCGGAGTGATCACCTGGCGACTCTGCACACAGGCACATTCTGTGTAATTCCTGACCTGGGAGGGCAAAAAAGAACATTGCCACGTGAAAAATACATGGAAGAAAGACATTGCAAAGAGACGTCGCATGACAGTCCTGTGGTACTTTTCAACTGAGAATCTTCTGCCTTGTGCATCATTACACCAAGCACAAGCAAATTATGTCTCCAAGGAATTTTAAACCTGGCCAGAACTCTCCATGATGAGGCTGCCTTTCCATTGCTTTATTTAGTCTGAATTTTAAAGAAAATCTGGAATGTATTTGGGAAATATTGACAAAACAATTCAATCATTCAATCAGCCACAGAGAGGCTGGAGAAAAATATTGTTTTCTATTGTACTACAAAAAAAATGTGAGGAAATGCTCTTCAGGCAGCAGTGACAATGCCATATTCTGAAATTCAGCAAGCTGCTGACTTTCACATTCAGTGTCTTCTGCCATGTTAATGGAAGGCTACCCAGATCTGGCCAAAGAGCAGCAAGCTGGACTTGGTGCTTGAAGCTCAGGACCTTCCACCTGGATGTGGGCGTAGATCTGGACAGGAGCAAAAACAGAGAATAAAGGGAAAGCAGAGACTAAAACAGTGAGACTGGAGGAATCACTGAGAGATTCCTGAATGGACAAAGATAATGAAATTAAGATAAAGAGACTGAAAAAAGAAGTAGCATTTCACAGGCAAATGGGACTGTCATTTGAACAAGAGGAAGAAGAGCTAGATCAGAAATAGCCTTCTTTCACATTTATGATAGTTCTGTTTTCATCTAATGTATGGCAAATGGGTATGCAGCAGATCAGAATATTCCAGCGCTACAGAACCAGCCAGGACATATGTGATGTTACAGGAAGGAGCTTTCTGTTTCAATTTTTGCATTCATCAAACCTTGGACCACAGAGGCACAGAAGTTACAAAATCATCTTAAGATGGTGAATTTAAGCACTTAGACATCAAGACATAACCAAATCATGGCTGATTGTCAGTTTTAATGTATACCTTTATATGCATCCATGCCATCATGTAGCCTCACACTTTTTTCCCCTTAGGATTTAGCTGAACATCTTAATAATGTATCTGTTTATCCAGTATTTTACCTCCCATTTTCAAAATGTGGCTTCAGGTATTTTTTTCCTCAGACTAACAATATCTCACTACAAAGATGGAATGGCTCATATTTCATTTGGATTTTCTATAACACTCGTTATTATAGCTTAACTCTTTCAAAAAGGAGTAATATATCTTCAAAACAGTTATGAGGTATTGATGTTATCTCTATTTTGTACTTAAGTGACTGAAATGGATCAAAGATTTCACAAACATGGGTGACTAATTTCAGACAACTGGAATCCTTTTTTTCAGAACATTTTCCATTATACCCAACTAAATATACTCTAAATGTAACTTTTCATGCCTTCAAACACAGATTTAGGCAGTCCATCTACAAGTGGCACTTCTGGTTGTTGCTCATATTTATCATCCAGAACATGAACAATACAAGACCAATGACCACTGGAGAGAAGTTTTGTTAAACTGACTCACTCAACATCACTTGGAAACAAAGCCAATGACAGATTCTGGTTTCCCAAGGCAGCACTCCATTCTAACATCACATGAGTACCTGATTTCTTTCTATAGTACCTCACTCTAAACTCCTTATTACTTCCAAATGCAAATGCCAAATAGGAATCCTACAGAAATTAGACCTCTTTACCACCAATCTTGGTTCATTGCCAGTGAAACTAACTCTGTGTATTAAATGAGACAGACATAGCACAACAGAAATATTGAGTATAGGAATAGATATATGTGTATACATATATATATATATATATATTAAAAAAACAGGTATGAACTGTACACTGGTAACCTTTCCTCTTAGTTCGAACTTTTAAATGGGCAATTTTGAAAACACTCTATGTTATAGACTTAAATCCAAATACTATACATGAGCAACGTTTTGTGTGTTATACAGCGGCACTAACTTATATTTGTTGTATTTAAAAGTATCATACAAAAAGGATTATTTAATCCAAAAAAATGCCTTTTCCAAGCAATGTCAGCCCTATTCTATTCACCATTAGCTACTGAGTTAAAACTTCAGGCCATGAAGCATCTTTTCTTAAATTATAAGATGCAATAGTATGTCAAAATCTGTAGTGAAGAGCACACACTCCCAGAGTATTTCCCTACTAAATAAATTAATAGTGCTAGTTTGCTATTAGGTGAAATGCAACAAAGATCAAGCCTATGTATCAATGCAGGAATGCACAAATTAGATTATATAGACACTGAAATTTAACCACAGGCTCACATTGCAGGCTTTTCCAATTGGTCAAAAGAATTTTCTACTAAAAACCAGTGAGATAATCTAAAAAGGAAAAAAAAGTTAAGGGAAACTAATCTGTTCTCAGTGGCATCTATGTATGAACATGCTTTTTTCAGACCATTATCCAGATGACCTGAGAAAACACAGTGCTGGACCTAACATCCTCCTGCTGCACAGGCTGTCTCACAACTGCAAATCAGGAGTGCTGATACTTTTTAAGTAAACTTTCTGGAAAGCACAATCAAGCCCTAAGAAAATCAATGTTTACATTACTTCTTGTCTTTCTTAATTATCCTTTTTTAAAGGGCAGTTCTGTAACAGAAGAATTGAGGAGTTCATTTTTTAAGGAAACTAGTATGATCATAATGCTCTGTTGATACTTAAGTCAGATTCTATTTTTCAACTGTCCTCTTGTGCCTAGTCCTGGAAACTGCCAAATTTCCATGGTTTGATTTTACCAGCAGGATGTCCTTCTCCAGTTCAGCATAACTAGAATGCTGGGTTGGAACAAACAATGTATTTCCAAGAAAGAAAGTGGATTATTAACATACTTTAAGTTCTGGTTACTTGAACTTGATGACAACATTCATTTAGCCTGGAAGAGGTTTAGAAAAAGGTCATGGGACTGGTCAAACTGTTTCACAAGAGCAGAATACACACGTAGTCTTTACCTAGCCAGGAAAACCACACACGTATCAGTGCACTGGTGCAGGTGCAAGAGCTACTTGGGCAAAATGATGAGGCTGACACAAATACCAATGGCTTCAAACAAATCCTAACAAAATTAAAACATGAGTTTAAAACACTTCCAACTACCTGAAGAGTTAAGTTCTTCCTTCAATTCAGAGAGGGAGTCACAAAAAAACCCAAACTGCTCTAAAAGGTGAGACTGAGCTTGAAGAAAGACAGTCTGACATGGCTGCCTATGTTGGCAGAAAGCTGAGTTAGATGACACTGACTCAAGGTACCCTCTCCAAGCCCTGCAGGAAAAGCAGGCATGCAGGTCACTGCCACCAAGGTCTTTGGGGTCTGTATGGCCAACACTAGCCCTCCCTATCCCATGGCATTTGCACTCACTCAGCTGGAGGATTCACTTAATACAAATGAACTTGTGCCTCAAATTGGTACATAACTAAAGGAAGTTAGGGTTCCTTTAGAAGGAAGGTATCCTTAAAAAAAGGGTTGGGACCATGCAATAACAGCATTACCAGCCTTTCAAACCATGGAAAAGCTCAGAGATGTATGAATCACTTCTCTGAAGCTTAGAGGAGGGATGCTTGAGCTAGGAACAGAGAAGTATTTGATCTGCACCAGTCCCAAGGGGCTACTCAGGGGTTGTGTGTGGATACTGGGTGAAGAAGCACTTACCCCTGTGCTGTGGTTTCCACCATTGATGCAGCCAGCTAGGCAAGGATTAAAATATGTTATTCCATCTGATCCACAGACAGGCTCGTACTCATGAATCTTACATCCACAGTTAACATTACAGCTTCCAGTCAAATTCCTGTGGGCCATGGCAAGAGTGGGACTGAAGAAAGGAAAAAGAAAATGCTAGTAGAGCACACACAGGTATCCATATGCTCCTGTACAAAGGGAGCAAGCATCCTACTCATTAACTCTGGAACTAAGAGTTGACTTTTAGATAGGGACTCCGTTAACTCTGGGTTATGTAGATGACTTCAACAATCTAGAAGAACACCCAGGTCATCCTTGCCATCAACTAAAAACATGATAAAAGAAATAATACTGAAGTTTAAAAACAGTATCATATTTGGCTAGGTAATTAGGTGTATTTTTCCCCTGGTTTTTTTTCCTCTATGAAGCAAGACACCACTATTTTTATGTCTATTCTAAGCTCCAGTAATTTCTTGTTCATTACTAATGAAAGACTCAGTGACAATAAGTAAGGATTCCGTGAACTAATAGGCAGGCATCTTTTCCCATGTACCAACAGCTGTTCAGAAAACAATGTTTGTATTACTTATACAAATATGTGAAATCTGCAGGAAGCTCTCTAGATCTGGAAGACTGCTGTGCTTTGACTAAATGTCTGTAAATGAATAACCAGTCTGTTTCCCTAGACCATTCTCCAAATCCCTTATGGATTTGGACATATTCCAAATGCTTCTTTCCCATCCTTGAGTCAAGGCAGCTTAAATATCTGCACCTACATGGCTCCCTAAAACTACACAAATCTATGCTTGGTCTTTGAGACCTCTGGCCAAAATGCAAACAGTAGCTTACTTCATTTCACTAGTCCTTGAGAATTGGTAACTATACTAATGTCTGAGAATTATACTAGAATGCACAATCACTCCACACCAGGCACTACAGTGTTATACTGAATTAACTGTTCTGTTTTGTTTGCCCTGCTCTCAGTACTGCTCAATGGCCACTGCTGTTTAAAACTACCTCAAATACCTCGGCTCTGAGCAGATCAGTAGATATCCAGGGAATTTCAGCACCTCCTCAGCAGGAGCTGAATGGAATCTGGATTGGGTTTGTGGCTGCATCCTCAAGATCCTGTACACATGCTCACAGACTGCCATGCTGAAGAGCCTCACAAGGGCTGCTGTTGGCTTGTCTTCATGCCTGTGATGCATGGGCAAGGCCAGTGTGAAGATAAACAACTAGCAGCAGACTTACAGCATCCCAGCTACCCCACAGACCACAGTGAATGTTCTTCTAGTCCCCTGACTAGACCAGAGGCTTGGCTCCAGAGCCGTTCTGGACACAAAGACTATCACCCATGCTGTGTCACCTCACCTCCTGTCAGTGACACTCAGTAGCAGGACTCCTGATCAGAGCATTCCACTTGACTGGTTTTCTTGGATTTATACACCACTATTTGCTTTTGCTGAATATGCTTGTCTTCCCAGCTCTGCACTTTTGCAGAAAATTAAATATTACTAAGTAGCTTTCAAATATTTATTGACTGTCTACTGATCACACAAATCAGGTTTACAAATTTAGCTCTTGAAACTACTTTACACTTTATGGTCTATTTGGATGCTAACCAAAGCTTTTCTGAGTGTTTTGTTTCTTGCTCCACAAACAGACAAGATACACTTTTAGAAACAAGTTATAGCTTGAGCAGGAAGTCAAATTATCCAGGACTGGTAGTGCTTCTGTCACCTTCTTTGCTATCAGCTGAAATTTGTCATATTATATCCCGTTAGATTTCAATAAGCAGTATGCAGCAACACATCATATAGCAACGGGCAGACTTTTCCAGTAATCTCTCAACAGAACCTCTTCTCCAATGGAAAAAACACCAAATCATCAAAACATTCCTCGGGAACATACAAATTTCAGCAGCATAGTGACAAAAGCTTTTCACACCAACAGGAGAGGCAGCATTTTTGGAGTTTTACAAAATCCTAGTCAGCCTGCTGAGCTGGATGTCCCAGATGCCTGAATACTTGGCATGAGGAGAGACTCTACAACTTGCCTAGGAGACCCTTGTGACCATGTTCCTGTTGACAACAGGACTTGCAACACTGCACAGGACCAGGTCCAGGGACAGCCCAGACTGCTGGGAAAGACACAGCTCGGGTTCCGCTCTCCAACCTCTCTCACTCTGCAGCACAAATTCTTCTGATCTCTTATTCCTCCACCACCTAAAACCCTTTGCAGGAACCCATCTCGCCCTGCTTTCGTAGCTAACTCACTTCAGCTGCACTGCTGAACATTACCATGACACAGTGGTTAGGAAATCAGCTTAAAAAAAAAAAAAAGGGTGAATGAAATCAGGCACGCAAAAAATGAGAAGCATGAAACTGGAAACTGAACTGAGACCACTGTGATAATTTAATCTCAGGGGCATTTTTTCATTTGTCCTGGAAGACGACTTAAGTTTACAGATACACAAAACAAATACGCTCGAATTAGTAAATTACTGCAAACTGTCTCTCCAGCTTTCACCACCTTTTGTCCTCAGCATATCACTGTAAGGCTTATTTGGGGAATTTCCTTTTGTTGCTTAGAGCAAATACCTTGCACAGAAAGAGGTTTGGGTTTTTTCATCCTTTCAAGGATGTTAATACACAAAATCATCTATTAATTGCATTTCTAAAAGTTCATTATCAGACAGTTGTAATAGGCTCATGCTATCACCCTCATTACTTCACTCATTGTTCACTCGTCTTTCAGTGGTGGTAAAAAATGAAGGATGAAGGAGTTTCAGACGCTGGGACATTAAATCTCTACTAACACTTGTCAGTGTAACTCCATTTTCATCATATGGGATCAACCATACAGCACATACTACAACACCTTTTTGAACACTTCTTTCAGGACAAAATATTTTTTCTGGAAGGTATACTTTTTTCTGGAAGTAAATTGAACCAAAGCACTCTACTAATCCTGGCTTCTGGCACTGGAAGGCTGCCTACTCTTCACAAAGGAAAACAAAGCATTTACCCTTGAATTACAGCACAGCCCATTACAGATTTACCTGCATCAGCCATGACTAGCAGGTTCTTAGGGAAACTGCACCAAAGCTAGTATGTCCTGTTCATGAGCTGATCCGTGGAGAAAGCAGGCTAAGTAGTTTTCAAATATTTATTGACTGTCTATTGATCACACAAATCAGGTTCACAAATCTAGCTCTTGAAACTACTTTACACTTTATGGTCTAGTTGGATGCTAATCAAAGCCTTTGTGAGTGTTTTGTTTCTCGCTCCATAAACAAACAAGATTCACATGCTATACAGATAGCAAGATACACAAGCTACTTCTACAGCAGCTGCTGTAGAAACATAGGATGTCTGAGAAAGAGCTGCTCTGCTTGTTTCAGCAGGTGCAGATACTGCCAACTTGCAACACTGCTGCACCTGAGCTGCCAAGGACACCAGTCATGCATGAGCAGACAAACAGAAATCAGCCCCAAATGACAGCACTTCCTGAACTATTCTTACAAACAATGATGCTGCTCCTTCCATTAATAAGATTCAACTGCAAGTTTGCTAAACATGTGCTGGGACAAAACCCAGAACTCCATCTGACAAATTGCATTTGTTCACTTCTCAGGGAAACTGTTCTGTGTCTCCATGACACAATGCTAGTAAAGATAAGACCTTTATTAGATGTGACTAACAATGTAAAGGACTCTAGTTTCTAATATTTTTTTCTAAATCGTGTTTTTCTCTCCAGCTCTTAGTCCAGGGAAAGTTTGTGGTATAGGAGTAAAGTGAGAAAAGGGAAAACATAAAATGAGATTTATTGCCTGGAGTTTTTTGAGCTGTGACCTGTTATTTCACGTACTCAGGCTTGGACTGAAACATCACTGTACGGGCAGTCAATGGACATATACTGAGGAATAAAAAGTGGACTCTCTTCCCATAAGATTATAATTCAAATGAAATGCAGTATTAAAAAAAAAAGGAAGTCAAACTATATTTCGGTACCATCTAAACAAATAATTGATTTTGCACATGGTTTTATTGGTATCACTGTAGTAACCTACAGGACCGAGGAAATACTAAGGGAAAGAGATAACCTCACCACATAGTTTCTATAATCTTAATATTGGGCTATATAATAAAAAGGATTATCTTAATTTGATAGCAGTATTTTTGGTTTGGTATTGAAGGACATTCTGGATGGCAGAGATCTGCAGTCTCCTTGTTGGCAAGCAGCTGGAATTGCAGCAATGATGCAACTTTTGTGTAGCTGTCTAACAAGGGACCCTCTCACTGTGTTAGCTGGATTCCTTCTTTGTTGTTATTGTTCTGATCCAATTAGTCACTGCTTTCAAGTTAAGGGATACCACTGGCTGATTGGACTGAAATAAATACAAGAATAACAGAAACTCAAACCGGTGATACAAGAGGAAAAATATCAATATTTTTTAATGTGAAATACTTCGGTATGCCAATTGTACACTTTAACTAAACTTTAATTGCCCCAGAACAACACAAAGCAATCAAAAAGAGTCTGTGTTGATCCATTACATACCAGAAATGTAAGAGACGGAACTGAACTAATCCAGGAACCTGTCACTATGAATAAGCTCACCATGGAGGCTGTTTTAGCTGCCTTGTATGACAATACATGCAAGAGACAAGTCTGAAAAATAACAAAGCAGCTGATCTCTGCTATTTCCGTTTTGTTCAGTACTGGTGAGGCCACACCTGCAGTGCTGGGTTCAGTTCTGGGCTCCTCAGTAGAAGACACACATGGATGTACTGGAGAGAGACCACCGAACGTCCACAAAGATGATGAAAAGACTGGAGCATCTCTCTTCTGAGGAAAAGCTGGGAGAACTGAGACTGTTCAGCCTGGAAAAGGCTCAGGGGGATTTCATCAATGCCTATAAACACCTGAAGGGATAATGCAAAGAAGATGGAGCCAGGCTCTTTTCAGTGGTGCCCAGGCCAGGAACAGAAGCAACGGGCACGCAATGAAACATAGGAGGCTCCCTACAAACACCAGGAAACAGTTTTCACTGTGAAGGTGACTGAGTGGTGACACAGGTTGCTCAGAGAGGCTGTGGAGCTTCCCTCCTTAGAAATATTTAAAAGCCATCTGGACTCTTGTCCAGAAGATGGAGCCATTCAGGACTTCCCACCTGGATGCTGTTATGGTGGAAGAGAAGGGATGCCATGTTGTGGTTTGACATAAGGCTCCTTATGCTGCAATTCGAATATCAAATATGTCCTCAGAACAAGGCTGGGGCACAGAACAATAGGTTCTAAAATGCTGAGATGTACAATACAGAGGTGCCCTTGATCTTCCTGAGAACAGAAATGCTGATGACATGCCAACAACAGCAAAACTGTTTGTGCCCAACATAAAACAGCAGAAAATCCCTTCTGATATATTCTAATCTGTGCATGCCTCCAGGTCCCATCCATTTCCTTGCAGCTGGGACAGTTAGAAAAACACTGAGTTATGAAACATACTGAATTATGAATGTCACTTTTCTGAGTACTGGTATACACATACTTCTATGTTAACTGAAACCTCGTTCATCCCTCTCCTTCGTAGTGGTTTACGGTTCAGTTCACAAAAAAACCCCTACATGTTTAAATGTATAAAACACAAACAGTAGAAACAAACATACTGTCCAGAAACTATCCTGCAGGGTATGTCTACACCGCCTAATGCATCTGAAATCTCTGGGTAGCTGCCAGTTCAGGTAGGTCAGATATCAGACCTGGCACTGCCACGTTAGGGTAGAGCATCATGCAATATATTTATCTCAAACCAGGCAGCTCTACTGCTTTCCCTACCCAATCTTGCCTGTTGAACTGGCTTTGACGTCCCTATGCTGCACTACAGTCAAAGTAGAGAATGAAGAAATGTGTTGTATCAAACTCAAAATGAAAGCATGTTTTTTTTATTCTATGGCCAACAACATTCTTTGATGGCTGAGTTAAAGAGTTGCCCACTAAGTAAGTGATTTGAAGCTATCAAATGATTGATCATGAGGATTAAGAGAATGCTTATCATGTCAGATATTCAAGATCAATTTATATGTAGTGCTGCCTTTTTACTATCATTTTGATAATAAATGTGGACTTGAGCTCTGTGTTAAGAAAATCTAGCTGAACCAAGCTTTGTAACATGCTGGCAATTCTCAGTTTCTGATGACATTACAGTCAATGCAATTTTTATACTGAGTTCTAAGAGTTTATATACATCAACAGGTGTGAGAATTTTGCCATTATTATTTCTCACCTCTTTTCTCAATAAGAATCATTAGATGAAGGCGGGAAGGAAGTAATGCTACTGCAGTCCTGCACAACAGCTATGAACTGATGTCTATTTCAATTGATGCTTTGTATTTACTGCAAATGTTATTACTTACTAAAAAAAATAAGACACTCTTACAATTCCAGCATGAAAGTTACATGACAATAGTAGGCCTTATCTTCAGTTTAGAAATGGATTTAAATCAAATGGGACTTCTCCAAACAGAAAGGTACAAGCTTCTCATTAGTCAGGCAGGGACATTCTGACTTGCCACACAGATCGACTAATTCCTATCTGAAATTTATGTTTTCATTCCTATTAATTTTCATTTCATCTACACCCACAGGCTGTCACAAATGTTAACAGCAGGTGGGCAATCAAAGCATTCCACCCCCTTCCCATCCCTCTTCTCTCCTTCTTCAGCCCACTAAGCTCAGACGAGAGTATATCACCATGCTACTTCCTTCTACTGACAGCCCCTCAGCAGCAAGCTTTAACTCTAGGTCTTAGAAATACAAGAGTAACAGCTTTTCATCAGCTCTTGACTTTCAGTTGCTGGTTTTCTTTGCTCTAGCATTAAGGTTTGACAGCAGTGTAGTAACACCCAGCAACAAGCAATGCAAAACATTCTCTGTGTAAACAGTGTCTATTTTCTTCCTCCCTTGCTTCCCATTTTACCTCTTTGTTTTTCACTTGCTATCCCTCTGCCCCACTGTATTTTTTCTCCATTTCATCATTTCTTTTCCTGCTCCACACTCTACATTCTCTTCAAAATATTAGGAGTCCAGAGCTGAGCCCTAAAAGCAAATACACAAACGGATATGATACCCAGCACCTGGTCATAATTAAAAGGCAGACATGCCTCAGATGTAAAAGTGAAGGGAAAAAACATTGCTTCAGATAGGTTCACACTCTCTAAACATTTACTCTGTTCCTGTGTTTAACTACAAGAAGAAAGCAATTTTGAGGAAAATCTCATGTACAAAGGAAGAAAGAAAATAAAAGCTCATGATCAGCCTTCTATGGAATCCCTTTCCAGTGAAAAAGTCTCAAGTTTTACCATACTGCCTTCCCTCCAAATACCCTTTTTCTTTTTTTTATACCCTTCCATGCATTTCTTCATGCCACAGCCTAAATTCCTCACTCCCAAGTCCTTCCGACATCCACACCTTCTTCCTCACTGCAGCCCCCTTCACCCTCTACATAACTTTAGGGAATATGGTCTAGTTGCTGCCTTGATGATGATCCAGCAAGCACTGGAGGACTAGTAAGGGGTTCAGCAGCAGTGCACACCACTAATGTTGATAGCACATGCCCAAGTGATTCCTTTCAAATAGAGACTGTAGACCTAAAATACTATTAAGGTGATAATTAATAAACCCATTCAGAAATAATCTTCATAATCCACTTAGTTTTTTCACAGTATTTATGAGCAGAAAACATTTTGAAACACTAAGTAAATTCTAAGTAATCTGCAGAGGACACTATTCTTATTTTTCTCTATCACTGAAGGCCATTCTAATCCATTTTCTCACCCCTCAAAAAGGTGAGTTACTATATAAAATGCATTATAAACCAGATGTGAAAAACAAGGGCCACGCACTAACAGCACATGTTTATACCACGATACTCACTAAATTCTCAGGATTTTTTACATTTCTAGATCAGGCTTCTTGGAAAAAACTGGTTTTGCCAGAGATAATCATCCAAGATACTCACCCAGTTGTGTAAGGTATATTTATTCCCCCTAGATTAATGCTTTCACATCCAACAATGAAGAGTGTTGAAAAGCACAGTAGAGATACACCACTGCAGATCATAGCCAACTTTGCAGACTCTCTTGCACCGAGTTTCAGCTTTTTTATAATGTAGCCACCTAGGACAATACCAACACCAGCACTTGGGACAATAATCACACCTGCCAGGAAAAAGTTTGAACATCATTAAAACAGGCCCTACAGAAATGGCATAAAACATAAATATTGGTTTCATTCCCTAATTAGATGACTGCAAATGCTGCACCAAGATCTCCATTGTCTGATTCTCTGCTAGCAAACTGAGTCAGACTTTTCAAACCTCTGGAGTGTTGTCAAAGAATTTATAAAAGCCTCCTTATCATATCAGCAGCAGCCAAAGCACTATAAGAGAACTATTGTACTTACAAGCAGAAACATTGTTTTGTATTTATTTTACAATGAGGAGAAGAGCTACATATAGGTCCAGTTTAACCACTGAAAATCTGAAGAAATCCAGATTTGGACACAAATCTCCCACCTCACATTCTCATGATTAATTCCAGCGAAGCACACACATTAACCTCAAGCAGGACCCCAGAACCCTGGCTACCTGTGAGTGCACACCCAAGCCTGGCTGCAAATTCTGCCTTCTGGATACTTTACGCAAGCTGAATAGCACTTTCCCAGGCAACTAACATCAGGACAAGAGGAAATGGCCTCAGGCTGGGCCAGGGGAGGTTCAGGATGGACATTAGAAAGAATTTCTTCACTGAAAGGGTGGTTAACCATTGGAATAGGATGCCCAGGGAGGTGGTGGAGTCACCATCCCTGAAGGTGCTCAAGAAATGACCAGAAGTGGCACTTGGTGCTATGGTTATTGACATGGTGGCGTTTGGTCAAAGGTTGGACTTGGAGGTCTTTTCCAACCTTGAGTCTATGATTCCATGATTCCTACCTCAGCATTCCAATTCATCTTGCCACAGATATGTAGAGTACAAACAGATCAAACACAATTTTAAAAATTAAGACAATTGAATTAGGATAAGTTTAAGACACAAAGACGTGCCTATGAAACCTCTGCTGCTCTGCTGCTGCAGTTACAAGGTTCAGCAACACATCACCAGGTTGTCCCCATTGTCAGATCCTGAGGTGGGGGTAAAGTCAGCAAATGTCTTCCACTTTTCTTCCCTTGTCTTTTGCTTCTCAATGACATGTGAGGTCTTTAATTAAAGGCTTTGCCAATAAAGATGCATTCCACATAAACATGGAATTTGAACTACTTTTGGCAGCTGCATCTACAGAGAAGCTAAACTTTATAATTCAAATTGTTAGAGATGTTGGTCTCTTAAAGAAGCCAGTAAGACTATCACTTGCAAATACCTGTATGATTATTGCAAAGCACACTCGTTCTCTTCTAATATGTCTAAAGGTGAAGGGGACATTATATTTATCAAAATGCTGAGATTGTGAAAGCAAGAATAGAGGGAAAAACAGCTGGCACCTTAATTATCCTGCCATCAGCAATGACATTATAGAAGAAAATATCGTTTCATGAGGAAGATTCTAAACAGTAAGTCTTCACAGAATCAAAACCAGCCTTTCTTCCAAGAGCAGAAATTAAATGTAGAAGCTGCACAAGTTCAAGACTGTCAAGAGTCCAGGGCATCCCTTTGGTTGCCCTGCAAGGTCACAGACCTCAGCAGAGAGGTCTGAGACCTGAGCAAGAGGGTTTGAATCCTGGACAGGGGCGTCTTGGGTTTTGAGACCCTGGCACAGAGCCCAGGAAGATACAGGCTTTGATTTCAGTCCATGAGAAAAACTTCCAACACAGAGAGGAATTACAAGTCACAAATGTGTGAAAGACAGTAGTGTAGTTTATCACCGGGTGGAAAATTTTGTAGTTTTGGAGTTCTTCGAATGGAGGTGAATGGGGGACAAGACGGAGGATTTAGGGTGGTGCCCTGGGATTCTTCTTGTTCTCCCTTGGCATCCATCTTCTCCTGTGACGGTGGCACAAAGTAGTTTAAGGGGATTGGGTCAAAGTAGAAATGATCCCTTTAGTATAGGTAATAGGCACTGGCACATAATTGTAAACATTAAGTACATAATTATCTGTATAAGAAGGTAGAGACCTCCCATCGAGGGGGGAATCGCTCTGTGTCTGAGCTGCTGTGAGCATCTTAGCCGGGCACAGAGAAATTTGTAAGATAAGAATTAATAAACATGCGAGAAACCTTGAAAAAACAAGACCTTGAAGACTCCGTTTCATTCTCACATCTGGCTCAGAGCCTTCAGAGGGCAAAAAAGACTCTCTCGAACCACCACCAGAACCACCTTATTCTCGGGAAAAGAAATTCAACCCAAGACAAGGCATGCAGTTTGGCACACAGTGTTTGTTGATGATGATAAATGCCAGGGTTGTTTTAAAACCAAAAGAAATTGAAGCTGAATTAAAGAATTGCTGATCAGAAGACAAAAAATTGCCAGTAAAATCTTTACATGAAGAGATTCAGGAAACACATGTACTCAGCTGGCAATGTGCGTATTAAGCATAGATGTATAATGTAAATAACATGTAAATTCTCTTTTACTAACCAGAAAATTTGTGAACTTGTCCTGTCATCTACTTTATTAGCCAGCAGCAACCTAATACAGAATTTCCAAGTTTCCCTTTCCCATCCTTCCTACAAAAAAATGTTTATCAAAATAACAACTGTTGACTTCAGTGCTAAGTTTAAGAGTTGGGATTGTAGAAGCAGCACTTACTTGTCCTTGTTGCACATCTAGCCTGATACATTTCATCTTCTTCTTCTGGTTCATTATAATAGTCTTTATCAAGTAATTTATAACAAATGTCAATAACTTCACACTTTGGGCAAGGTCACACTAGTTTTACCTCTTTTAATATACTGGCTGTTGAGCACTTTTTCTGGCAAGAATGTTTCTGGTTTATCTTGAGAATGAAGTAAGTTATGGTGTAGCCATCCCACCAAAACTCATTACAGAAAAACTCCTTCGTGTGTAGCTACCCTAAGCTTCAGAGAGCATCACAGTCCCGTGAGTCAACGTTTCCTCCTTATATGCAGAACACAGATTTCATGCCCTGAAGAAAATCTCATCCCAGAAATTCCCAAATAGAAAGCACCACATGGTGCTTCTCTGACTTTTCCCCTCCCCACACTAGAAACTCTTTGCATTTCTTCCAGCCACTGCAAGTGACAAATTCTTCCCATGTGAGGTCTATGCACCTTCCTTCTTCGTTCTGCTGCTTTTTGTCTTTTTTTGACAGATGCCCCTGGGAAACTTCACCCCATACTTCACCTATGTCCCCACTCCATCACTCCTAGGGCACAGTGTCTGGAAGTATGAGAGAACAAAGAAATAGCCTGCCTAGCAATTAGCAGTTATTTTATAAGAGAAGCACTATGGAGAATTTAAAAAGATTATTATAAAGACAAAGGTCTTTAATGCAGCTAGAAGAGAAGAAAACTCATCTGCATGACACAAGCCCCAATTCTGCACAATATTTTCACCTCTTTTAGTAGCCAAGTTCTCATCTCTCACAGTCACAGCGCAATGTGAAGCTTAAAATTTTGTGGTCTGTAGTTCTGTTAAAATTTGGACATGGCTGCACATCGGTACAGCAGGGGAGGTGCCACACATGCAAGATAGAGGTCTCCTGAAATGACAGGTAGGAGAGAATTTGGGGAGTTCTAGACTAGACTACATTGTTGTCTCAATGTAAATAAGGAGAAAACCACCACCCTGGTGGAGAGAGATAACTGAAGGATAGGACATATAAACGACTTTTCACTGAGGGGAAAAAAAAAAAAACAAAGATATTTTAAAGACCAAAAAGGAAATAAAATTCACAGAAAATAAGAACAGTTTTCAGAGATCTTTTAAAGCATACAAATTGCAGTCATGTCTGTGGTTTTTCTAGCATGTTTTTGTTGTTTTTTTCCCTCTTGGAGACCATCAACGAATGAGAAAACATGTCAAANAAAACCAAAACCCCAGCCCTTTAACAATATAAATGGGTTGACATTTTACTAAATACATATAACAAACATCAAAAAATAGTCTGAATATCTAACCAAATGTAGAAAGCTGGACCCAATAACAAACTGCTTGAACAAACACATTTTTGGTTCATTCCTAACTGACTCATTTCATTAGCCAAAGCCAACCTTGCAAAGTAACACTGCGTGGCAATGCCTTACCAGTGTAGATGCTGGCATTGGAAGCTGGGATGCCAAACTGTGACTCGATGAACTTGGGAATGAAGGTAATAAAAGCTGTGACAATGGCACTCTCAGCTGTGTATGACAAACTCACAAAAAGGAATGTCATGTTGCTTAAGATCCTGACAGCTGCTCTTGGAAGTTCTATAAAATGACAAAAATGACAAACGAATGTTATAAACAATGAGTGAGAAACAAAAGCAAACTGAAACAGAACCAATTGATTTTCTTTGAGACAGACTGGCACTAATGGCTTGCTAGCAGCTGGTACATTTGCTAGACAGAAGGGAGAGTACATACTTGGGATTGCAACCCTTGCTCCCATCTCATTGCCTTGCTCAGGGCCACAGTCCCACTTGGCACAAACACAACTGAGCTGTGTATTAAAAAACATCTGAAAGAACAGATAGTAACACCATAACAGAAAGAAAAACAGCAATAAAATGTAGGGATTTTGGAATTATTCTGGTATCTTATTCTGAGATTTTCTGTGAGATAACACATATCACACTGCTGAACTGATGTACTGAGTTTTGCACTCCACAGGAGGAAAAAATCCTATACTTCCTGTTGCTCTCCTTCAAGGACCATGCTTGGAAAGCTAGGGTAATAAAAACCTAATTTGAAAGGGGAACCAAAATATTTTTAATTAAACATTTTTCTACATGATTTAAAAACATTTACAATGACGCAGACAAAGCATAATTAAAAGAATACATCAATGATATCAAAAAATCAATATACCTTTCATATAACTCAATTAATATTCTCACAAGGAATAAAGAAATCAATTAAGAATGAGAGTATGTCATTAACTTAAATTGAAAAAGTATTCATAGATGTTGCAATTATTCTCAAATCAAATACCAAACCCCCATGAAATTCAGCACTATAGTTAAATTAAACACATACTTTTAATTTAGTTCTGCAGTGATGTCAAATTATCATCCCCCTATTCAGCACTTAATTTTTTTCAGATTAGATGCTATGATTTTAAACAAGTCTTCTTTTCCTTGGGGCTTTTTTTAACCAAGATCAATTTTTTCTTAAGTGTTATATGTAACCTACTATAGTTCAGATTTTTTTCATTTGCTTTTCACTTGGTACAGAAATGGAATAGTGCTTGAACCAAAGCCAGTTGAATTCAATGACAAGAGCACCCATTAAAAATACATGTTAAGCAAAAACAACTGAGTGAGAATTTTATTGATGTTAAAAGTTGTCAAGACAAAAATCTGTCTCACTTTCTCCACTGACTCCATTAGGTTTTCTGTATAAAAGCAAACACAATTTCACTTGTCATGTCAAAACTTGTCAAGCTGCAAATTAGCACTTAAGTCGTCCGACTGCATCCAGTCTTAGCTTATGCCAGTTGTCAAAATTTATACTGAATTTGTTATGAGTGCTGGGTTTGTAATTTTAATGTAGTCAAATACTCTCCTGCTACATCTATGAAGAAACATATTAAATGTTAAATACAAAATTGGGTGGAAATAACTAATGAATAAATCATATTAAGAAGCACTCATATATTTGAATCTTAATTTTTTTACCACCTGCAGCTCTAAAAAAAAAAAAACAAAAGAAAAGGTTAGTGCTGTTTGCAATAGAAGCAACATGAGCAAGCAGTTATGACCATGCTGATGCTGCTATGAGAAAGGAATCATGAAGTAGAAAGAAGGACTGGTCCTGTTGAAAACTGAGCTACTTAGTAGCAGCTGCTCACCTGGGTTGAAAATGTGGGAGAAAATAAGGTACCACAGAGGGAAAGATAATTTTATCAGGATGATGAACTGAGTGTTCTTTGTAGAAATGAATTGGTAGTTCTTGGCCAAGGGCTGAACTCAACATCTTTGCTAAATCCATTATTTCAAAGAGTCTGGTCCAGACATCATAATACCTGGTAAAGTTTGCCCTTCCTGGTAAAACTGAGCTTCAGGAAAATGTCTGCTTTAGAATTTTCAGTCAACTAAAGAATTAATTTGGCAAAGAACTGCAGAGCTAATAAACATTTTTCTCTGGTGATGATATGTGAAGCTGTACTTTGGTTGACTGCTACTTACTGGAGTAAGATATCTCATCTGAGCACTCAGGCTAAAGGTCATTATTCGTTTCAAAACTAATTAGTATTTTGAATTGGGATTTCTACTGTTAAGTATATAAAACTTAGTGTCTTGGCATAAGCACAAGTTCCCTTATACCCATGTGAAGGGCTCTTCAGAGAACAGCTTCACTGATTACTGTAAATTTTGGCATGAAATAAAGAGTTTATTTCTGCATGCCGCACTAATGCATGCCACCTGGAGCACTTAAGAGTTGATCTTTGTGGTTTATAAACAGCAACTATCCGGCATACAAGGGAAAGTTTCTTACTTTTAAACATGCATTCAGAGTTGGACTTCCCCTCATTTCCTCCCATGATCACCATCAAACCCTGTTTGACAGCATCTATACTACATTCTGAATTGAAAAACCTATGATAAAAAGGTACTATTAAGTAACGAATTATCTTTCCACCACAGAAACTGTAGTACAAAGCAAGAACACTAAAAACTTAAAGGATCCTCTGTACTACATATCGATCATGTTTTTAAAACATTTCTGTACCAAATTACATTTGCATGGCTAGCCATAGGCCTAGGCTTTGATTTCAAGGCCATTATTAAACCTGCCAAGTTTGATTTTTAGGAAAGACATCTTCAAAAGTCATTGCATGTTTTTGCAAATGTGCATCAGAAACAAACCTACAGGGTTTGCAAACAAACTTGCAATTTCCCTCATTTTGTCATCTAAACTAATAAACCTCTATCAATTACACTCCTAGAACTAAAACAATCCTTTACCATGGCTGCAAGCATGTTTATACCTCATCTTCCCCACCCCACCCCCGCAATAACCTAGTATATAACTAAGAGTAAATTGAAACCTGCCTTGCTGGACTGGTTTGCTAGTCTACTGGCAATTTTCTTCCTTTCATGATCTTTGACAGTATTTTTTCTCAGGTAAGTATTCATTTTTCTTTCACTCATCTGCTGCACTACTGCTTGATTCACAGTAAGAGAAAAGCATAAGAAAAATCTGCAAGTAATATAAGTATTCATAAATATTTCCCTAAGCAAAGCACTGTAAACAGAATTTCAATAAAAAACTCAAGTAATTCTGACTTCACCTCCTTTTTCAACATTTAATATAGATCCTTTTATCCCTGTTACTGCACACCCAGCCCAAGGCAATGCAATGACTACAATCAGGTGAATAAATCCCAGTCTACAGCACTGTCCTTCTGCAGTCCATCAGAAAAGTATCTTGTAAGGGTGAGGCAGATATTAGCTAGAAGATCTCCCTCTGCTAGTGCTCCCAGTCTGGACAGCACTGCCCAAGCTTGCAGCTCTGGAGAAGGCTGGCTCCACACCGAGGCCTCAGGGACAGCTTCCACTCTTGTGCAGTACCATCAGAGCCAAGATTTGAGACAGAATTTCTGGTTTGTTTATCAGAATGGGAGCCAGCAAAGTGACACGCAACTACATCAAACATATCCTGCAGGGAGCTAATCACTAATCTCTAGAATAGCATTTTGCCATTTCATTATTCACTCACACACCATTTAAACAACCTCATTTGACTCTCAGGACAGGCCTCAAACACCTGGGTGGTAACTGGATCATTGCACAGCCCCTAATATCCCATCAAGAGAGGAGAGTTCAGAACCACTTGGATATGAATATTACTTATTTTAGTTTGATTTAGAGCAGGCCCTTGAGGCTCCAGTTAGCACTGTTCATCACTGCATGGAGCTATGCCAGTCTTTTCTATTTTGAGCTCTTCAGGACAGCCTAAGAAAGGACGAGAGGGAAGTGCCTTGCTCAAGGTCAGTGGCACTGCAGGATCTCCAGCCCATGGTCTGCTGAACCCTCTGACATTCACAGTGCCCACCAAGTGCCGCACACACAGCCCACTGTCTCCTCCTCCTCTTCTGATCTCTGTCAACTGGTCTTCAGGTAGCACAGAAACTCCAATCCAGATCCTTGGCAAAGCACTTCAGTGGGCTTATCCTGCAGCCACAAGCCCCTTAAGGGTTTCTTTTATCTCTGCTGATGTCCTGACAATCATCATGACCCTGTCTCTGTCCCTCACAGGAACTCACCGAAATAGGCACACGACAGCTGGTAGATGTGAAAAGGCAGACAGGAAAATTCTACATTTAAGAAAGGGCTGTACATAGGAACAAAACAAAAACAACCCCAAAGGCTACAAAATACATGTAATTAATTAGATTAATTATCTAATTCAGATTAGATCAGTCTATTTTAAGTAATATACACATTTGCTTTCTATACACTGCTCCTTTATTCAATTGCACAGTAAGTTTCATTACAGTGGTAAGTGAAAGGGACTGCACATACAATTTCCATGGAACAAAACCCTAAGGGTATCTAGGTAATAAATGAAAACAGTAGTTTTGTCTGCTCAGATTCATGTAGTTTCTGCACATATGGGATTGAACCACGGTTTCCTCATAAAACTCCTCTAGCTCATGTAATCTAGACTACCTCTATCTTTCCCACTAAACTACATCTAATTTTCTTCTTCCTGTGACCTACTTACTCTTTTATTTAATACTTTTAATACCTGACTCAGAAGCATTCCTCAACTCACATTTTCTACTTGAAACATAAGTAAGAAAAGACTGAATTCCAAGCCCTTGCAACTTGAAACATGTGAAAAAGCCATGTTGAATCTGTATTTTTGTCTAATCTCAGCTCTACCATGGGCCAAAATAAAGCTCAGATCACTGAAGTTTGAGGCTACTTGTGGATGAAGCCAGTTTTAGTTTATTTCTTCAGCCTATACAGGCATTCAGTGCAGAAAAAAGACTCTCATGACTTTTTGATCCCTTTTCATTCGCCTAGAGAATTAATCAGGAAATTAGGACAAATTACAAGGCAAAAAATCATTTTGCCAGGTTTCCCAGGTAAGATAACATCATATTGGAAGAACAAAACAGTTACTTTCCTTACCAAAGCTGCATAGATTTCTGAGATTTGATGGCACTGACCTCTGTTAAGGCAGACTATGACATAATTGATACTTATTAGTTAAGAACAGAATATACGACCTACTAAATCAACAGTCTCCTGGCTACTGCCTAAGTGGAGTTTCTGCCCATAGTGCTATAAAAATGAAGCTCTGAAATTCAATGGAAAGTATAAAATGCTCACTGCATTTCAGAAGAAGTAATGCTAAATGACTTAGACACATATGATCCTTTTCTCCTTCCCATTAAAAACAAAATTACCTCAGCTGAGAAGCTTGAGGCATGATCTTATTCCATAAAGCCCACTTAAACTGGAAAAATAATTAAATAACAGTGCATTCCTGCTGCAGGCCTTCTTTGCTAGGGTAACTGATACCAAATGGGAAAGCTATTATCAGCTTATAGCAAAATACTTTTTCTGCTATCTCAACTAGCTTGCTGTCTGTCTGGCATGTTTCTTTTCACTATTCCATATGGTGAAGTTTCTCCTCTAAAGAAAATTAGAAGTTTTGTACAGTAAAACCTCTAATTTGGTAGCTCCATTAACATATTAATACAGAATTTTATAGAATGTATGTTACACATCTAGGCAGATACACACCAAAGAAACACATGCCAAAATGAGACATACAGAAGTTCTTACTTCTGTAAAAAAAAGTCCTAGAAAACATTCTCCCAAGCAAATACCTGTTTTTTCTGTATCTGCTGTGCCAGTAGGGACAGCATGGCCTGGAAGGTGAAACTGTGTATCAGAACAGAGACCCAGCATCAGCAAACTCACCCAGATGCAGTTCATCTGTACACCTGTATCTTCACCAGGCACACTCAAGGGTGAAGCAGTCTCTGCCGTGACACTGCCTGCAATCCTTAGTAAGGAGTTCAGCAAAGACTAGACTCCCCCAATTCCCTGTGTTACTGAGAAAATATTGACAGGAGAAACCCTGAACTACTTCCAATAATCAGAGGCCAGTAGGTTTGAAGGCAAATAAAACCCACAACTAGTTGTGGGGAATGAGGAGAAAATACAATGTATTGGGACTCACAAATACAGAAATTAGAGTCTTCAAAGGAGGAATGAAACATGCTTTTCTTGCTTCTCCATCACATTTTCAACCACTTTGCCAACAAAGGGAGAACATGGTCTGAAAGATCTGATATTTGATGTTCACTTTGCTTGCTCTTTGCTTGCCTTGTACCATAAGAAGCTGATTTGAAAGGTAATAAAATAACACCAAGAAAGTTCTGCTATCCTCTTCTTCCTTTACTTCTGTAGAAATTAACAGTAACTTTAGGTACCCTGAGAGAACCAGTGTAAATGTAATACAGAGCAAATCAATATGTAGGTGTGCAAACATAACTTAAAATTACACTGGTTTTAGTCTAAAACCAGCTGGTTTTGCTAAGCCTTGTCTACTCAGCATAAAGAGTGATCATAAATGTTTCATTAAAAAGTCTGCCAATCATTATAACCTGGATTGATACCCAAGTAAAAAGTAACACTAATGTCTATCTCAACAAACACTTAAAAGTTTTGAGTTCAAATTAGGTCTGATGGTACAATAGATAATTCATGGTTTCTCCAAGTCCCACTGCATTTATCAGGCTACCATGAAATGGCACAACCAACATTTGCATCTTAGAATCCCAGGTGGACACAACAACACTAACAACACAATGGCATTGAGGCACATTCAGTCTTGTCATATACTATTCAATTTTATGACACTGTCAAGTCTGTATTGTCAATTTAAATTCTATATGCTTCACATTAATCAAATTGTAGCAACACTGCCCTTCTTCCCCAGGGAATTTGTCAATGATTGTTACTTACTGCTAGATTTTATATTAATGGCTACTTCTTGAATAAAATAAAAATCTTTACTACTTGACAATCTTTTGACCTCTTCTTGTTTCAAAATTAGCACAGGTTTTATTTGTCTTAGCCTTCAGAAAATAGTTTGCAGTACAAAATAAGAAAGGAATATGAAACAATCTTTCACTATGAACTTACCCAAATGCATGAATGTAATTGAATTCACATGCTAGAATTCCTTCCACTTGTTTCACTTATACTGTAGAAGAGCACTTTATTTCATGAAGTTCAGCTTATAAAGCAAGCGTGACAATTACAAACTCTAAGGTGCACAAATTCACGTGGCAATAAGAAAACGGATGTCCTACAATCACTGCTGTAGCCTGTCATTTTAGAGGATGAGTATCTATTAAAATCTCAATAGCAAAAACATAATAGCAAATATAGGATGTCAAAACTGCCTTCAATTAGACTCACAATCCCGGATGACCCTACACAAAATCTAAAGCGTTTATAAATAAAAACAAACTTTACCTTTAACATTCTCTCCAAATCCCATAGAGGCAGAAACTGAACTGTCTGTTTCTGTTTTGCTACTTGTTTTCTCTTTCATCACATCATCATCACTTGGAACATCATCAGAGTTCATTTTCTTTTTCTTTTTTTTATGTCGAGGAGGGAGCTTTTTCGGAAAGGTAAACATGGGAAATATCACAAGGAGCATTGCAATGGCACAAAGGAGAAATCCACTCCACCTAATGCCAGGAAAGCAGGAATGGAAACAAAAACAAACACATTACATGAAACAAACAAATCAAAGTTACTGTTAGAGGCTGCACTGACTGGAAAGACAGACTTGCAAAATATGAAAAACTGACACTAAGAGTAAAGAACTGGAGTGGGGGAGAACCTTCACTGCACTAAATTCCTTAATCAGAAGGTGGTTTTGTTGTCTTATTTACTGAAAGGTATTTATCCAGAACCTACCAAATTTTATTAAATAGTGTCAGCTTTAAGTTACCACAAATTTTCAGTTTTGGTAATTTTTCAGTACCAAGTGCTGAGAATTAGATATTCACTTTAACTTAGCCTTCCACAGATAATTCCCAGTAAAGCAATATAGTATTTCTCTGGAGAACACAGAAAAAGCTATCCATGTCATGAGAAGATAAAATACATCAGGGCTAAATCTGTTCTGCTTTCCAGTGCCTACCTCTCACTGCCTGACTGTCCAATTCACTCCCTTCACAACTGAGGAGTTCCCAAAGCCTGAATGTAAACAAGTGATGTGCTACAATTCATGCCCAAAACTCTGTTCTGTGACTGCAACCTGAAATAGCCTTCACAAAGAATTTCTTCCTCTCTCTCTCTGTCTTTTAAATATGGGATATAAAAACAATCCTGAAATGATGCCTTGGCTCTCAGAGAATGACCTGGGACACACCCACAGAAGGGACAATGTGACAGATACAGAATAGAGCTCTTCAGCTGCATATACTTGTCCTCCCTGCAGCCAAAAACTTGACAGACTTCACCACAGCACCAGATGGGCAAAAGGGCTGCACTAGAAAGTTCTGTAGAGTTAACTGGAGTCAGCAGCCCGAACACTCACAGCAGAGTGTCAGGTAACATCATTTCTCCTCTGAGTTTTAGCAGTAAAAGATTAAGGGAAACATAACCTCACATAGCTGGTTCCATAAAGAAGGACAACCTCAGAATCCACCCACAAAGTTCTTCTTACATACTGGAAGTGAAGTTTTCACTACTGACTCATCTCATTGTACCAGGTTTATATGGCAAGGTTTTGATAGCACAGTAGGCACTGCAGGGGTACTTCTGTGAGAAGACATCGTGAGCTGTCCCATGCTGGAAAGAGACAGCTCCAGTTTTAAAACAGATCCACCACTACCCAATGCTGAGCCTACCAGAATGCTTGTGGCACGTTATTTAAGAAAGGGGAAAAAACACTGCACAGCAACAGTGTGAAGGGGATGAGAAAATATGGAAGAAATAGCCCTGCAGACCCAAGGTGAGAGAAGAAGGGGAGAAGGGGCTCCAGGTGCAGAGATCCACCTGCAGGCCCAGGACAAGACCATGGTATACATCTCCAGACTGTGGGGATTCCCCACTGGAGCAGAATCCAGCAGGAATTGTGGCCTGTGGAGAAGAGCCCCCACAGGAGCAGGTTTTCAGGCAGGATATGTCACCCATGGGGGATGCTGCATGCTGGAGCATTCTGTTCCTGGAGGACTCCACCCCATGGAAAGAACCTGTGCTGGACGAGTTACTAAAAGACTGAAGCAGAGAAGGAGCAATAGAGACAAGGTGTTACAAACTGACCACAATCCCCTTTCCACAGCTCACTGCATCACTCCAGTGGAGGATGTAGAAGAGTCAGGAATGAAGCTGAGCTTTGGGAGAAGGAAGGAGTGGGTATGAAGTGCTTGTAGGTTTCTTTATAATTCTTTCTGTCCTCTTCTGTTATTAACTGGTGATAAATTCATGTCCCTAAATCAAGTCTACTTGTCCCATGATAGTAATTAGTGAGGGTTTTCCCTGTCCTTATCTCAATCTATGAGTTTTCCATCATATTTTCGCCCTGTTTTACTGAGGAAGGGGAGTGAGACAGCTTGGTGAGCACCCAGCAGCCAGCCAAAGCCAACCCACCTCACAAATCTACACTAATATTTGGAAGTTCCAGTGAAGTCAATCAGGTTACTGTAATACCCAACCATGACAATGACCGCTTTTTCATTTCAAATTAAATTTCCAGAATCACGGTGCATTGACCCTGGCTGGATGCCAGGTGCCCACCAAAGTCATTCTTATCACTCTCCATCCTCAGCATAACAGGGGAGAGAAAATGTAATGAAAGGTTCCCACTAGCTGCAGAGGAATCTCTGCTCAGGCACCTGGAGCACCTCCTCCTCCTTCTTCAGTGACATTGGGGTCTGCAGAGCTGTTTCTATTGCATATTCTCATTCCACTCTCTTCTGACTGCTGCTGGTGTTGCACATGTCTTTTTTGTTTCCTCCTTCTCAAATATGTTATGCCAAAGGTGCTACCACCACCAGTGATGGGCTCCACTTTGGCCAGCCTCCTCTTGGAGCTGGCTGACATTGGCTCTCTCAGGCAGAGGTGAAGCTTCCAGCTTCACGCAGAAGCCACCCCTGTAGCCTTCCTGCTACCAAAACCTTGCTGTGCAAACCCAACACATGAACAATTTTTATATATTTTTGTGCTACCTTTACACTATTAAAGATCCATTTATTCAAACTTTAAACATTTTAAATTCTGAGTAGACAGGATTACTTGCACAGGATACAAAAAGCATTTGGCCTCATATTTGTAATGCAAAGATATTGCAAGCTTTATTTTTCAATGAAAATAAATTCATATGCAATGCTTTGTGTGGTAAATGATTACACACAGGCAAACAACAAATAAACAGCCATGTGTAACACTATTTTTATTAGAAGCTTACAGGAAGCTTTTGCAAGGCAAATATAAGTGACTGAAAGTTTTGACTAATTTTGATATTATGTAAACAGAAAATCCTCTATTCATTCATTTTAGCTGATAACATACATGGATTAGAAAGCAGACTTTTAGGAGGATTAGTCAGCACTATCAGACAGAATAAATCCGTAGTCTATATAAAAATGTAGCAACATCCCTTTCAGGATCTCAAAGGCAGAAGCTGCAAAGGCACTGATCAAAGAAACAATCTGTGGCAATAATATGCAGAAATCTGCAACCACCCACTCAGGAGGAAACAGCAAAGGAGACAGGGCCTGTAATGTAGCACAAAATGAAATTCATATCCAAAGGGACTGTTATGACAGCATACCAAATGCTGGAGATGTCACAAATGCAGCACTGGATGCAATTATCTCACCATCTACACTTCACAACTTCCTGGAGAAATATCAAAGAATTGGAAAACAGACAAAAGATGGTATCAGAAATAATAAGGACACCTACAATGGGAAATTGAGAGGTCAGAACAGGAGCTATATTAATTTAAAAAGCCCTTGATTTTCTGTCTTCTAAAGTCAAAGAAAATATGCAGAAGAATACCTCAAAGGCATCCGCACAAGCCCTGGGACCTCAAATAAAGCAATTAAAGCTAAGGAAGGACCAGACAATGCTGAAGGAATTCCTTTAAACTTCTTGTGTGGAATGTTGATGAAAGACTATATAGGAAGATCCAAGTATTAAACAGACTCTGAACTAGGAAAACACTCAGAAAAGCATCAGCAAAAGAAAATTTGATTCAAAGCATCTGACAGACCGCCAAGGGCTACTCCACAACTAATGAGGTCCCCATATAGCACATTAACAGTTCTCAAAGACAACAACATGATGAATGACTTCTAATAGATATCCCTACAGTTACGACATTTGAATAAAAAACAGTTTCAAACATCTGATGGGCTAGCATAGACAGCTGGCTTGTAATTTAGCCCAGAGCACCTACAGAAACTCCAGGTGTGCAAAACCTAGGAGCAGAAATTCAAGTCCTGTGAACCTCAAGGAATAATCAGATCAGAAATAACCCTGTAAAATAACCATTTTCCTTTACCATGTTGCAAGAGAGATAAACTAAATTACATGTCCTGCAATATACCTCCTAGAAAGGAACAGCTTAAGAAAAAAATTGGCTATATTGCTTTAATATTAGCCATATATCATAGTTGCTATACTCACTATTTTGTCTGAAAGCACTGCCTGCCCTAACAATGGAAATTGTTAAATTGAATCCCATGATAAGTTGCATTAGGAACCTTACAGCTATAATAAAGAAAAGATAGGAATCAAAGACACTAATTCACTTCAAAGAACACAAGAGTAGAAATCTCATATATGACTTCCCATTACGTTATCTCAATATAAACCATACTTTTGAAGTGTGTCAGCTGAAGTAAGTGTTGGGCTACTCTTACATTTCAAATTCTTAGATTGCATAAATAAAAATAAACTTGACTACACAGCATTCCCCTGCAAGGAGAAAATGTCACAGTTCCAGAAAATACATTTCAGTGGAATGAAAGTCTACACTTCCAGAATTCTCTGCAACCAGGCAGCTAGTGAGTAGCAAGGGACAAAGGTTTAACCCTCACACTGTTGGCGTTTTGCTTTTTTTTAATGGGTAGACATAGCTTCAGAAAGAGAAAAGAGAATGAGACACAAATGCTATGAAGGCCACTAAACTTTCATGAATGCCACTAAACTTTTATGAGAGGCCACCTCAAATTGTGGAACAAATTATCAGAGACCTGATAGCAGTTGATCCTCCTCAGAAATTTAAGAGAGAAAGAACTGACATAGTCAAAAGTGAAAGAGAAATAAAAAGACCTGGAATACCCATCAAGGAAAACCAGACCCTATAGATTTAATCAATAAGATAAAAAAAGAAAACTCTGAATGACTTTTACTGACTTTGTTGTTTTGGCTATTTTACTTTTGCTGAAGCTGCTTGAGTTAAAACTCAGTTATAACAGTGGTTGTGTTATAGATAAAGTCAAAAGTTTATCCCACATTCATACAGCCCCATTGATTACAATTAACAAATATATTTATGGGCCTGTTCGCAATTTCTGTGAAAAAGTACTGATCAGATGCTGATTACCAGTTCTGACATACCATTAAAAACATGTATTTTTTTAAACAAAAGTGCAAGAATTTTAAAAGAATGTATAATATTTTGCTCTGATTCCCAATCTTTTATACTAGAATGGTCCAAATTTTGACATTGCTGCACACTCACAGAACAGATCTTTTCAGTGAGATAAGTCAGTAGATAAATCAGAGCAAGGAGCTGTTAACTTCAAGGCCACACTCAGCACTCAGCTTTGCCTTTCTCCTGCTGAAAATTCGACAAAACAGTGCAGCAATGCTCTTGGACTAAGTAAGACAAAAAAAGCAGGACTAAATCTTTAAAGGTTTAAGAAGACTCCAAAGAGAGAATTTTTCATATCCAACTGTCAGGAAAGATCACTGCAGAATAAACAGAAACAGATAAAGACTGACTGCAACGGCACAGTGACAAACACTAACCTAGGGCACAAGAACTGACACTGCACCTTCCACCTACAAAGCAGAGGTCTCTTCCTGGGATAATGAACTTCAGGTTTTTTCTGAGATTACATGAAATCTTCAAGGCAGATTATGATTTATCTGAGGAAAGGTAGTTAAAGCCTCCTCAAGACCTGCTTCCTGCTTCAAAGACACATTGCCAAGGGGGCCACATCTCAAAGGCTGCCTGAAGACATCAGCTAACAATTACAGCTGCTACATCTCAGTGCTGCTGGAAACCTACTCCTTATTAGAGAATAATGTGATGGTTTACAGCATCTGCTGCCTAAACACAAGCCATCACCCTGAGAAAGAAAGACTGGAAAGGGCATGTTTTGACCCCATCCTATCTCCTTCACCTGGAAAAGAATCAGTAAAGTCTAGTGTTTCTCATCTGGGCAGCAGACTTCAGTGTTTCATGCTGCCTCCTCTGGAAAACCAAAGAGGAGATTAATCCAGCTTCCAGTAGGAAGGGGTTGGTTCTGGGCAGCAGAGATCGTCCATGGCTGGCTGCAACACCAATATCCTGCCCTGCCATCCCCGGGATGAGCACTGTCAGTCAGTGCCCACTGTGGTCAGGGACAGTCCTGAACAGCCAAACATAGGGAGTCTTCCATGCACTGTTCCTGTGCACCCCTGTGGCAAACTTGTCCTCTCTGTCAAAGGCTAGTGTAAAGTAATCAACAGAAACATCATCTTTAGTGTGTAGAAATCAACAGAAACATCATCTTCCTCGGCCTCCTCCTACAACCTTAAACAAGTCCTCAAGGAATAAAGACTTCCAAGTCGTCTTAATTCCCTACCAGCAACTGAGAGAATAGGTTTGAAAAATGCTTGATCCTTACCAGTTTCCAATGAATCGGGGATCACTCTGGTCAATATACACAGTTGTCCTAGGATCAACATAGAAACCAATCAGAAGTCCTCCTAATAAGTATCCAGCTGCAGGTCCAAGTGCACCCATTACGTACATGATGGCTGAGGAAACAAAAGGTCAGAGTCATGCATCAGTAAAATTAATGTTTCATTATTTATTTACACATGAAATCACAAAGTAAATGATGCTTCTTTAAACAAGAAGTTCTGCACCCTAAAACTTTAAGGAACCTTTTTCCAGTCAAGGCAGCAACTTTTGCCTACATCACATATTATTAAGAAGATTACTGCTTTCTGCACATTTTTCAGTCAAATTATGCAAGTACACATTATTTTGGGATTTTGGATGGAAAGCATACTTGACTTGCATAAAATTTTTCCTTTTTGGTAACATTTCCTTTAAATCAAATCAAAATTATTTAACATATAATTTAAAAAAAAAAAGTCTAACAAATGGTAAGGAAAAAGAAAAGCAGAAAAGCAAAGAATAAAAACTGTAATCAAAGAGCAAAATACAACATTCTAATTTAGTTACCACTGGTCTAATACTGTGTATAAAAGAATGGTCCATTTTAAGAAATCAAATATTTCTATTTCAGAGATTGACAGAACACAGGTTCACAAAAGGAAAGTCCTATTTAACCTACTTGTTGTCTTTCTATGGTAAGGTCTCCCACCCAGTGGATGAAGAAAAGGTGAAGGATGTGTTTTTTCTGTATCTTCGTAATGCTTTTGATAGTGTCCCTCACAGCATCCTCCAGGACAACTTGTCCAGCTGTGGGAGGAGGGGCTGCAGGCTGTGCTGGGTGAAGAACTGGCTGAAGGGCAGAGCTCAAAGGGGACAAATGTTCCCCAGGGGTCAATTCTAGGGCCAGCTCTGTTCAATACATTTACCAAGGACCTGCAGGCAGGAGTTGAATCCATCATTAGCACATTTGCTGATGATCCCAAACCGGGAGGTGCTGCTGACTCTTTGGAGGGACAAGAGGCTTTGCAGAGGGATCTGCACAGACTGGAGCACTGGACAGTGATTAATGGCATGAAGTATAACAAGTCAAAACACCAGATTCTGCAGCTGGGATGGACTATTCAGGCACAAGCATAAACTGGGAGAAGAGTGGCTGAAGAGCCTCTCTGCAGAAAGGGATCTGGGGGTGCTGGCTGGCAGAGGCACAGCAAGAATCAGCAGCATGTCCTGGAAGCCAACAGGACAAACCTCATCCTGGGGTGCATCAGCAATAATACAGAATCACCAGCTGCTCAAGGAAGGTGATTATCCCACTGTGCTCAGCACTGGTGCAGCCTCACCTGCAGCACTGTGTGCAGTTCTTGGCACTGCAATTTAAGGATGTGAAGGTCCTTGAATGTGTTCAGATAATGACAACAAATCTGGTGAAAGGGCTGGAAGGAATGATCTACGAGGAGCAGCTAAAGGCTTGAGGCTTCTCTAGTTTAGAGAAAAGGAGGCTGAGGGGCAACTTCATTGCTCTACAGTTTCCTGAGGAGGGGATCTTTACTTGCTGTATCTTTTCTCTTTGGTATCCAGTGACAGGACACATGGCAATGGTTCAAAGCTTCACCAGGGGAGATTTACATTGGATCTTAGGAAATATTTCTTTATAGATAGGGAGGTCAAACACTTGTGAAGATTTCCTAGGGAGGTGCCAGACTTATCAGTGTGTTTAAGAGGCATTTGGACAATTCCCTTAGTAACAGGTTTTAGTTTCTGATCAGTCCCAAAGCAGTCAGGCAGTTGGATGAGTGGATCGTTGTAGGTCCCTTCCAACTGAAATGC
This sequence comes from Illadopsis cleaveri, assembly GCA_013399915.1. NCBI lineage: Eukaryota > Metazoa > Chordata > Aves > Passeriformes > Timaliidae > Illadopsis > Illadopsis cleaveri. The sequence continues at coordinate 281,532 of VXBB01009306.1, read as the reverse complement.
TCTGTTCTATTCCACTCCATTCCGTCCCATCCCATCCGACTCCATTCCAATCCCCTACAATATCTCTTCCTTTCCTTAACATATCCTGCAGTCCCCATTCCTTTTTCCCTGCTTCTGCTCTGCTTCCCATAGGGTCAGGCTGTAAGTATAAAAGGCAAGGGGGTGGAAGGGTTGGTCACTGCTGTCCACTCACGGATCTTGTACCACCGAAACCCAGGCTCCAGCACAGCAACACTCACTCAGCTGCTGCAGATCCTCCAGCAGCACAAGAAAGAACTGATTATCTAATTCTCTGTAATTCTCTCTAGATCCAGATGGTTACCGGACTAGTGCCTGTCCACAACAGAAATATGCAGACTCCATCCTTTTTGGCCCCATCCTCAATCAGACATGCTGAATCCTGGACTGCAGCAGCTGAAGAAGCACAACTGAGTTGTTACAGCTTGAGTTTCCATGTTACCTGTTACAGTAAATTATATCTCACAGATAAAATAAGTCAAAAGAAATCACTAAATCTGCCTAATTAACCCAAAATAACTTGCACATTTCCATCTCACATTTTGAAACAAGAGCATGGAGAAAAAAAGCATTCTCACAAGTAAAAAGAGAGCCTTATTGCAGCGAAAAAAAAATCACAGAAGCTACCACAAAAGGTAAAACTGCCTATACTAAAAAATGTTGCCAGACCACAAATTGATTACAGAGTTTTATCACTTTTCAGTTGTTTTTCTTGTAAACACATTTTTGGTTTTTATGAAACAGTGATTTTGAATAAACAGACTTTGCTGAAGTCCTTTTCATAAAATGGTTTTCAGAACAGTGTTCACTATTTAAATTTATTCCAGCCATGTTCTCTACTGAATTGATTGTAAACAATTCTCTGTATGCCTAAAATGCTCCATGAGACACTGAAACTCTGCTCCTTAGCAGCAAGTGGTTAGTTAAATCCCACAGTAACTGTTATTTGCAAAATTCACATCATGAAGAGGAAAAAAAAAAACAACAAACAAGAAACTATCTTCACACTCCCACAACCAATAATAAATTTTGTTCTACAAATGTTTGCTTGGAAAATTGATTCAGAAAACTACAGCAAACTCAGATCTCTAAAATCTTTAGAGAGGAAACACAAAGGGAGTAAAAGACTGACCTAATCCATTCACTTAAGTATTCAGAAAAAATACTTATGCTGCATTAATTCAGCTTTAGTTCCACCACTAAAAGCAGCAAAATGCAGCAACTGCTTAGGTTTCAAATCACTACCCAAATAGCGTATTTTGTACATCTGGAAACTTCAGTGTTTTCTTTGTAAGCAGAAATACTGCACAATAAAGATAAAAGTAACGTACACTGTTCTCCTTTAGAGGAAGAAATCCTGTTGACAATTTCAGGAGTGTTTTAAAATTACTACATGCTGTTCAGGCTTCAAGATGTATTTGTTTTTAATATAACTTACAGACAAAATGTCACTTTCTGAGTCCTTCAGAAACACCGAGCCTCCATGTTTCTGGTCAATGGCAGGACGAAGCATCACCAGATACGTTCTTAAAATTGCAATTTTAAGACACATTGCAGCATCTTTTTCAGCATCTAATGATGGTCACTACCAGAAATTGGACATCAAGTGCAAGAAAATTATTTAGACTTATAAATGGGACTAAACAGAGCATGGCAAGCATAACATTTCAGTATTTCAAAATTAGGTACTTGAAAGAATCTGCCCCAAACTTTCAAACCTTGCTGTGGAAGTGAAAGGCAAACCAGCTCCATAAGTAACCCTGGCAGGCTACTCAAGGGTCCTGGACCCTTAAAATTCTGGTCACAGCCCTCACAGCTATATTCAGGAATAAAGATGTTTTTGATTTCCAAGTAGGCCACCAGGATTACTGGATGATATAGAAAGGGAACTAAACTGGAAACAGATTCAATAAGTGTGTCATCAAAATTGTACCTGCTTCACAAATAAAAAATTCTATGGAAAATGGTTTCAGAATTTTTTCCACTCAGAGCACTAGAAGGTCTCCAGCTTTTGGATGAAAAAGATTCAAAAACATGTAGATGATGTATAAGCACCTTTCTTTCAGCCTTCTGCCAGGGATTTCAGCTAACTCTTTTTGGTCCTCCCTCTTCAGGCCATGATCTGGAGTCCCGATCTAGGGAGCTGCACAGATGTGACAGCCAAGACCTTTCACTGGAAGTAACAAACATTTTTATCAGGGGATATGCTGGAGTACTGTGACGCTGAGGCAGGGCACAGAGTATCCAGATGATTTTTGAAATTGCACCGAAGGAAATCCAGGATTTGTCTTATAATCTCACAGCCATAAGCTTGACTGGTGCTTAGATTTGCACATTGCCTTACTATTTCTAAGTCGCAAAAAGTTATGCTGTAAAACAGCGGTAATATGTCCTTTCCCATGATAAAACAGAGGTGATGTACATTTCATGAGTTAAAAGCTCTACTCCAAACCATAAATCATCTTCAAGAGATAAAGGAAGGAAACTATTGTTAATATAGACATATGGCCTACAACATCAATCTGAATCTCTCCTGATTGGATTGCAGCCCTCTGAGTTCCTGCATTAGCTACACATGTTCAGTGCTGACAAGTCATATTACAACTCTGTGGGAACACTGGTCTCTCTAGGAAAGCACATCTGCAGGTCACTCACACCTACCCAACTTCACAGAATCACAGAATATTCTGAGCTGGAAGCCACCCACATTCCTAAGTGAATGTCCCATACAGGGATCAAATGCATGACCTTGTCATTAACAGTACCATGCTCTAACCAACTGAGCTGATCTCAGGGTGACTTAGAGCCGTCTGAGAACTCATGACATTCAACACAACCAGCTCAGACTGGACCTGGCAAAAGCTTTTCCCCAGAAGTCTGTTGAAGCTTGCCGCTGCTACTGCTGTCATGCAGGATTCTAAGTCTTCAGAGGAAAGCACAGGCTGGTGTACTAAAATTACAGAGCCTTTAAACAAGACAATTTCAAAGACCAATGACCTTGTGGATTCTTTAAAGTCTCCTTCTCCAAAGATCTTAGTGTTGTGGTAAGATCTTAGCGTTGTGGTTAATTGTTTCCATTACCAAGTGTATCTCTTCCTCAGGGTGTACCTTCTCTCCAGTGACCAGAGATAGCCTTTCCCAGCCCTCCCAAACCAGGTCTTTCAGATCATAGCTCTACCTCTGACACAGACTGTAGATAAGTAAAAATATCCTGGTTCAGAGAGAGTTAGTTAAGTGCCCATTTTCACCCAAGATATCTAGCCATGACAATTTTAATTGCTTGAAGCTTTGTACTGGAGGAGCTTCACTGCCTCACTGAGTGTGTCCTCAGCATGGCATATCTCAGGCTCTACACCATGCTAGCAAGGTGGTCTAGTTTCAAAACTGCAGCTGGCTGTGGCTAGCCAGGCTTAGCCATAAACTGCCATCACAGCTAAGATGCAGGATGGGAGAGAAAAGGGGAGTCAAAGAATTAGCAACCTAATTACATGTGGAATTTACCTGTTCATGTGAAATAAGATTAAACAATGTCGTTCTTTACCACAAAAAAGTTATCCTGGGACACATGTTGCAATGAATGCTGCCATTCTGACAACGTCTGACAAAATTATTATATTGTCTATTGCTTTATTCATAGGAGATTCTTCTTCAACAGGAAAAAGATTTACATACAGCCTATTGCAGTACAGTATTTTTTACTACAATAAGATGAGCTGAATCCTCTACGGGTCTGAAAATCTCTGTGTAAACAGCAAGTGCATGAAAAAATTTTGTTGCCAAAGTATTTTTTTTTTTTAATCTATCTACACTACCAAATTTAATGAGACAGAGATTATACAAATATTGTGAATGTCCTTTTCCTCTTCTAATCACATCAAAAGACAACTTCAGTAGGCTCTGTATATGGGAATTTATATATGTCCCCGTGGCACCCTCAAATGCATATGTGAACCCTCTGACTGTGCCTCTTTATATTAGCCAGGCTAGTACCAATTAAAGTCACAAGCCACATACCGCGCCTAGAGGAACAGTAACTACACATTAGTGAGCTACAGCAGGTTGGCTTCTGGGTTCTAAAAACCACACTTTGGTTAAAAAAGTAAAAACAAAGGCATACATTGCTCACTCACTGTCATCTCCTCTGTATGCACACACATGTCACCACACAGGGTTTATCACTAGAGGAGGAGGAACATTTCTGAAAGACCCCCATTGTCCAAATCTTGGCAGCACATCACCATAGTACAACTGTTCATTTTATACATGTGTAAGACAAGCAGAATTTGACCTTTATTCTATTTTCAATGGAAGTTTAGAATTTGCAAAATCCTGCAAAAGCTTCAGGGTACATTCCAAAGGTATATTAAATATATGTACACCAGTGTATATGCACGTTTGCTACTGTCAGAATAGTACAGCAATTTTAATAGATTTTACAGGATACTTTTTAGTGGTACAGAATTATAATCCTTTTATATCTGTAGATTTCAAATTTTTACTCCAAAATCCTAACTGCCATTAGCATGAGGGTACTGACTGGAAAACAGAGATACAAAGGACAAAATAAATCCCTTATAGTCATGAAGTAGAGCAGTAAGTCCAGAAGTGTAATTCACTTAAGGGAGGCAATAATTCAGTATCCTACCTGCTGAACAACACTCTCCTGAAAGAACAGCACAAAGAAGAATAAAAACAACAAAAAGAAAACATTCATATGAATTTGCAAGAAAAGTCCTGTGGTTACAGATTACTTGTTTAAAATCTAAGGATTGAGCATTAACAGAAATGCAACATGAACTTTATATAATCTTGAATATTTATACATCAAGAAATTTAAAGGGCTATAGGTTTAAAAAATAGTCGCAGGGTTAGCACCTGGGACTTTGCAAGCAAAAGGAGCACCACTATGCTATGCTACCACAGCATCCTCTCCAGTGCTACCAGCAGCACATTTCCTTGGAAAGCTGTACTATGCTGTCACTGGAGAATGAGCAGCACTGTTATTTCTCTAGGTTATAGAGCAGTTTTTGATTTCTCCACAGGGCAAAGCTGACAGGCAGAGGTTTCAAAGGGGAACAGGTCCCAGCTCTCCCCTGCTCCTCTTATGCCACAGCACTGTGATGGGACAGCAAGGATCAAGCATAAAGGAGCTTTCAAAGAAACATTGCTCCCTTTCATAAAGGCGTGTTTACCTCATTCTGTCTAATTTCACCCACACAGAAGCTACCCCAAGAAACATAAGGTTTAACCACTCTTTTGAGCCTGAGGACACAAAACTGAGTTGTGAGCAGAAGCCAGGCAGACTTCTCAAAAGCTTTTAAGTCAGGAAACTGGTTCACTTCCTTCTTTTCATCACGAACGCACAATCAAACATATCTATACATGCTTTAGGATTTTTTCTTTAATGTGGTCATTTGCTCAGGAAAAAACAATGCTTTGAGCATTACTGCAGTTCAGATAATAATGTCCAGTTCACATCTTTAAATCACTTCCTTTCAAAACGTTAGTGTTACCATGACTTTAATAGTCTCTCAGATCCAGTGTTCCACTCAAAACAATAAACAGAGCAACAAAACTACTTCAGTAGCCTCTCTTGATCTTTGTATAGAATATATTTGTGACTATTTTAACAAGCAGATTCCACAGACCAGGAAGACAAATTTATAGAGAAACATAACTAAAGCATAATTTTACATGCCTACCATGGAAAAGAAAATAAATGGTTCAGCTTACCACCCCATTAAAAAATACTGGAAGTTAAATTAAATAAAATATGTTTCAATTTTATTTAAGTGACTTGCCAACACCAGATGAAAAGAGGCAGATTTTTATTTTTCTCTTTACAGCTTTATAGCTAATATATCATTTGTATTAAAATAGATATCACTGCCTGATTTAAACAGCTAAGCTGCGTCATGCTTACTACTCACCATTTGTGGTCATGTTCTAAAACCTTATGATCATTTTCACTGGATCCAATTCTATTACATCCATTAAAAAAACCCAGAAAGCAAGCCCAAAGAAAGCAAGCTAAAATAGGCTGTAGGTCCCAAACTGTATACATTGTATATTTGTCACTGCAATGCTGCTCCAAGTCATCATTATGCTGTAGAGCCACAGTGCCTACAAATTCAACTTACACCAAAATTTCACAGACTCAGTACTTCGTCTTTTGGTTACACTACTAGGAGTGTACATCCAATTCAAAATCCAAAAACACTGAAAATACCAAAGAAGAAAAGCTTACACTTGTACCGTGGTACTTCAGCTTTACAGATATTTGGCTAGAGAAATTATTGCCCCAAGGAAAACTATTCCAGTGATTAAGATGAGAGTCTTTCTTTCTTTATTCCTAAAACCTGAAAACTGTGTAGAAATCCCAGGGGTAAATGGAGACTGTCCCATTCTTTAGAGACAAATGTTTTGCTTGGGACACACAAATATTACTTGGGGTTTTTCATCAAAATCTGTCTNACATTCGTTGTGTACCATCCCAAAGCACAGCTAGCCAGGAAAGCAGCTCAGGGACGGACACATTTTCTCTCTTCATATTCACCTATAAATAAACATTTGCTGATAATATTATCAAGAACAACTTGCAGTTAGCAAGTAAATATGAAAAAGACATATCTGTTGAAAAAGGTTAGCGAGAATGGCAGCAATTTCTGAGTGCAATTTCCTATCAGTGTGGTTAACTGAATTTAGTCACCATGCACAAAAAAATTCTTAGACTGGATAATTAATCAACTCAGGTTTTATCAGCTTTACAAGTTCTTAAACCAAGAATCTTCTGGTGATGATGGTATTTCAAAAACACATACAACTAACTTTAAGCGTATGACAGTCCTCACTGACGTGAATTTGCATGACCAAAGATAAACACATCTATACTTGCATGATCAGAACTTAAACTGAAAACAAAGATGATCTGATAGTCTTTCCATGAAGTCAAAGGCATTGGTAACCTAAACAGATGTTTGGAATTTTTTTTAAATAGAAGTGTCAACAACTGCTTAAATGCGTGAGTAACAGTGATCTTTCTTAAAATTCCCTTTTTTTTTTTTCCCATACATAGGAAATTTTGATATGGAAAAGTACTGTTACTGAAATTTAGGTCTCAGACAGATGCACACACTACTTGTGCTGAACAGAGTCAGAATGTCCGAAGAGATGCAACAGAAGGCACAGTTCTTCTCTTGGCTGTTGCTTTCTGGAAATCAGCTCTCAAAAATGCTCCACATCTGCAAGTTTTTTAAGTTTATGTTGGTATGTTGCATTATAAACACAAGGTAACATATCCCAAGAAGTTCACTAGGCATGAATTCCCAAACTGTGAGTTCTCAAAAGAGCACGTTTCTTAAAAATGTTTTCTTTCGCGAATAGTAAGGCAACTAGACAGAGCCACTGACCATTTGTGTTAACATCTACTGAGTGACTCCTCGGTCCCTTGTGAATTCTTGGTCTGCCAGCATCCTAAAGTTATGATTACTCCAAAGAATAAAACAATGAAATGTCATAGAAGTAGTGTCCATTTCCATACATAAAATTATCTACTGAATGTAACTATTATTAACTAAATCGTAAGCAAGCTACTACTCCAAATTACTTTTAAAACCTTTAATAACTGGTTAGATAATTTCACTGTATTGTTTCCCATTCATTCAAACACTGGAAGCTAAATCCACAGTACTCAATTTAACATTCACATTAAGAGTATTCTTGAAGCCAGTGTGACTTCTCTCTTGAAGCAGGCAGGATTTGGCACTTTTGCACTAATTCTCAGTGATGTTCCTACTAAAAGGACATTGAAGCTGTTGGCTGTCTAAGATACTAAAGCAGCCTCCTGACTCATTGGCATTCTTTCCATAAGGTCATGTGAAATGGGAGTATCTCATCTCTGCCTTTTAATTGCTTGGCTTTGGGTTTTTTTTAATAGTTTGGCAGTTGAGGCTACACATACGCATTTAATTTTCACTATGGATTACCCCCAGGCACATGCTTATAGGCTCTGTTGATCTCAGCTTCTTAAAACTGATTTTCATGTCTTTAGCATTACTTCTAACTACACTAGAGTGGGCAGAGTTGTTCACTTGCCTGTCATCCCCTTTTCTACAGGCTATTGTAACTGAAGAATATCAAAATGTGAAAGTTAAGATTTGGCCTTCAAGCAGACCTCAACAGGTAGATGCCAAATAAGAAAATGGGGAAAAAAAAAAAGATCAAATTTAAAATCACAGCGGGAAAAGTCCATAGCTACAAGACCAGCAGAACCCAGCCCAGAAGAGTATTTCAGAGGTTTTGTATTATGATTTATTTTTAATTTGTTTTACAACATATTCAGGTAGTTTAAGATCACAAGCCAACAGAAATATAATACTCTGGTCCTCTCATCTCTCTGAGCTGGGAGAATGTACCCACTCCTAGAGGACAAGCAGGGAAGAGCCCAGTGAAATTTATCAGGCACAGAACCAGATGCCATCATGAAACATCAGAAGAAGCAGGAATAAGTACCTACTCCATAGCAAAATCTAGATACACTAAATACCTAATGTCTATGGACCTGGGCTTTAATTGTGCACAAACCAGCTAATGGCACACAAATATCTGTTTTTCAGAGGCAAGTTTGACATGCATTCTTTTATACTTCATCATTATTCAAAGCCAAGTTCTTTGTGCCTACGAAAGAAAATGTGAGGAAGTAGAGGAAATAAACCAAATATCTACTGAAAGGGAAGATTAGGTGCTGATAGTAAGCATACATATATATATTCGTTTTTCCTCCTTCCCACCAGCAAGACAACAGAACAAAGAAGTAAAGGGGGAAATTACTTCAACCATATTCCCTCAGAATTAATTTCCTTTCAAAAATTGGTTTCTGCCTAGGAGGTAAAGGTTAATAATTGAAAATGCTGGTGATCATTTTCCCTTCACTACCTCTTGCCAATAGACTGTAAAGAAGGGCAAGCCACACAGCATTTCTTTTTATTTTCTTTGTAAATTGCACTTACATTTTCATCTTCCAACCGAAACAACAGTAATTACACTTCCTTACTCATATCTGACTGAAAATCTGACTGTAAGCAAAAATCCATTATTCCAGTAATTTGCAGATGACCCTGTGAGTTTTAACATCTATTGCATTGCTAGAAAAATTATTTTTCTACATTCAGAAAGGTTGAAAACTGCAAAAGCTTCAATAAAAAATATATTAAACAACTGGCAAAGTTAAATGCAGAGCTGTATAGTCATATTTGAAACAATATTGAAAACATTATTACAGGTCAAAGAGTCTGAAAAACATTTATAGAGGAGACCATTTATTTTAGCTGAAGGACAACACCACTATTTTACAAAAACTTCCAAAGCTTCAAAATATGGTCTTTATCTTCATAGGAATAACATTGTTTGGGCGCTTTGATGAAGCTGGAATTATGGTGAAATGTTTGATTCTGGAAAGAAAACTTGAGCTTTGGGTTCTGGGTAAGGATCTCTCCTCAGTTTTCCACAGAGGGATCATAAGATAGACATGAGAGCTCATTCAACTCCATGTTCTACCTGGGGACAAAAGAGTTTCTTGCTGTAGCACCAAACTGAATCTCTTCATTCCAGCTATGGAAAAATGTCATCAAGCAGTGTCCCAGCAAGTCCTTCCTTCCCAGTGGTTAAAGAGCTAATGGATGCCCCACCATGGAGAAACAAATTGTTCTCAAATGACCCTAACACTCCTCACACAGCCCCATGAAATAGGATACAGAAAGGGATATTCAAGAAATCAGAGAAAATGAAATTGATATTGCAGAGAGCCATGGAAAAAAAAAGGTGAATACAGTTTTTTAAGAAACCAAAAGGCAGGAAATTAATTTATATTTTTGTTTTGTACAGAAAATCACCACAGACACTATTTGTTAGTAACAAACTGATTCTATAAATAAATATGATTCTATAAATATATTTCCTTTGACCATTTTAGTCAGGTCCGGAAAGAAACAAACCTATGCCTCATGAGGAAAGGTTGCTATTGACATGCAACACCAACAATAAAATTAAAATTGCAAAAATATTTTAGTTTGATATTATAAGTAATGTTTTACATGGTTTGCTTTGGTTAGATTTTGTCTATGTGTCAAGCAAAAAAAAAAAAAAATTAAATGCTAATCTGTAGTCCTACATAAAGATCAAAATAACTCAATATAAGTTAAATATTTCAATATGGTCAAAACCAAATAATGTTCTCTACACAAAAACACCCTAAATCACTATATCCCTATAATCAAGACTTAATTATATCGTTATTTGTCAGAGCAAGACCATCACAACATTTTTATCAGTGTTATTAAATGGCATAGTTTAAACACCATGTGTAGCTTTAAAAAAATCACTCTAACAAAAGGTTCTCCTATTCCAAATGGTAATATTATAGCTAATTTTGTCTTTCTTTTTAAGATATAAATTGCCACTGTGATTTACAGCTCCATTTGCAGCTCATTCCCAGTTCCAGTAAGATATGTTAATATGTTAATAAAATCCAGAAGTATTACTAACTTGTAGGGTTGACATTTCCAAGAGAAAACTATTTATATTACAGGGATCTTTCCAAGATTATTTCAAAACACCATACATGGCTGACTTAGAAAACCTGAAAAATTTCTAATCAGCTAAAGTTACTTTCACTAATTAGGTAATTTAATTATTCAGCTGACATGATTTAGAGAAAATTGCCAATACCCTTTCATTCAGTCTGCAATTTAAAAAAAAAAAAAAAAGATTGTTCACTCTGGCTTTTCCTTTCTTCTGTGAGTAGAATTAGAGGTGACAGCTTTGTTTCTCAACTACTTAGATTAACAGATTATTAAGCATATTTTTATTCTTCAATAGTAAAAGACACTTTCACAGACATGAAAAATGTGGTGGCTAGAGGCTACGTAGAAATTACTTACTGCCAACTTTAGACACACTTTCAAGGCAGTAACTTTTTAAACTAAATAGTTAACTCTATTATATTCCTAGGGACATGGCAGGTTCTCTCTAAATGAGTGCTCTGTTTTAAGCTATATGGTTTTATATAAATAGAGCTTTGGATAGGGATAACACTATAATGAAATCTGATTGAACACAGATGTCAGAGTAAATGAACGTAACAGTCCTTTCTGGCCCCATAAAGCATTAAATTATCCCACCAATTCTCTTTTCATCTCTAACACAGTAGATTTTGCAGACCTCATCCTTTCCAAAGAAGGATGCCAAAAGCCAATAAGCTTCTTCACCTTTCCTTCCTGGCTATGCCACCGTGAGACATCTCCAAAGGCCTTACCCTGAATGGCCAGAGCTGCCCTGTGCATTTTGCCATTTCACAGATGTATCAGCTGAGCATTTAGCAGAGACAGTCCCAGCATGGGTGGTGACCTCGGTACTGGCTGCAGCAGCCAAGGAACCTTGAGGCTGTCCTGAGCCACCCTTGGGCATCCCTCTCTGCCACAGTGACTCTGGGAGCACCAAAGAGCAAGCACACCCCAGAAAAACTGACCTGGAGCCGGTACTGAACACACAGACACTGCTCAGGCAGGCTCAGGAGATAACGTATAAAATACCAATGAAAATTAAATGTATTTTCTGACATAAGATTTTGTTCACTCAAGAAACTCAGTGACCTTTTCTTTCTACTATCTTCGTCCATTTGCATGCATTCTCATAGGGAACATGTTTTCAGTTATTTACACTAGGAAGATTCAATTGGAAGATTACATTTATGTACACAATCTGCAAACTATCACAGCTTTCAATCAATTTACCACCAAAAAAGCAATTTGTTGAAACACTAATCTTATGTTTGCAAAGAAAATTCAATTTGAGCCCTAAATCCCACTGAAATTCACTGAAAGTCAGGTTCCTTGACTTCCTTAGTCTCCTTGGGAAATTTTTACCTCAGTTATTAAATTATTCTGACAGAGAGAGTGAGATTGACAGGGAGGTCCTCAAGGAATGATACAGGAGTTGCTTGGAATAACCATGATTGCAAGTGTTACCAGTGGTCTCTGCTGCTGTCAGAGCTTTTCCAAGTCTAATGAAAATTGATCTGGCATCCTTCCACTCTATGGGAGTTTTCTACAACATGTGACAGAAGAGATATGTCTTCACACACTGTTAGATTCTTAACTACATGTTCAGATTCATACTGATGAATTTGCTAACATAACAAATGGAAGCCCACAGCTCATAGACAAAGAATAAAAATCTCCATCACTAAAAACTGAAACACCTAGTACTCCTCCAAAGAGCAAATATAAAGCATGTACTACATTTCTATACTGCATGTCATACCTAACTGCAATTTTTATCCACTATAGTGATCATTTTAAGAAACTATATTGTCATGAGATTAATTTATGACAGTGCAGACTTTCAACAGAGCACTGCAAATATTTATTAAACATTTGTAGGCACAGTGCAAGCCTTTGTTTGTCTCTTGTAAAATGACTGGTTGTCATCGTACAAGACACACATAATGTGAAAGTTAAAAGAATCAAATGCAACACTAGCAAGAAGGCTCTTAAATTTTCAATCACTGTTTAAATCGTATTTGCTTCTAACAAACTCTGCAAATAAAAACAATCTACAATAAAAAACTGCCTTGAGAACAAAAAACTATCACATTGCCTTAAACTAAAACTGTTGTACAAATTATCTATATATGCTAACAGAACATGCTTAGATCCATACGTTTATATCATTACACAGATAACTGTATCTGACACATGCCTATGCCTAATTCAAATTGCAAGTCTATTTTTTTTTAAAAAAATCCCAAGATTACAAGTCTACTTCTGCCATCAGTGTTGACACAATAGCCACACCACAAATGGCTCAGACAAAAAAAGTTTAAAAAGGGTCTTTGCAGAACTTTTGAGAAACACAGACCTTCATCTCCTGTAACCTTTCATGCAGGTGAAGTTCTTCAGCTGCTTTTATGAAGTGCATCATGTTAACACTCACATACAAAACACAGGACTCAAAACACTGAAAACACAGCACAGTAAATTCAGCTTTGTGATCTCTCATAGTAATTTCTTTTTCCACCAAGCAGCTCACCTGCTGCATGCCGAAGGTCATTGCATGTTACGCTAGAGTAAACATGTCCTTGCCTAGAGGCCAATCCTAACCCCCAAAACTGTGTAAACCCTTCTCAAACACATCATGGCTGCTCCATTTGTGCTCCCAAACACCATAGCTATTTTGTTCATCACTTTGATAGCGCTTTGTGGAGATTTTCTGAGCCAGAGACACGCTTACAGAACCAAGGCTCTTGCTGGTTCAAGCACATTTAAATCACCATCTGCTAATTCATAAAATAAACCACTCAGTCAAATGTTTCTTTCAGAACAGACAAATGATAGTAACACAGCATTATGCTTTTCAAACACTAAAAACTGTTGGGAAAAGATTAGCAACGGAAAGATCAAAACAGTGCAGTGACAACAGCAGCAGAGATGCGGCAGCAGAATCAGACACTTGTTCATAGCTAACACAGCTGAATAACCAAACTAAAACATTCCTTCTCAATTTCATACCTGTGAAACTGTGTAGGTAACTATAACAGCATGCATCTCCTTTTGTTTCTCCAGTGGAGAAACAATTCAGAGGTACTGCCCCAGGCTTTTCTCTTCAGGATATTTAGCACACAGCTGATGGACACTGCCTTTCCTAGCCATTTTTTGTGAATACATCCATTCATTTCTGTTGTACCTTTACAAATGTCCATAGACAAAATATTACATTTTACACAGTAATTTTGTTTGTTTCCATAAAATTACAGAAAATATGTCATGTTTCAATTATAGAACTGACTCAGAAGACTCACTTAAAAAATTATTTACATAGTTTTAAAAGAAAAGAAGTAAAAAGCTTAGATCACACCATGTTCTCCTTTACATTGATGTGATACAGGAAAAAAACCCCACAGAAATCAATAAAATGCCTTCAGATTGCCACAGGAAGAAACAAAATAAGAAAACAGCTTTCTCCTCCTTATTGCCCAGTTTTAGGAATATCCTGAAGACTCTTAGATATACAGTAGGAGCACTGATTAGTGGAACTATTTAGCACCTGGCTTTTCAGTAAGCTCACCTGAGTCATACGTTTCATGTGCTATGTTTACTGTTGCTATTTTATTCCACTCAAAAAAACCCAAATAGGTAGCTTTCATTTCTGCAGAGATTTTCTTCCAGGAAACAAAATTTGCAACAATTCTAAAATATTTTAGCTATTACTACTGACTGGTTTGTTTCATTTCCTTTCCAAAGTCCTTCACTGGTATGGCACCACTGCACAGCCTCCCAGAGATCCTCCTGTGCCACAGGCCAAGGATGTCATCACTCAGATAATATAACTTCAGGTATCTGTGACCAGAGAAAAGGTAAGGAAGGCCTAACAATCAGGTCTTAATCTTAAAGAATGGAGCTATTTTCCCTTCTGCATTTATAATAAATAAAATAAAACCAAGCTAAAAGCATGTGCACAGGTAGCCCTGTGACAGTGGAGATACTGATCTCTGCAGAGACTCACTAGCTTCATTTATGAGGAGAAAGAAAAGCCAGGCTTGAAAACAAGCCCTTCCCCACTGGTGGGGTTCAACACCGGTTCCCTTTAGCACTGGTGTGTGGTGGTATCCTCTCCTGTGGCTTCACACAGCTTTTTCAGATAACAATTCTGCAGGATCCCCTACTTCCATTTATTGCCATTTCTAAAAAATAGAATGCATTACTCTGTCTTCCTATTCTATTCATTTTTAAATGAAAATTCTTTGTCCTTTCATTGTAAGAATAATGTATTTGGAATCATAAGAAATACCTTATTGGATTGTAACATCCATCTCCCTATCTGCTACTCAGTGAAAGAACAGCATTTAATCTCATAGGTTATTCTACACTATTTTATTTTTTTCAGATCAGATTCATCATTGCAGTATCCAAAAGCAGATTACAAACACTTTAGCATGAATATAATGTCTCCTGGCTTTAAGAAAAGAAAATGAAATGTTTAAGGTAAGGGAGAACAAGGCGAGTTTGGCAGGATCCTGCAGAGATGTCTGCTTGTCTGTTCAAAATGCAGGGAGAGAAACTCCTACTGTAAAGGAAAGAAAGGGAGCATGTCAATTACCAAGGGTGACAATCCCTATTATATTTTCTTCATTTATCCCTTTATCATTCATTTTCAATACTTAATAATGTGTAAGACCAATTGGCTTTTATATTTGGCTTCTATTCTACACAGGCACCACATCTATGAATAATGTATGACAATTCATTACAACATAACCCTGAAAATTTGTATTTACAAGTGTGTAAGAAGCTTATCAATGGATAATGTAACTGTTAGCTACGGTGTGGGAGTTTTAAACAGTCACAATAATAGAGGGGAAAAAACCTCTAGAGAAAATATTCCACTGAAAAATGTGCAATAAGGAAGCTCAGTTAAGGTTGGACTCAATGATCCTGAAGGTCTTCCTTTTCCAATCTAAATGATTCCATGATTCTATGTACCATGCAAGCTATTACCTCGGCAGTAACAACATTTAGCTGGAGAGCCCCAGAAGACTAAGCAGACAAAAAGCCATGCACTTAAAAATCAAAATGGGAATCAAAAAGCTATGCACTTCCCATCAAAATGGGAAAATCCAAGCATTTCGGTTCAGTTTTCTTCTTGTAACATAAATAATTATCAAAGGCTGTGACCCTCATCCAGTACTTTTCATTTATTCCTTGGAGATAGTGTAAATTAATTACCTCGTTATGCAAGTCTTGGGCGATACGGTAATGTACAGTAAGAATACTTTAATCACACAAATACTGCACTAACAGGCAATTAGTGTGATAAAACACTATATTAACTGCAATGAGATATGGAAGTTTGCTCCCAAAATGCAATAATAAAGCTGTTTATACAGAGAGCCATTAACAGAAGAGGTGACACAGGGATATTTAAATACAGGCAATATCTAACCAGAACTCAAGTTTGTAGATTACAACTCAAACTGGATTATATTTGTGCTCCTGCACAAAGAGTAAGTCATCATAGAGATCATCCTTTTATTAACACACACTGCTGAAACCCATCAGGGAAACATTTATAAATATAAAAACACGTAAGCCTGAAGCCAACTGAGCTGGTATTCTCACAAGGAGCAAATGGAAAAAGTAATCCTCAGGTATGTCTTGAATGATGTACTAGAAGAAAACAGAAGTAAGAGTTACATAGAGAAGTGACCTTCAACCAAATGAGATTTTACTTGTATTTTCCACCCAAGAATGAATGGAAGTTGAAATGAATAAAAATTGAGAATTAAATAGCAAAATTAATCTCAAAATGTCTATCTATGCAATAAGTATATATCAATGGCTAAACACTTTTCCATCAAAAGTAGTTTTGCCATCAAGCTCAGATTAATAAAAATGATACCTGCTCAAAACTGTTTTCATAATGAAAAAGAAAAGTTTATTTCTCCCTAATTGGTTTGGTGACTTGAAAAATGTTTAATAAACTACATATCTTTCCATTATTTCAGATTACTTAAACAAATGTAGTACAAAATTCCCAAGAGGCCTTGTTATCTGTTTAAAAATGAAAAAGCTTCACAGATCAGACCCTGCTCCCACTCAGTATCAGGTGTAACTCATTACCTTCAGGGGGAATGTGCCACAGTTAGTTGTAATTTATTAACTTTTCTGGAAAGCTTTACTAAACCTAATGTTCATTAGATACCAGGTTTGAGAACCACAGGAGCAAGGCCAGGACTCTGGACTTGGTAAGCACAAAAGCATTAGTATTAATTAAACACCTCCAGACCTCCC
Organism: Illadopsis cleaveri; assembly: GCA_013399915.1. Lineage (NCBI taxonomy): Eukaryota > Metazoa > Chordata > Aves > Passeriformes > Timaliidae > Illadopsis > Illadopsis cleaveri. Next base: position 264,670 of record VXBB01009306.1, on the reverse strand, counting down.
TTTCTGCTCTGACTGTGCTCGCTGTCGAGCTAATTGCATCTCTCCTCCAGCACAGCTTATTGTGTCTGCCCTGCTGCAGAGCAGCCAACTTCATGTTTTCTAAATGGGATGAACAGCCTGCAGACAGTAACCCTGATTGCTTCAGATCTTTTCAGGGTTCCTTGTAGGACAATTGAAATGTTTTATGCAGACAAAATGATCTTCAATTTTTTAATTTTTTCTTCATTTGAAGTTTCCACATTAGGAAATTAGTTGAATTATAAAACTCAAAATCTCTGTGGCCTTTTTAAAGCAAGAGCATCAATTGGAAAGATGAATAGGAAAGTCTTGATAGCAGCTGACATCACTATTGTAAAACAACATTTATAGGACTTAGAAGAAGAACTTACTTAATATAAAGATTAAGTACTAAAGAATCTGAGAAATATGAATAATAATTATGTTTATAAAAAAAAATCTCGGAACTGATGGCACTGACTTGTGCCCTATTATTACTTACTTGACAATCCCACATAAGAGGATTACTGTCTATTTTGGCACAATGTATAACGAGAGTATATGGCACATCACCAACGGGTTGTCTCACACCCACACATATTCTTCAAGTCAAATCTTCCACATCAGAAAACCACCAGCTGTCAGTTCCCTGAGCTCCACGCCATTTTGTTACTCAAGAAAATAAGGGGGAAAAAGCAAAAAAGTCAAGAAGTCTCTTCAACAGGAGTGTTAACACAGACTAAATTAAGGGCAGAATTCTTGTATCATTCTTTGGCCCCCCGTGCATAAAAATAACCATGTTGCTTCTCACACTCTCTATCCTGATTCAACAGAAAAGCAGGCAGCAGACCAAGAGCATCCAGCGACTCTCTGACACAGTCATAAGGGTTATGTTTCCCCTTCTTTTCTAATGCTATGCTACTAATTCTTCTAATATCTCCAAAAAGGCCACGAAAACTGGGACAACCACAGCACTAGAAGAGTTGCTTAGGCTCGCAGTTGTATTTTGGAGAAATCCTAATGCTCAAGCCACAAAATAATTGATCTGAGCGTCCTATCAAACTAGACAAGGGAAATGTACTACATTCCTATTACACTGCAACATTTTTCCTGTCAGGCACAATCCAAACAAAAAGCAGCTGGCTCATAGGGTAGGATGCCTACCTGCTAATAGAAACCTTATGGCTGCCAAACTCTTCTACCACCACAACCACTCATCAGTCCTCTCACTGTCTCTACCAGTTACATCTACTCTTCCTAGAGGAAAATGGTCAACCTTGGTCCAGCAGCAAACCATGAGGTGTTATTTCTCACATATCCTGAAACTGCAACACGTGATAGATCCCTTCCTCAGTCTCCATAACACTCAAGGTAATTATAAGCACACAATATAAATCTGAGAATAAAAACATGGGAGTTTTCTTGAAAGCGTGGCACTGCATCAGACCCATGGTAAGCTCTTCTTTCTCCAGGACTTAAATTTGGAATGAGGGGTATGCAGGGGAGGATGAAGAGGGGAATAAGCATGAAAGGAAGTTAATTATAGATCTATCTGACAATATACAGCTCTCTTTCACCTTATCCAAATACTTAAAAATTATTATTAGTTACAGAAAGGAGTAATAGCTGCTCTAATGACAGTGTAGGAACTCTTAAAATTATGTTAGTTCATACACTCCTCCGCTTTTCTCTGGTTAATTGAATATCTTATCCTTAGTGAAGATGAGAAGGCATATATGTACCCAAGGCTTCTGACTCACTCAGCTTAAAAGCTCTTTTCAAGTTCTTTACCATTAGATGGCCTGGCCAATATTAGTCCATCAGTTTTACCTCATTTTTCATAGAAGGCTGATCTTTTAATTATCACAAATGCATTGGGACAGTAGCCTTAACCACTCTTTTCATTTTGCTTTTCAAGGCCACATGCATCCCTATTTGTTGTCTGTGTCCTACTTGCTTCTGAGTGTCCAAAGCTAGTACAATTAACCATAAACTCAAAAAGAACAGTAAGTGACTCTATCTAAGGAAAAATTAATTGCTAACAAACATCAAGTAAGACAAGAAGCAAAAGCTAATGAAGAAAGGTCTTTTTTTGACACTTCTCCATAGGTTCAGTCACAGAGGTACCCCTAAATGCAAAGGGCACTCTGAGAAGCACTCATCTCCCCCCTCTCAGAGGTTCTGGAGAAGCCACAGAAGTAAACATATGGATACTATTGCCTACTTTGCTTCTGCAATCAAAGAAATTCACATCAGCCAGCTCTATCTTTGACATTATAATCACCATCTCATTAAACTGTTCAGTCACTGAGGTCAATAGTATAGAACTTCCATGTATCAAAATAGTGCAGTAGTTACTTAGGAACTATAATTGAGAGTACAGCTCTTCCTCCAAGCATCAATTCAGTCCTCAGCTGTGCTTTTGAAAAATTATTTACAGTATGGCATTTTATTACAATGATGATGTGCTGAGTTCAGAGTCTTTTTACTCCCATTGTGTAACAGGACTAATACTCCTCCAGTAACACAATGCAGGTGTGGTAACAAACTAACAGTTGTTTCAGACAACCCCAAAATCACACTTCTTTCCCTAGGTCATGCTAATTAGCAGAAGAAACAGGTTTTTTAATTCTTATTTTAGGCTAATTATGTAACTTACCAGATACATGCCTACATTGATGTGCATCAGCACTACTATACTGGAGACTCAAAAAGCTCATGTGCTATTTTCTCCTGTGACTATAAAAATTCCCTAGGGATACCTTCACTATTTCTGTCACTAGCCAGCTGTATTAAATCAAGTTGATATACACTGCCCATCATATTTACAACAATTGCAGACTATCATTATGTAACTTTTTTCTACTTTTTTTTAAACGGGAGGATTATTACTGAAGCTATTTGCACTCTAGAAGGTTATGCTCATCACTAAATCTCTTTTTCTCTCACTGGGATGTATTAACAAGCAGAAATATAAATTGAGATTAAAAAATCACAAAATGAAAAACTATTTTGCTACTACTTTTTAAGCTCCAGCTACTGAAATGGCAGGCACCAGTGAATGGCATGGAGAGGCACTATGGGCAAAAGTGGAAAACGCTGTTCTGTGAGGAAGAAGAGCATGGCAGAAGTAAAGCTCTGTTCTCTGCATTGCCAGAACTCTGCAGCCTTGTTAGGGACCTTCCTGTACTCCACAGACACTTACAGCAGCATCTTCAGCCCTTCCCAAGGGCTCCAGGTACTGTTGTTCCTGGCAGATGCCTCCTGACCAGAGTCCATTCTGGCTTTGTCCTTTACTGCCTTGGAACACACAAAAGGGGCATTGACAGTCCCATACTGCTGACACTTAACTTCCTCCTTCACTTTTCCTGGGGCTTTTTCAGCTGGAAGTTCTCACCTAACCAGCATCCACAGGTTATTCTGCTCATGAATTTCATGTGGGTTTGATCTCTGAGCCTATGAGCTGATTCGTTTGGAACCTTTGATCAAAAAGGCAGTGTTTTCAATTGTTATACAAAGCAAAATCTACTGAGTTAACAGCTCAGCTGAATACAGCAATTTCTCTTCAAGTACAGGGAGAGCTTAATGAACAGCAATGTCAGATAACATCTTCCCGAATATTTCCTTTAGATATCTGTAGACGCTAATGAGGCTTGCTAGACACATCCTGTTTAAGTAATCACAGGTTAGCAGCCACCACAGCAGAGCTCACTATTTCCCTCTCTACTTTGGATTATCTACAAAAATGCATTACTTGAAATGACTTCTGAGGAGGTCAGGGTACTCAGATGTTAATCTAATCAGAGAATGTAAAAAGGAGAAGCAGGAACCAAGGCGTGATTGAAAGCACTTTGCTTCAGAAGCACACCAGCACCTTTCAGTGCCTATATGACATCTGAAGTCATAGCTGTGAACAAAATCAGGACAAACACTGGAGTAAAATACAACTCAAGTATAAAATAGCAAATCACAAGGTATCAGAAGATACACTCAGCTAATATATCCATTATCTGAAATACTCTGATTCAAGAGCTTAATTAATACAGAAAGAAAAGGGTGCAATCACAGGGGAATCCTATCAGGATTTAACTTTTGTCACTTCGAAGAAGTTGACCAGAAACAGGTAAATATGGAAAGGGGTTGCTAATTTACAAAAGCTTGCTAAATTCAAGAAACTGAAGAGCTGGTAGCTGATTTCAGAGCAGCTGGTTTTTAAGAAAATCACTGCTGAGATATTCCTGAGAATTTCATTCTAATCCAGTTAACATCAAAGATAAAAGGCACAGAGGGCAACCACCAGATTGAGGTCCTACTGTGCATAGTGCAATGTAAGTAAAGTGTTAATGTCAATATAAGCAAGGAAAGAAGTGGAAGCACTAAAAAAAATATCCTGGCAAGCTAATGAAAAGGAAGCAAGCTGCTGAAAAGAAACCTGTACTGAAAATGGGGAAGAGAACCAAAGATGAACTGCACAGGAGCATACAATCAGTGGGCAGGCAGTACTGCTTTGCAAGCACTTCAAGAGACAATTCAAGGAAAAATATATGAGTTTTTTTCTGACTGCATCTCCTTCAAACTCAGCACAATATGTAATTCATACCAGAGCATGATGTTTTCCACTGGTGTAATTTGTCTTTGCTGCCAAGTAAGCTTGTTTACCTACATGAGAGTTAATATTTTCTGATTAGATTATCAGGTCTAATGGCAGCATAAAATAACACTGGAATTTCTGTGTCTGCACTTCCTGATTTCTCAGGTAAGAACAAATTCCTTGCAGCAGAAAAGAAGAGCAGCTGAAAGCTCCAGGTTTGTTAGCTCTCTCGTTAATGCTGGCAGTGTCTAAATCTCTGGCCTTGTGACAGCACAACAGATGCCCAAACTGTTCAGCAGCAGAGCAGGACAGAGCCCATACATCTCCACACTGCTGAGCACTGATATATTTGTTCCCATCACAGGAAATGTCCTATTTTTTTCTGGGCACTTGGAAGGAGTTTGAGTATAGATTTGGCTGACTCAGGTGAAATTCACCTGCATGCACACTGCAGAGCTGTCCTGCTGTCCTAAGTTTGCTAGCTCCAGCCCATGAGCCCAGATTGTCCAACTGAGTTGAGCTGAAAAGACCACGGTGCTTGAATAAAAGCATGGACACCAGGAATCAGAAAGTCAACAGTTTCCTCTCTCTTCCACCTGTGCCATTTCAGAGCTTTCTGATTACAGCTCTCGTAAGTCCCAGCATCCCTGCAGCTGCTGAGAGGGTTGCAGAGACACCCTTGGACTTGGGAGCTGAAATTCTGACAGCTCTGGTGACGATTCCCAGGAAGACAGGTGACCAGCCTGCCCTGCCCTCAGAGTTCATGTGGCACTACCCCATCCATCAGCAGCCAAGTCAGAGCTAATGCTTACTTTGACCTTTCAGTCAAGAGTGGCAAAAAGTGCCAGAGGGAACCCGCTGTAATATGTGCCATTTTTGCATGATGGGTTCTCAACTGTTTCCAAAATAAATAGAGAAGGCATGTAAAAACAACAAAAAAGGAAAACTGAGTTCATTCTTCGCAAGAAATAAGGGTTTTAAAAGGGCTATCAGGGTAAAAAAGACATTGTAGGATTAAAAGGAGAGCATGAATGTTTAATATGATTTCGTTTTCTGTTCTTTTAAAAACCATGGAAAAATTCCATTCATCTACTTTAAAAATCTTAATTTTTAGATGCTGGCCTTCAGGATGAAACAGACGGCAGAGACATTTATAAAATTGCTTGTATTTCCTGCACAACCAAGGCAAACCCCATGTGTATCTGAATGACAGTACAGAGAAATCCAGTCTCCTCTCTTTTGACTGCACAAGCACTTTCATAGCAATTAAGTCCTCCCAGGTGAGGCAGCCTGAATGAAAGTTAAGGGGAAATGGATGAAACACAAAGCATCTCTAATCCACCTGCAACAGGAGTAGTTACAGTGACCCTTTAGAAAACAGTCGGGGTATCCAGCAGACAACTAAAGTTTCCAGTCCTCAGGTAATCAGACACTAGATCCCAAGCCTTCAGTTCCTGGCAAAAGCCACAAACAAGCTGTTACTTAAAGGCCACTTTCATGTCTAGGTTTCCAAGCTGCTGCCAGACCACAGCAGGTGGAGACACTTGTCTGCACAAACCAGCCCAGCACCAGAGCTTGACAGAGAAGGGAGCCGCTCTCCAAGAAAACACTATTCCCAAGCTCAAGCAGGTGAAAAGGGCACTGTCAACCTCAGAAACAAAATGCTAACCATTCTGACAAATGCAAAGCGAGGGAAACAACTGGGCCTGGGAATTCACTGAGTTTCAGAACCCTGGATCCAACCCAGTTTTTGTCCTTTAATACAAAGAGAAAGAGACAATCAGGGAAGCCATGTGCCTAAGTCTCTTCTTAGTCCTAAGAAGAGTAAGTGCATACTGCCAGTTACTGGAAGTGATGCTCTGTCAATACAGCTGCTTGTGAGCAATGCAATAGCTCATAGCAAGGACACGACTGGAGAGATGCAGAAAGCATCCCTATGGGACACAACACTGGCCAAGCAAGTGAAGATATCACTCACAACATTAAATCCTGCAGGCAGAAAATTTCAGAGCAAAGGTTGCCCCCCACTCTTCACTGAATTCACTGTATATACACATTGCTTAAACGGACAAAAAAAAAATCAGCTTCACTAAATGCTAAGGAAAATGATATCTAGGATTACTGTATGCAAAAGAAGTATCAGTCCATCTATGGAGTAGGAAATTAAAGTGAAGAAGAAAATAAAATCTATTTCCTCAGTTATAGGAAAGGACAATAAAACTGCACAGTGCTACTGTAAGTAATTATTAGGAACTGTGCAGAACTGTGCCAGCTGCCTCATCAGCATTTTAACAAAAAAAAAGGGATGCTACAGAGTGCCAGAGAAGCACAATACTGCACCCTCTGAGTGTTAAATCATCTGTAGGAGAAAGCAGTATAATCCATACACACAAAGAGAGCTGCAGTCACTTCACCTGCATCCCAAGACACTCCCTAGCCCCAGCTGAGCGCACAGGGAGCTCAGCCTTTTGCTAATGCTGGCCAGCTGAGTTTGCAAACAAAACAAGTGCATGTTTCACACAGACATTTCATGGAATCACAGGATAAGCTGAGTTGGAAGGGACCCACAAAGGTCAGCAAGACCAACTCGTAGTCCTGCACAGCACCATCCCCATGAGTCACACCATGTGCCTGAGAGCACTGTCCAACCATTTCCTGAACCCTGTCAGGCTGGGGCTGTGACCACTTCCCTGGGGAGTCTGTTCCAGTGCCCAACCACCCTCTGGGGGAAGAACC
>VXBB01009306.1:232874-250160 GCA_013399915.1 Illadopsis cleaveri | reverse complement strand
GGGCCCTGCGCCCCCGCCCCGCCTGTCACCCAACGCCGGGTCCCCCTCGGCCGCCTCCGCCTCCCCGGGGGCCGGAGCGCAGGCGCGCCCGCCGCAGCCGCCGGGCCGGGCGATGCTACCGGGCACTCGAATGCCCTCCGACCTGCCCCCGCCGGCCCGCGGTTACCCGGCTACTCCCGTTCGCCAGAGAGGCCGGAGCCCCCGCGGGGCGGTGACCTTGGGGTCTGCCCGTTCAGTGGCCTTGCTCATCCGTGCAGCTGCCGAGGGCTGCAACTCGGCGCTCGTGGTTGACAAAGTCCGCGGAGCGCCACGGTTGGCAGCCCCGGGCGGCGTTTAGGATGCTTAGGATGGTGTTGCATCGCCTTGTGTAAAAGGCAGAAATATTCGGAAAACGGGACCTCAATTACATCGTCTGCTGAAAAGTGAGAAGAACCAAGGACATATTTTTATTTTTTTTTTATTATTATTTTAAGGAAAATAGACCACTTGATGATCCTTTTTGTCCGGGGTCTCATCTTCAATGCAAACCATCGCCAAAACTGCTAAGCACATGCAAAATATGGGAAAAGTAGTTTGGAGTAAACTCCTCGAAGAGTTTCCTCCTAATCCCCCTTTTTAGGTTTGTGTAGCATCTTGAATTGCACTGGTTTGTTTTGCTTTCAAGTCACAGTACTTAAAGCCCTAGTACCAGGATAAGGCTACATAGTCCTGCGAATTATTTTATTTGTTGTGGCTTGATAGAGTGTGAACTATTGAGATAGTCATCTTTTTTTCCATATAATAATGTGAAGGAATACACCAAATGAGCATAATATCCTACACATTTCTGAATAGTTAGTGCTTTTCTGGCTAGATGGAAGATTTTCCATTGATTTGTTTGCCCTCCTTTAAAAAAATATTTAAGACTGAGTCACCACATTTTTTAAACTTATTTATAGTCTAGATCAATAAAATCATTTCATATCATATTCATGAAAGATACCATCTTCAAGTTTTATAAAGCTGTTATCCAGAGGTATTTTGATAGCTCGTTGTACTCACTTAACACTCCAACTGCTCAAACTCAACACAGCCAAAATAATATCTTTTTTTTGGTTGGTTGGTTGGTTGGTTTTCAACCACATTTTTCCTGTTAGGAAAGTGTCCCAAGTTTAGTGCTTGTCTAGGTCTGTAGTTTTATGATTCCCTTTGACTCAGTTAGGTTTTCAAGGATTCTTGAAAAACTCATCCTAATGAGTTTTTCTTGCTCCATAAGGTCCTTAGGACAATTTCTTTTATTTCATTATCCTACAGCTAGTTGTTATCACTGCAGCTCCTCGCTCCTGCCTCTTCCACTGTCAGCTTCCCATGGCCTCAGCTTCCCATGGCCACAGCTTCCGTCACTGCAGCTCTGGCACTCACCTCAGTGCACAGTAAGCTGAATAAACTCACTGAGGCAGCAGAAAACCAATCCAAGGAAAAAGAAAGTGTTTTGCTGGTTTTATGAGTTGAATCACTTCACCAAAGATGGGAGCACAAGAACTTGGAAAAAAATATGAAGAGAAAAAAAGAGAAGGTCCGTGGGGATAGAGGAAAGAGGATAACCCATTTCAACAAGAACAAGCTCTTAATTCAACTCCATCTTCTAACTCAGCCATCCCTGAGGACATACATGTAATTCACCTGGTAGGCAGCATCCCCTCTGTCACTCCTTTGCACGTGAACTAGTACATGAACCAGTAACTTCAGTTGGTAAGTCTAGTGGATCATATATATGGCACCTCAGTGTTGGGTTCTGTCCTGGGTTCACAACAACCCATGCAGCACCACAGGCTTCGGAAACAGTGGCTGGAAAGCTACCTGGCAGAAAAGGATCTGGAGGTGCTGGTCATCAGCTCGTTGAACATGAGCCGGCAGTGTCCCCAGGTGGCCAAAAGGCCAGTGGCAACCTGGCTTGTATCAGCACTAGTGTGGCCAGTAGGACAAGGGCAGGGATTGTCCCCCTGTACTTGGCATTGGTGTGGCCACACCTTGGAGTACTGTGTTCAGTTTGGGGCCCTCACTGCAAGAATAATATTGGGGTGCTGGAGCTTGTCCAGAGAAAGGCAACAGAGCTGGAGAAGGGTCTGGAGCTAAAGTCTCATGAGGAGCAGCTGAGAAAGTTGTGATTATTCAGCCTAGAGAAAAGAAGGCTCAGGAGAGGCCTTATCACTCTCTACAACTACATGAAAGAAGGTTGTATCCAGGTGGGGGTCAGCCTCTTCTGCCAAGTAACAAGTGATAGGATGAGAGAAAATAGCCTCAAGTTGCACCAGGGGAGGTTTAGACTGGATATTATGAAAAAATTCTTCACCAAAAGGATTGTGAATCATTGAAAAAGGCTGCTCAAGGAAGTGGTGGAGTCACCATTTTTGGAGGTATTTAAAAGACGTGTAGATATGGCACCATGGCTTCATGGTGGACTTGGCAGTGCTGAGTAACAACTGGACTCAATCATCTTAAAGGTCTTTTCCAACCTAAACAATTCTATGATTTTTAATCAACTTTGGGACCTTGTTCTATGACTAGGATTCCTAGCCATTGTTGTGTAAAAACAACAATAACTTATGTGAGATTGCAGAATAACAATAAATACACAAAAGCATTCTCCAATCCCATGGGAAAATATAAGGACACAGCATTCCCAGTTTCACAGCATTTGCAAACAGTACAGCCTGCAAACAGGTACAATTTCAATTCTTTCTGCAGTGGCATACCAGTGACAAACCTGTCAAGAGAGAAACTTGCCCTTAGGACTATGTGAAGATGTTTGTTTTGGGAAGGTATTCTACCTGACTACGGGTTCTAAAATGTTTGACTTCCCTGCTTACTTTTGGGTCTGGGTACTTAAATAACAGGGTTGGCAGTTGGGTATGAGCATCCAGCACCAAGTGATGAATAGGAGGAAATCAGTATTACTCTCTTCACTTGACAGGTTGATTACAGAAGGTGCAACAATGGTACCCACATTCAATAAAATACAATTGCATAAAACCTATGCAAAATCTCTCCTTTTAAAGTTTTACCATAATGAATTTAAAATATGCAATATCTCTCCAGCACAAAGCAATCAATTGGTATTGCAGACCAGCCTGTTTATGGCTAGAACTGCAAAAGAACATAGTTCCCATTTTGCTGGATTAGGGACATGGGCTGACATCCTATTTTGATTTATCTGTGTTAATGAAAGACATAAAGTCAGGACTAGTGAAAGGCAGGCCCTTCATCCTAAGAGTTCCTAAGTTCCCAGCTGACAACCTCCTTCCCTCGTGGGCTGTCCTACTGTGGTGACAGGCATTCACACAGTGCCCTCAGATGCCGTTCTGTGAGGGACAGGACCTTAGCTCACAGCTTGGTCTCATGAGCTGATCAGTTCCAAAAGAGAAAGTACCAGACCTACCAAGGCACCATCTCTTAATGGTCACACTTTAGTTGCTGACAGTTTTGAGGCTTTACATGTCCTTGATGGTTCAGAAAGCTGGTGATGCCCAGTTAGACTACGCTGGTACCCCAGCCTGGTCTATTTCAGGCCAAAAGAGAGGAAAAAACTCAGCTGAAGCGTGGCATGAGTTGATGGCTCTGCTTTTCCTTCAGTGTTTAACATTTTCAGCCAGGTTTTCCACTTGATGAAATGTCACAAATGCAATAAATCAAAACACTTGTCTTTCTTCCCATTTTCCCTCACACTGCTGCCATTTTTGGGCAACATCTTCTCTTCACTCCCAGCCCAATATTAGTAAAAGAATAAGCAAAACAGCATGTGCACTAGGAGGCTAAAGGACTAGATTCTGGTGGAGCATGAGTGTTGGGAAGCATAAAGCAAAAGGACAAGAAGTGTCACTCCTCAGGGACCCTCACCAAGCTAGTGTCCTAATGAACTCCTGAGGGCAGCTCACTGCTGGGAGAGAACAGCTCATTATTTTTATTTCAGATGTCACAGAGAGCACTTGTAACAGCAGATCCTATACTAAAGAGCTCGTTTAGTACAAGGAATGAGCTTAACTGCAGTCAGATTCTGTTGGGAGACATCCACATTAATGTTTGTCAGTCTCCAGAGAAGAACTAGCTACAGTCTCATGAATGAAATAAAGAAACCATGAATGCCAGGGAAGTGCTGAGCAATAGGGGAAAGGAAGAAAAGAGAAAATCTCAGAAATAATGGTTGAACTTAGAGGTGACAGCCATCAGTATTAACACTGTACATGTCACAGAAGGACTATGTTTTCTCACTGAAGTCATGCTTCTCCCTTATAGTCTGCCTCTGCCATGCACTCCCACCCAGGCAGCAGTCCCACCATGCACAGTGGGGCCAGGGCAGTGGGAATGGATTCAGTTGGCCGTCCAGGGATGGTCAGGCATGGAGAGGTGGTGAAGGGCTTCTGCCAGGGTGGAGCCCAGTCAGAAGCAGCAGGTGGTAAGGATACCTGGGAAGGGAAGGCTCTGACATACCTTGCTTGTTGCAGGGCTGAATCCAGCACCATGCCAGTAACATGCCTCTCCTTTGAGTGCCTAGTAGCAAAATGAAGCCCATGCCACTTATATTAGTCATAGCAATGGTTTTATAGGGCTCACTGTTTTATTTTAGAAGATGCCAAGTCTCAGGAAGTAAGTTACAGTGAATCTGCTTGAGATAATTTTAACAGTTGTGTTCAAAATTAGACTTTGCTTCTCAAGAGAAAGCCCAATGTGTCTGTCTAAAAAAGTTAGGCGAGCATCTTAAAAGTGGGACTGTCTCTTAGTTATTTATGTCTGTCTCTTATGCAAGCATGCACAGAAAACCTCTTATTTTGAAAAATAAACTGAAGTGTAATAAGTGTCAGATTTTATACATAAGCAATGTAAAGAATAAAATAAATTTTTAAAAATATAAAGTATAAAAGACACGAGGAGAAGCTAAAACATGTTTTCTTTTTATACATACCATTAATGTCTTGAGATCATATTGATAAATGCTAAGTAACAAAATAGGAGGCAGGCGCAGGAAGAGGCTCCAATTCCCAATCTTGTAACATGTCAGACTGCTAGGAATTTGTCTGGTGGGGCAGAGGTAAGGAGGGTGATGCAGAAGCTTTCAGAGTTGGCACAGAACCTTCATCTGGACAGTAGCTCAGGTCTGAGGAAAGCAGTGAGGGCTTCATCCATTGAAGGAGAGGAGCCAGCCCTTTCCTCCCCTCTGGAGCCAGCCAGGCTGGAACCCCTCACTCAAGCACCACAGGCTCTGGGCAGCTTTGAGCCATCACTCATTCTGCAGCACAGTGCTCCACTCTAGCCCCAAGCAAGATATATCTAAAGGCAGATAATCCACCAGCTAATCATCAAAGATATCTTTTTTTCCAAGTTATTTACAAGCAAGACATACTAGATTATTGAACACATACTTTGTTAGGAATGTATGCAGGGCCATGGTAGCCTAGCGGTAATAAGATGAGAGATGATATATGCAAGGACACATTTGGTGCCTGTAATTGTTTCCTAAGCCCTATTCCTCTGGTTTTAAGCCTTTTTTTTTCCTACTGCCACAGCAGCAGGCATTAAGGAGGCATGAGATACTCAATTTACATGGGAGAGGAAGAAGGGAGTTGTACTGCACCTTTCAATGTGATTTCACTCTTTGTGTTCACATCTTTTCCCTGGAAGTCCCAGACCCTCTACTACATCCTGCTTTTAAAATGATATAAACATTCATCCGAAACTGTGGAAACATTGTTTCAACCCAGGATCAAAGCCATGAGCAAAGACTAAACCAGACTTCCCTCTCACTCATTCACAAAGATCTCATTTCTCAGCATCTGCTGCTTTATTCCAATGTCACCTTTCAGCAGCCCTTTGGCAAGAGTTCTGTATTTATTTATAAGCTAGTGCACTTATGTTTGGCTAATATATGCATTATGACATTAACCAACCTTAAACATTATTCTTCTCTCTAAACTCATATGCTTTTATATGTCCTAGTTTTAAATATTAAATGACAAAATGAAAATACTTGGAAATAACTGCTTGAATTCTTTGCTCATATGCAAATTCAAAATTCTGTATTAGAATAGAACGTTTGCTCATTGTTTTTTTCCTCCCATCTGATCATTAGTTTCTCTCAGGGGAAACACTCTGGCAAAATCACTAAATAGCAGTGCCACAATAGAAGAAACATGGAAGAATGCCAGTGAGTAAAAATATCCTCCCCAAAAGCCAGTACACAGGAACATAAATATATCTGGGAACTCCTGGGTCATCATCCCCTAAGGCCAGAGACATGGTAGGCTTTTAGTGGGGCACAGTGTGGCCTGACTACAAACATCAGTAACTTCAAAATGGAGGGACTTTAGTACAAAATACAAAAAACCCCCCACAAAATCTATATTGCACCATTAAACAGCGAACAAGAAAAAAATCAACTTCATTGCCAGCTTCTAAGTAAATCTACTGTGTGTCTAGACGTAGACACATCAAAGACATTTTCCTGGCCCCTTCCAGGGTCCGAATTGGTGCTCCAAGGTGTCACCCAGCAAGTCACCTCAGATGGGAATCAGCACTGTGCCACCTAGAACCAGCACTTCTGCCTTCACACAAAGAGTATTTGTCCAGGCAAAGCATATGCCATTCAGAATCAATATGTTCAAATAAAATCATGAGCAAGTTTAATTAGAGAGTAGCGATAAAGTAAATTAAGATTGAGGAATATAGACAAAGGTAGCACGAAATAAGAGTAATACAAGAAGGAGTGATGAGGATAGACCTCATGAAACACTGTTATCTAAAATGTGATTGAACATAATCAGTTCAGTAAATCTGAGAATATTAAAAACATTCTTCAATTGCCAGTACAGAACCTAGCTCCTTCCTGTTTCAGTAGTCCTGAAAAGGGAGAAAATTGCTGAAATGGGGATAATTATACTCTGAGATAAGTCCATAAGACTTCTCCTACCTACCTCTGGAATGGTAAAGCCATTTCAAAGCCCTTAGGCTACTGTGCACCCCCACACTTAAACCAAATCCTCTACCTAGAATATGAAAACCAGAAAGGAATGTAGTGAGCTATTTACAGTTACCTGGTCTGAAGCAATACCATGTAAAAGAAGTTACAAAAAGTTAGCCAGGAAAGCAGCTGGTAAATAGGTACCAATGTTCAAAACAAATTTAGGCCAGATATGAGAGCAGGGTTTTGTTGGGTTTTAGGAAGAATAATTTGCCCAAAATAAGGCATATTTTATAGCCTTAGGGTGCCTATACAAATAAAACAAGCAGATCTCTTAGAGGAATGCATGCAAAATTATTCTGAAGTTATGTGTTTATTATTATAAGGCTGAAAAAAGAACTGAAGGAAATGCTTTAAGAGGAACCATATGCTGAAGCATTATTCACCTTTTATCCTCAAAAAACCATGTTTTTAATGTGGGCACTCTGAAGGTTCATTTCAACAAGCAGTAGTCTCTGAAGTCTGCTGACCCAAGAAAGTTTCTAGGCATGGCAGTTGTGGAGGCTTATTTATGAAATCCATCAGTAAATTTAAACTATTGCAGCCTCTCATTCCATGTTGAAGACTACCCTGCTATTGCCCTGAGCTCTGCGCTGTGTGGCCCAAATTGTCTTCTGAGTTAAAGGAAAAAGTGATTCCCTGTGGTTCAGGAAAATACTTTTGGGTTTGTTCTACCCATAGGACTGAGATCAGCCTCTTAGCTGTCACTGAGACTTTAATCCATTGTTCATCACTTGAGCAGGGACTGGGGAACCTTGTTGCACTGGAACTGAAGTGAGAGGCAGCACAGCAGAGATGTGGTGACTTGATCTGCTGGATCCGGCACACCACGGGGACTGGCATTTTTATTGTCCCCCACAAGGTGGACATGTGTTGGCCTGAAAGGACACCTCAAAGAGGGAAAAACAGCTCCACTGTTTCCCCAGTGAATTTCTGCAGTCATACTGCAGATTCCACTGTGTATTCCAGATGTGATCCAGCTATCTTGTTACTTTCAAGAAGAGGAAGGTGATTGTTCCAGTGCTTTCAAGTGATAATTAAATGATAATTACCTTTAAACGCTAACCTAAGCTGCCAGCCTGTGCAATTGTTCAGTTTAGGGCCACAGACACTTGTAAAATATTTATTGTCATGACATTTCAGGGAAGAACTATTCTAATTTTAGCTTTAGCTAGCAGGTTAAATCCTAGCAGGGAGGTGGGAAATTTTCATCAGAAATACTGTCTGGAGTAGTGAGGCATTGCCAGACCTCAGCACTTCTGTGAATACAGTTTCCACACAACTGTGAGGGGAGGAGGCTTTATCTGCTCCCTTTCTCCACTCACTCCAGCTGGCAATATGGTCCTGACCTGGATACTAAGTACATGGTATTTTCTCTGTTATATCTGTGACCAATAATACAACTTGCAAAAAAGTTAGGGACCAAGCAGTAAATGAAGGCTGTTGACCCAAGTTTGCCTCTGAGCATGAGTCCTCTCAGCCAAATCAAGACACCACAGCCCTGCTTTCACCCAGATGGTGATCTTTCATTTTCTTACTTGCAAAAAAATGTTTTGTATTACTTTTTATGTAATTATGAGATGTCTGTAGGGACCATTAAAACCTGGGTGTTGTGCAGTGCTCAAGGACACACTGCAGAGTGTGACATCAAGGCTCTCATGCTAGGCTTGATGTCATATAGGACATCTCTGGGACTGCTGCTGCCACTGTCAGCAGGAGCAAACATTGAGTTTTTAATTGTCTTTACTAGTCCTCAGAAACCCTTTGGTGACACAAAGACAAAGCTTTTTTTTGTACAAGAAATGCTGAAATGTGTTCACTTTCAATATGCAACATTACCTATTGTGAATGAAATTAAATTATTTTGCATATACAATGGTTATGTAAAATTAATCATAAATAGTTTTGAAATAAAATCCTGCCTATAATGTAGCTCATAAACCAGGTTTTCTCTCTGATGCTTTTAGTCTGTCATGGTTGCCCCTGCAGCTATTATTGCTAGATCTGAAGTGTCAGAAAATGGGCTTTCTATCTGTCACCTAAAGGAACAGTTGCTCCCAGCATAAGGACAAGACAAAATAAGTAAAGCTTCAAAGGCAGTTTTAGCAGGTTTCTTCAGGTATTAAAAATCTTGGCAAGAAATATTACTCCACAAAATGAAAGAGAATACTAGTGAAAACTATTATTATCTGCATGCACATATGCATGAACACAGGCATACTCATACACAAGACTACTCTCAAACTAGTAACAAATAAAAGGAAAGGGTTGGACTGAAAAAACTGCAAGAAAGGGTGTGGATTCAATGGAGCTGTATAAAATGACTGGAGAAGGCAATCCAAGCTGCTTTCTCCTCATATGGTACCCAGTGCTGGCTCTTGTACTTGCACTGTGCAAGCAGAAATTCTCACTGATGTGTTGGTTTATGTTCTGTGAATTAGATGTGGGCAGTGAATTCAACAAGGGCATTTTTAAGTGTTAGCTACACCCTAGAAGTGACATGTTGTCCAAAGTCAAAGGGTAAAATCCTGGCCCCACAAAATTCTGTGGTAAAATTTCCTTTGCCCCATGCACGTATTCTCCAGGTTATTGATGCCTTTAGCCCATTATATTGTCCTCTGAGAAACAAAGAACTGGAGTTCATCTCAAATCTCTTTATGTAGTGTCTTTGACTCTCTATCAGTGTGTTCCTGTAGGACCCTGTCAGGATGGGTCCTCTTCTGAGAAGTTTGACTCCCCCATTCTCTCCTTGACCTTGGATCAGCAATAAAATTTCAGCAACAAGCATTTCATTCAAAGAGGAAGAGAAATATGGCTCCTAGAAGGATGATTTGATAGCAAAAATCAAAAATAATGTTTGCAGGTTTCAATTGTTTAAAGATGGTAGCAGTTTGAATGTTATGCAGGAGTTGTAGACTAAGGAATTACATCATCCAGCAATCTTTGAGAAGATTAAATCTGTAAATTCAGCAGTATTTTGAAATGTTTAGTATTGTTTAGACATGTAAGGTAGAAAAATTCTGTCTCTACGCATAGCTATTTACACTCAGTTGCCTCTGGGGAAAAGTTTCCCCTGTTGTGCCTTCAGAGAGAATTAAAACTACAGTCCTTGGGGGCAAATGATTTCGTCAGAGTGCTGCTCTCTCGAGCCTCATCGTTTACAGTTTGTCATGTCTTCCTGCATATTTCCAACTTTTCTACCTCGTCTCCGTAAAAAGATCCCCATAAAAGAGGTGTTGAGGAAACTTCACTGTCTGACCATCCAGGAGCCACACTGGCACCACCTAAGCTGGGACTAAGGCTCCTTGGTAGCTACACATCCACACTCACAGTCAGACCAGGTTTCCTCACCATCTTGACCCCAGGTTTCCTACAGCAGAGTCTCAGACATCTCGATCCTTAAAAGAATGTAATTGTGGTGGCATATCAAAACAACAGCTCGAAATGGGTGCCTCCAAAGAGGGACCTGGAACAAGGAAAACCCTGGGCTTTTATACCAGCACACTCTAAATGCTCAGGAGCCTGGAGCTTGTTGCTCCTGCTGCATCTCTGAGTGTTCCTCACCTGGCTGAGCCACAGGTCCACTAGCCCTTTGTTACACAAAAGGTCAGCAGTTCACGGGCTCTTTTCTGGGCTTCCATCACCCAGAGCTCACCCTGCAGCTGAACACTGAGCTACCTGCACCCAACGTCTTCCTCAACACAGGGGACCCCTTGCACCCATGAAAGAGGAGTCCCCAGCTTTCAAATGCTCCTTCTTGGAAGATCAATAATAATTTTGTAGCAGAGGACATGATAATATGCCCATTGTTCACAATCTAAATAACAATGTGCAGCATCAGCTTCCAAATGTCGAGGTCATTTGTGTATTTCTATTTTGAGTAAAATGGCTCCGTACAGTTTCCATGGTTTCACCTGAAATATGTACTGAGCCTCATTGTTAAGAACCTTGAAACCCGACCATTCTAATAAGAAAAAAGAGATCCTCTTCTGTAGGTAGTCAATTTGACTTTTAAATGTAAAGCAGTCTGTGTTTACGCTGGATAGGTTTATGGATCTTTATGCTGCATTTGTGAACAAAACCAGATGTTTAGATTATCCAATTTGCCCTTCTTTTTTGGCATATTGCACAATAATGCATTTAATTATTTCTACAGCAGAGATTTCTTTTTTTAATAGAGTTTAAAGATTGGCTTTATTGTTTACTTCACATAAGGAAATATCAGTGTTATCAAAATAAACTATTGAGAAACACAGTAGGTCACAGTCATAATGAAAATGCAAAAGAAACACAATATGCTTTAGAAAGATTTTAAAAGTTTAGCATTGCTTCAGGCTGTATTCTGCATGTGACATTCAGCTGTGGAAATAGTAACAGTTATTAGAAATGCCAAATTTTACAGGACAAGATAGTAATTTTTCTATTATTGCTGTTACTTAGTAAGTATTAATCAGAAACAGAATGCTGAAAGGAGATTGAAGAATGACTCAGATGAATAAGGCAAGGAATAGTTTAATGAATTTTAAAACCTCAAAATGCAAAATTAAAACTGTGGGTACTAAAAGACAGAAGATTTCCATATTAAGTCCTCCAGTACTGTTCTTGTTGAGTTGCCAGTTTCAGAATGGTCCTCTTTGCAATATTACTGGCATAAACACTGTGGGTTTTCACCAAAATGGGGTGATGCATTACAGTGATGTAGCTCCACTGATAGAGACAGGATTGGAGCAGACACTGCATAGCAAGGAAGTCCATTGTCTTATTAAATAGACACCTTTACAGCCCAATTTTAAGCAGAATATCGAACCAGGTCATTATTTAAATCTGTCCTTTCTTCTTTCCTTTCTTTCTTTCTTTTGAAGCCTGTCTATTAGTAGAGTGTCATCAGCTGAAGCTCTCATAATTCACATGACATCAGTATGTGGTATTTTTCTCATTTGCTAGTTACTCTTTTTACAGCTGTAGAAGACAGAGAAAATGTAAGAACATAGAGGAAAATTGCCATTTTATCTCTGATAAATTGCGGTTTCATGTTGTGGAGAGTCTGTCCATTTTCCCCTTATCAGGCCAAGAGGTTTTTAAAAGCAGTAAATGGGATCCAACTCACCCAGCCCAAGTTGTTGTAGATGTGGCCACTCATGTTGAGTTCATGGACTAGACTCTGTATTCAGCCATACAGAGAGAATTCAGTGGTTGGCCTCTAGATATCTTCTGTTCTTTACTTTATATACATACAACAAATAGTTTGTGAAAATGTGAAAATGCTTAGAATGTCTGTACACTGACATAGCTCCGAACAGTTTTGCTTGGTGTCAACAGAATTTTTATACCAAGCTAAAATGCGTGAGGACTTAAGACTTTGGCTACCTATGATGTATTATTTAAAGAGTTTACATATATTTCTATATACATCAATGTTATTTCTTGGTTGATGTAATTCTCATATGTGGGATTTTATCGTTCTTATGGTTTTAGTTATTAGAGAGGAAGAAAAAAAAAGAAAATAAAAACTTTGCATACCTTGTGTATTTTCCTACTCTTGTTTTCATTAGAAATCCTAAAGAAATCTGTAAAAAACTAGAATAATTAGTGTCCAGCTTGCTTGCATCCTCCATTCTTCCTCTCCATCCCTATTGCCTTCCTCATACGTCTTCCAAAAAGGTCTGTCCCACTGTTCTGCCAGCTATGCCAGAAGTCACCTCGTGGGTGTGCAGGAAGACATCCAGCTCCTAGAGTGTGTGGTCTCTGCACCACGAGGGAGTGGGTGCAGACCACAGAAGGATGAATTGTTCCTGTCAGCCTCACTTGGGCATGATGGCACAGTTCTGTACTCTCATCCTGTTTAGCCAAAGCAGTTGGCCTGAATCTGGCTTTTGGAGCAAAACTCAAGCAAAGCTTGTGTCAGATCATCAAAGAGGCATCATGATGTAACAAAGTATTGCATCTGATACAACTTATGTGTTAATAAACCCTTTTTTTTTTTAATACAGAGAGACCTTATAGACATGCAAGATCTGTCATATTTTTTCTTATACTTCAAAACATAAGAGAAATGCATGTTAGAAAGTATTCCCAGCACTGAGACACTTCAAATTCCTTCATAGCTTTAACACCTGGGAGGTTTACAGGTGAAGAACACTGTCTACAGGGCTCTAAAGGAACAGAAGTGACTGAAGGCTGAAACATCCTACCACATCCAAATAAAAGCATAAGAAATTACAACCAATAAAGACTATGAGAACTGTGTGAATGTTTCACAGACCGATGTATCCTAGGCAAGCTTATACTTGGGGCAAGGTGCTTTGAAAACTTTTTTTCATTTTTATGGTTTTTTCCCCCAGCTTTTTTTTTTCCTTCACCTGCAAAAATCCTCCTTCAGCTCTTTCTTAAAGGTCAGAATATGCACAGCACATCAGTATTGAAACTTTATAGCCCTTGCTAGTTTTGCAAAAGGCCATATATTGGGTTCTTTTGATCAGGGTTGCCAGCCCTGAGAGAGAGATTTTTGTCTGTCACTTGGCCTATCTTGCCTGCACTGTCTTGCCTGCAAAATAAAATCTGTGCATCCAAGAGTTTCAGTCAAGAATTTATAGAGAAAGCTTCAAAGCACTGTAGACAGAGAAGAATTTCAAATCTTTCTTAGCTATACAGAGCCCTTATTCTTCCCTAAAAGACCAGACGTTTGGTGCTGTGCTGCCAATTCAGTGAGTGATAAGAAAGCACAGATTTTTAATCAGCTGTGTTAAAACCCAAGCAATATTCTGTTTCTGCTTTTAGTATTAAAGAATGTAAATATTTTTGAATGGGATTTACATTAATAACATGAGAATACTTTTTTAAAAGTTGATGCATTTCAGTGTCTAAAGCATAGAATCACAGAATTATTTGGGTTGGAAGGGACCTAAAAAATCATCTGATTCTAACCCAGTGACAGCATCCACATATAATCCAAGTTCAGAATTCCTTCTTTAGTCACTGAAGATAAACTTCTTGACTCATTTCGCAAATGTGCCAGTGGGGATGTCACAGGACACCTGGGAGCACTGCACAAAGGGGACAGACATTGCACACATTACAGAGGAGACCCATGACTTCCCAAGCTTCAGCAGGACATCAGGCAGGACACTCAAAGGCAAACTCAGTGGAGTTTGGAGCTCCTCATGCAGGCTGCTGTCTGAGAGTAACTTGAAGAGCTTAGAGAAGCAGGCAGTCTGTCAGGTTAGGTTTCCATTGAGTGTAACAAAGTTTAGACAGCTTGTTCCCACGTAGTTAGCTGCATCTAGGTACCTGAATCTTAATGTCTGTGACCAGTAGCTGAGTCTCACCATGGATGTGCAAGTAAAAACACAAAGTTGTTGGGATTTGTAAGAGACATCAAGTAAAATGTGCTGTTCATCAAGCAATACTGATGTTCCAGGGAACAGCAATTTCCAGAATTAAACAATACCTGGAATAAGTTGATGGATAAGGTCCCTCTCCAAGAAAGTATTTACCATTAAGCGTGCAAGAAGCTTTGTCTTTATTCAGTGAAGCATTGCAACATACTCTGGGAATTTAGGATGTGCTTAACAGGTCTGCTGGTTCAGGACTCTAGCTCCACCTGCATACACATATTCTGCATTAAACCTTGTGCACAAGGCTTTTTAACTCCTGCCCACTGTGCATAATCTTAGTGGAAATGGGAAAAAAAATAAAGTCAAATAAGTGTATTTCTGAGCACAGCCATAAGGTAACTAGAAAATGACATCTTCATCATGTTCAAGCACTCATGGTAGCTGCCAGTTTGCTGACATACAGCAGGTGTTGAAATTGCCTTTGCCTGAGCATCACAGAGGTTTGACTTCGGTTGCATGGCCTTAGTTCTGCAGTACACATGCAATTCAGAAAAATGTTTTTGAGTAAGGAGTGTTTGAAGTGGAATTCAGTTTTAGGAAGCTTGGAGACCATACTTGATTGGCAAAAGATATAGGAAACATCTCCTACCAGGAGACTTTTTGTGGGTTTTGGAGACCATGAAATCCGCTTTTACAAAAAAAAAAAAAAATGGATATAAAAAACATTTGACTGTGGGATGCTTCTATAGTCAATGAATGGGAACTTTGTAATAANTTTATTTTATTTATTTTATTTTATGTAAAAGAGTCCATTCCACAGCAAAACATCTTAAGAAAAATGTCCGTCTTACCAAACCAAGAGTGAGTTTTGTTTTTAAACTTGCTTTTTAAACCAAAGCAAAGGTTTTCTTTATTTGGTCTTCACCAATGTTTTTTCTACACTGAACTGAACCACCAAATGCCGTTTCAATTAATAAATTATCCTGAAGCTTTGCTGATAATTCTATTGAAATACCAAGAAGATGTTGATTTGCTCACCCTGTCACGGCTTTTGCCCAACCTCTCATTAGAAGATTGTTTCCTTAACTTACCCGTTACAGTGAAATATCTGGTTGTTTCTCAGATCTTGTTATCTTAAGCCGTGAATTCCATAAGCATGAGAGCAAGCATCCATACAATTTCACACTACATAATCATGTTAAATCAGTAAAACATTGTTAATACAACCCCAAAATACACTACCAACTGAAGTGCAAAAGTCCAAAAGCACCTGATGAAAGACAAAGCTAGAAGGACTCGAACACTGGTACTATCCACTAAGCTTCAAATACCTAAAGGGACCTTGTTACTTGTGATGTGTGGTCTACTCTCTTTCATTAAATCCTGGTCCTGTAGCTGCAGCTCTGGCATTTTCCAGACAAATCCTTCATCAGTGTTATAAAATTGGGCTAAACTGGCTGACAGTCTGATCCAAACTAATCCTACAGAAATGTTAACAAGTCCCAAAAGCAGTTGCTATTAGTAGCTGATCTGTTTGAAGAAAGATGAACCAAGTATGATAAAGAGGTTAAAAATAAGTTCAACAACCTGCGTGCTTGGCCATGCAGCTTTCTATCTCTGTTATCTAACGTGCTCACCTTGGAAGAAATCTCTGATTTAATTAGAAGTACCAGTCTGGGATTCGTGCACTTACATAACAAATCACCTTGGGAAAAAAATTTTAAAAAGACCTTTCTACCAGAAATACTATCCCCAAATATTAATTATTTATGTTTGTAATAATTACAGCATGGAACTGCTCAACTAGCCAGCTCACAGTTTTACATCAGCTGAATTACAGTAGTTGCACATAATTAAAGCCAGAACCTGAGTGATCATGATCATACTGCAGAAATATTATGTGTTTCCTCTATCCATTACTCACTGCTATAATGAGACTCTTTCTGTTTTCTAAAATATATTCTGGTCATTGTATTTTTATTATTTTTTCTCGCTGGATGATCTGCCATCTAGCCAGAAATCTGAAACTGGTTTAGCTTCTATATTTAAATCTCTGCATTTGAATTAGGTTTTTTTTGGTTTGTTTGGTTTGTTGGGTTTTTTTTTAACTCACATCTGCCACTTAAAAAAAAAAGGGCAACAGTTCAATTCAGTGGATTTATCTCAAATCCTGGNGTAACTAGAAAATGACATCTTCATCATGTTCAAGCACTCATGGTAGCTGCCAGTTTGCTGACATACAGCAGGTGTTGAAATTGCCTTTGCCTGAGCATCACAGAGGTTTGACTTCGGTTGCATGGCCTTAGTTCTGCAGTACACATGCAATTCAGAAAAATGTTTTTGAGTAAGGAGTGTTTGAAGTGGAATTCAGTTTTAGGAAGCTTGGAGACCATACTTGATTGGCAAAAGATATAGGAAACATCTCCTACCAGGAGACTTTTTGTGGGTTTTGGAGACCATGAAATCCGCTTTTACAAAAAAAAAAAAAAATGGATATAAAAAACATTTGACTGTGGGATGCTTCTATAGTCAATGAATGGGAACTTTGTAATAAAAATGTTCATTTTTCTTAGTTCACCCAGGATTTCACTGCCGTGAACTTAGAAAAAACTCAGATCACTCCCAGGGCTGAACTGAAAGATTACAAAAATAAATGGTCATATTCTCATGGAACAACCAATTTCTAGTATAAAATATATGGTAAAGAAAAAATACTAGTAATTTAACCTAATTTTAAAAAATAAACTAGTCTTATTATCTAACTTAAGTATGGCTCCTTATCAGAGCTGGAAAGATCCTTATCTTGAATAGGTTCTCTAGATCTGTCTGAGCCCCTAGACCTGATTTACTTTTTCAGGATCTGTGTAATTGGCTTAAAATTGCTAGAGGAGGGGGGAATGAGACACATGGGTGGACACATGATTGATACACATGACTTTGGCATACTTCAAGTAGCAATAT
>VXBB01009306.1:170047-232531 GCA_013399915.1 Illadopsis cleaveri | reverse complement strand
TGCTCACCTTGGAAGAAATCTCTGATTTAATTAGAAGTACCAGTCTGGGATTCGTGCACTTACATAACAAATCACCTTGGGAAAAAATTTTTAAAAAGACCTTTCTACCAGAAATACTATCCCCAAATATTAATTATTTATGCTTGTAATAATTACAGCATGGAACTGCTCAACTAGCCAGCTCACAGTTTTACATCAGCTGAATTACAGTAGTTGCACATAATTAAAGCCAGAACCTGAGTGATCATGATCATACTGCAGAAATATTATGTGTTTCCTCTATCCATTACTCACTGCTATAATGAGACTCTTTCTGTTTTCTAAAATATATTCTGGTCATTGTATTTTTATTATTTTTTCTCGCTGGATGATCTGCCATCTAGCCAGAAATCTGAAACTGGTTTAGCTTCTATATTTAAATCTCTGCATTTGAATTAGGTTTTTTTTGGTTTGTTTGGTTTGTTGGGTTTTTTTTTAACTCACATCTGCCACTTAAAAAAAAAAGGGCAACAGTTCAATTCAGTGGATTTATCTCAAATCCTGGCAGGTTAGCTTGGCACGTTTTTGCAGAGCACATAGGACATTTGGGATTAAAGTTACTCCTTGTAACCGTGTCATTAGCATTGTAGCAGCGTGCAGGCACTGATTATGTTCTCTCTGCCTTGCCTCCACACCTCTAATCTCAGAGCTGACCCAATTTATATCACTGGCTTTACATGGGCCTGTACATATTGAAATCCAGGAGAGGGAAAAGGGCTGAGACTCTCTGAAAATAAACTCAGCTGGCAAAGAGATTAACCCATTTATAAATGCATTTTTGCCTGTTGCTGAGTGTGCAGAGCTTCATCCATTTAAGGAACATAGGCCTAAATCCAGATACTAACACTGCTTGGAAAGAGAGAAGAAATAGATGAAGTGGTATTTTAAATGGATCTGTTGCCAGCACACCAATTCAAATGATTTGGGGATTTTTGGGAGAGAGGGAAGGGAGGAAACAGAACGGTGAATTTGGAGTCAACATCTCAGAGAAATCATCTGCAGTGGTTGGTGTAAGAAAACACTCTTTTCCTTTCCAAGTACCACTCATTACTGGTATCTCTGGAAAACCTGATGTCTTCCTAAAAGCATTCCCAAAGTAGGTGCAATCAGTCATCAATGCCAGAGGTTTATGTAATCTCACATTTACAGCGAGGAAAGCAATTTATGGATGAGCATAAACATGAGACACGGTGTCCCTTAGGCCTTTGTCAAAGGATTCCCAGAAAACAACTTAGCTGACACAGAAATTACCAGTACACTTCACAAGTATCCCCTTCTGAGCATGAAGAGTCTTACCCATCTGATGATCCCAGTTCTAAATCCAGGTTCTTCTGAGATTTAAAATACAGGACACCATTATTATTATGAAGATCATTTTCCACCCTTCAATAAAAGTCTTCTGCTGAAGCATCAAATACACAGGACAAGGTTTAAAAACAGTGCTTTGAGAATTACATTCACACATAATACCAGGAAACAGCAAGACATGCAAGGTATTCCCTGGGGAGTTTATGTCAAGCGTGAGTGGATGAGATGTGCAGATGCCAGATGTGTGCATGTGATCTCTTTGCACATAAAGAGAGATCTTAATGAGTGGGGATCCATGGCTGGACAGGCAAAGCACCTATGGAGCTCGGTTGGGCTTCTGGAGTTTCAGCTCGTTCACACCTCTGACTCTGCTTCCCTCTTCTGATTGAAGGCAAGTCCAGAACATTTAAACAAGTCCAGAATATCGAAACTGTATTTTAGTCACTGTAATATCATCCCCAAGAGCACAGGTGGCTGTGGAACTTCAACACTCTGCTTGATAAGCTATGGTGCATCTTCCAAGACTGTGAGTGAGAGCAGGGATGAGATCTTGTGGATGAGAGCAGTTCTTTCTGTGGGCCCTGGAACTAAGGCAGTAGCTGTGCCTAGAGAAAGCACACTGTGCTTATTTGGTGTTTTCTTACAGTGACAGGGCAGTACAGGACATTGCACCAAAAATACTGGGATTATTCTCATTTTTTAAACTAAAAATATCTAGCAGTAAAATCTTCTTAAATTCACAATAGTCCAAAGCAGGAGAATGATTTTTCCAAGAGGCGATTCAGATAGACCCCTAACATAGGTACTTAGAATAATTTCCAGCACTTCTAAGTCAGATCAAAACCAGAATAAAACTGGTATAGGGTTAGGAAAAATTGAGGGTGACCACAACTCTTATCAAAATCAACTATCCTGAGACTATCACAGGACGAATCATTCTGCCCGTGTCAGCCAGAAAAATGTCATGATTGTATGGCTGTCAAATCTTTCTCTAAATTAAGAGTGTCAGGTTTATTTTTGTACCTGTTACTATCGCATGCCTGGTGTCTTTTAAATATGTGCAAAATTCCATCTCAAGAGAAATTTTGATTTTAAAAGGAAGAAAATGGTAAAATGAGTTTAAATGTGATAAAAAGAATAAGCAAAAAAAGAAATTGAGTAGGACTCGAGGTAACAATCTCATTCAGATACTTTGTCATGTGTTCACAGGCAAGGGTGTTTTCAGACACTTCCTTTATATAAAAATGTAAATATTCAATAAATATAAATACTATATTGTCTCTGAAGGGTAATGGAAGACAGACACATAAGACAGCATAATGATCAGTTCAGAAATCTATTCTACATTTAAGTGGATTTAAGGTTGAAAGCACTTGTCAATAATTCAAGGGTAAAATACATTAAGGGACTACTGTAATTATCCAAATCTCAGGCAATATAAGCTGGGAAACTGAGAATCAAGGAACTGATTATAGAACATCCAGCCATGCAATCATCAGGATTTTGTGGTTACTGTATAGTATTATGACTGAGCAGAGTTAAGGATGTTGCCTGCCTCAGTTGTGGCTGCTTTGTCTGCATGTATGTTGATTATTTTTGGTGTAAAGTAGCTATATATTTGAATGTAGTTGGTTGCTACAGAGTGCCTGATGCCTCTACTAAGAAGCAGTCAGCCTCTCCAGTGATTGTCAGAACACAAATAAGGTTATTCTCCTATCCATGCAAACATAAACAACATACTTCAGTGAATTAGAGCAAGAAAGATTAAATTAAAAGACAACCCCTGGTCCCTGACAGCTGTGTCTCCTTTCCCTCACACAGCCCAGAACAGGACATCTTGTATCTTTGAAAATAGCCTAGAAGAAAGTGATCTGTGTGTAAAAATCACAGAAAATAGGCTGAAAGGGATCTCGGGAGTCCTGCCCAACATATTGCTACACCCTAACCCCACGCAATGACTCTTTCAGTAGGTCACTGTCATAGACAGCAGCAAAAGGAAATTACTCTTTCTTAATGCTTTGCCTTCTTAGCTATGGCTATTTAGGAAAAAATACCCTTTAAATACAAATAAGTGAAGTTCTCTTGGGAAAGTGCTGAAACTACAAATGACATAATCAAATGAAATCAAGCCTGTGTTATGGGCATTAGTCATCCATTCTGCATGTGTCCGTCTGTTCAAAATGACAGAGAATGCCTTTGGCTAACTTTGGCATTAGAAAAGAATTGTGCTTTCACTTTTGACTTGTTTTCTTAGTCAGATGGTCTACATACGCTCAAACAAATCTGAACAGCTGAAACAAACAAAAAAAAAGGTGAAATAATAAACATCTTTTTGCTTTCTTCACCACCACTCACTGTGCATCTCAAATCAAGGCTAATTAATTCTTACAATTCGTGTTTTCTTCCTGGAGAATGTGCTGCCAGATCAGATCAAAACAAAGAAACAAAAAGTCTCCACCTGGAATGCAGCCTCATTCAAACAATATCAGCACAGATTGTCCCTGCACAGTGCCACAACAGCTGTGTTCCTTATGCAGAGCACACAGCTGATGGCAAAACAGAAACAGGAGTGGCACGAACTGAAAATCATCCACTCTGTTTAGTCTGTGGCTGTGTGGTTATCAGTAGTAAAAGAATATTCTGGATGCTTCCCTCCCTGTTATCTTCACCCAAGACCTTTCAGTGACTGCTCTGAAGCAGGTTGTCACAGTAATGGATGTTCTCAGCTCTATGTGCCTTCCAGCTGCTGGCTGCTTGCTCTAGAGCTCCTCTCTGACATCTGCCAAGGGAAGGTTCCCCTCCATTCTACTGGCAGTGGGTACCTGACCTCACCAGTCTCCAAGTCATCCTAGAAGCCTGATAAAGAGTGTTTTCACTTTGTCTCTCTCTCTGCCCCAGGCTAGGTGGTAGGAAGTTTAGGACAGGCCAGCCTGGTTGTAGATTTGCTCTTCCTATCATGTTTGTTACAAAACTTTGAGAACACTTTTATTGCTAGATGTTCTACAAACAGACTAAATCAAACTCATTCTATTGAACTACTGAGCTAAGGGCTTGGTTACAAAACTGAATGCAGAGTTACAAAGAGATCAAGTGATCAAACGGATTATTAATTTCTAACTAGTATATTGGCTTCATCTTTCACCCTTGACAAGCCACAGACACAATAGTGAACAGGTCCCTGGCCAACATTTCCTTGATTTTGGTAATTTATTTTGTATTCCTCCTAACATATGAACACAATGAGTTCAAAAAAGCATGAAAATAAATCTCACCATCCTTCTGGTCTTTGTGAATAAGAGAGCATCCTAGCTTCGTATGTGTCCTCTTCTGTTCTTGCTGTTCTGTTCACAGAGTTTGTTGTGTATTAATAGGAATGGAAATGGAGCAATTTTTTCTCCAGATCAGCTAGTCTGAGTAATGCTTAACTTCTATTTTAAGTGTTGGGAATGCTTTCTTGATACTTCATTATGCTTAAATTAGTTCATTAGCCAGAGTTCTTTATTTTGTTATAGAACACAATGAAACATATAAGGTTTTCCTGAGCTTCACCCACTGAGCTTTTACATCCCAGAGGCATTCCACTTCGAATCTCAGAAAAATAACAAGCAGGATAGTGGGAACTATGTCCACTGTAAAACCTCTTGAACTAAAATGAAAGTTGAACCATTTTTGTAAGTAATTACACTGGATAGAAAGGAGTCATTGTAACCCCTTCTATTACAACTGTGTGGCATGGTATATGCAAAGTTCTGAGCAGGCTACCACAGCTGACCACCTCCACAGTCACTGCAGAGGCTGAATCCTGTCCTATCTGTATGTATGTTAGTCACTTGTACTGACAGCATCAACATAGAAACCTTCCATCTAAGGCTGACCAACATTTTCTGTTACAAGACCCATGTGCAAGCACTCATGAATTTACAAAAAGGGCATATATGAACATATTTGTATGGGACTTCCCACTTCATTCAGAACAAAAAATTAAATAAATAAAAAATCCATTGTTATTGGCAATCAAACATCCCGATGCAGGAAAATATTCAAAAAGCAACTGAATGTATGGAACAAGATGTAAGTTACCTCAAGGATAAACTTGGATGGTTGGCTTCCAAGATGGGTTCATTTGATTCAAAGAATGGTATTGCTGCTTTGGAAAACATCCAGCAAAACCTGCCTACCAATTCAACCTTCCAGAGGAGACAGCTTGATGAACATTACAGGCAGGAAGTCAGGGAGTGTAGTATGGCCTTGCTCCTGAGCACCTATTACAGCTGCAGTCACAGTGCAGGGCAGCCTGAGGCTGCTCCTTCCTCACAAAACAGGGGTTCAGGGACTAAGCAGGAATAGCAGAATTTGAGCTAAGTCTGACTGCTGTTCTTCAAGGGGGGGACAATGTCACTGAGAGACACAGCAGAATTTACTCTGTGCTCTGAGCAGTGACAATCTCTCCATTAAGTTCAGTGTATTGATTGCAGGTGGTGATGGAAATTACACCTCAAATATATTCCTTAGAGTTTGACTCTCTGGTGGTACAAACTTGACTGAGATTATAGGAGCTCTGTCAATCAATTAAGCTATTAATCTGGCCTTTCAACTATCAGGACACAAATATTGAGTAAACAGAGAAACTCTATTAATACACATTAATAACACTCAGAAACACCTGAATGATCTGCAGCCAGATTTGTCCTCTGTAACCTCTCTTCAGTTCAGCCACACATCATTTTGAAAGTTGACCTCATGCCCCTGGCCCTTGCTGCACTTGTTTAATCCCACAGACTCATCTCTAGAAACAAAGAAAAAGAGTCAAGAAGAGATCCCCTCTAATGTAACTTAAGGGTTTAGTTAGCCAGACATTGTTTATTGAGCAAGGCATTTCACCAATGCCACAGAGATGCTGCTAGAAAATCAACAGAGCTGGTCCTATAAGCTGTTCTCATTTCCAAGAACAGCATTTGAGATAAGCTGTTCCTTCAGCAGCCAGAAAATGTTTAGTAGATGCGAATCCTCTTTGTGCTTGGCTACAGGTATATTCCAAGAGCTTACAAGACTGATTCAGTGAATGATATCCTCAGGGATGATGCCTTCCAGAAGATACTCACTTGAGCTGTGATAATAAAGGACACAAATAAACCAGTGACTCCATAACCCTGAACCTGCTGTAAAAACACAGAGGAACAAAGTAGAAAAGAATTCACAGCTGAAAATACAACTGGGATATTTCAAATTGGGAATTTTCTCTGTAACTGTTTGTCCTGATAATAGATCCAAAGTCCACTGGACAGAAGCTACACTGGGTAAAGTCGAACCACCTGGAGTTCTGAGACATGTTTGATTGATTAAATCTGCCCTCTTTTCTGTCTGTGATTAAACTCTGAGAAATGGGATTTACCTGCCTGTGGCCACAAGACCTCATGCACCACAAGGCCCATGTTTGCCTCCCTTGCTTACTGTTTTGCATCCCTTCTCTGCCAGTTACTCATTTAGTTTTTTCCCATGCAAACTCCAATTCCATGTCTGCAGATACTCAGACAGTGCTTCTCTCTAAGAAAACCTGGGCCCAGGGCCTCACAGATGCATTTGTGAGGGGACATGACATGGGGACTTTTTCAGCAACGTGCACATTTTTATCCCCTTTATCTCTGTGGCCAAATAACACAAACCTCCACTATAAGAAAGCAACTGTTTTGCATTTTTAAGTCACTGCTAATATAGGAATCTAGCACTTATATACTAGTAAAGTTGTTCCTCAAGCCTCTGTGCAGAGTTATCCTAATGTTTACCCCAGGTCATGAAGCAGCCCTTTGTGGTGCTCTGTCATGTTTAATCAACCGCATAATGCAGGTTGTCTAACCATAATGAGTAAAGCAGGTTGAAATGTGGCATATTAATAGGTCTGCTACAAGGCCAAAATTCATAGGTTTGTCCTGCATGACATGACGCTGCCTAGAGGTGCTCAAACCAGATTTGGCATCAAATTTTGTCTAGATCTGTAGTAAGTCTTTTTACCTATGCTTTTCTATCCTAGTTCCCAGATGACCCAAATTCCTTCCCAAGTAATACATCAGGAGATTCAGGACGTATTTGTTCAAGCCTAGGGAGGCCAGCATGGTACAACAGTTACACAGTTAATGCTCCTAGCACAGATTCCCTAAGGATCACCTGTACAAATAAGATGGTGAAGCATCCAGGCCTTTGGGCCAGGTCCAGCATTACCAGTGCTAACAGAAAACTCCTACTCATCTCAATGGATTATAAATTAAGCCCTTAGGCCCTGAAAGGCAGCTGCTCAGAAAATTATGCTAGGTCATGGGTAGAGACCAGGCACTGCAGTCCCAGGGATTACTGAATATTTTATCATTCAGTTATTAAAAAACATGTGTATCAGACATCTCTCAGGTTGAGCATCCATAACCCTGGCTGCTCCTGGGGAATTGAGGGAGGATATTAGCAGAAGAGCTATTTCAGGACTGCAGGAGTCTGCCTCCAATAAGCCAATACTTTCATGCAGCGAGGGACTTTGCTGGATATTCTTGTATCTTCAGTAGGTGTGGGGCTGACTCACGCTCTGCTGCAGTAAATAGCCCTAGCACGTAATTCAGAGCTGCCCTGTGTGTGTCCTTGGCTTCCTGGAGACAGATCAGTGCAGGGCCAGGGCAGACACCTGAGAACAACCACCTCCTCCCAGGCTTGTGTGCACACGGGGTCAAGGCCTTCTGCGTGTGAAGCAGAAGGAAAAAGCTTCTGGAAGGAGAATGGCTGCAGGGAGCCGTGCACAGTGAGGGCAGGTTTTAACAGGCATCTCAGGGTACGGCTGTGATTTCAGCAGTCAGTTCATCCAAACTGAATCAAGCTGTTCCCAGCACAAGCTTAGAGGTATTGCCATTAAACAGCAGCTGGATAACAACCTACCTGAAAAGTAGCATCAACAATAACATATTTACATAGTAGATTTTCTTCAATACAATACGTAAACAAGCTAAATCACTGTTAATTACTTTTTAATGATTGTTAAATCATGCTATAATATGAAATGCCAGTCAGTTTCTGTTTCTCAGATTTTTGAGAATAGCAATGTCTAATTGCTTAATTCTAGTCCTAACCTAGCTGATCCAAGACGAATAGCAAAGGAGATGTGAGAAATGAAGTCTGTATTTAAAAAGAAAATATTGTTTTGGTCTTTGTGCCTCATATCAATATTTTCCAAGACAATGAGAGATTTCACATGTAGATACATGTATTCAAAGAAAGAGCTGGAAGTACACCAGAGTAATAAAGTGCCTCTGATTTCTTTCCCAGTCTAACTCACTGAAAATAAATCTTTTTGGGATAAATTTCACAAGAACTACTGTGAACTCCACCTTGAAGTGGTCTGTAGGGAAACCCCATGTTCATGAGAAAAGTGATTTAGATTGTAATGTGCCAGTCTGCAATGTTCACTAAACCAAAAGTGCCAGTGACAGTGTTAAACAGACTTTAATACCTGGTAACATTTGTCTGTCCTCTGATTTACACTTCTGCTCAGGAACAGTTACTGCAAACAGCGATACTTCAGAAATTGTGGCTAGAAGGAGTGGATCAGGCTAAGGAGCACCATACGAACAGAAACAGACATCATTTTCTTCATGTAGTGCTACAAGAGAAAGGAATCTGGCCCAGTACCTTTATTATAAGTAGTAGTAATGCTATGTACTCTGATTCAAATGTATCACCACAGCATTGCAGTCATCTTTACAACAGCATTGTACTTTCTGCCTGAAAGACAAAGGGCAGAGAAAGCAAATGGGATCGGATTCTCCTCCCAAGTGCTCTACTTTGGAGCATTCTTTGTTTTGTGACATTTATTCAGCTCCAGACCTATGAGGGCTGGGTGCTGTTATCAACAAAATACAATGTTCAGACAAGCTGTATGGTGCCACTGCACTTAGTGGTCCTGTTGCCCTCCCCATGTCACAGGGCAAAATAACCTGAACAGAAGCAGTGGCACTCAGCTCTCTCTAGACACTGGTGTGCATGTGGAAGGGAAAATAAAACATGCTTCCTGTGCACTTATTGAACAAAACTGTCCTGCACTGCCACCAGACTACATGCCACCTTCAGATAAGGGACATCCTGGATATGCTGACCAGTATGGCCAGGGCCCACCCAGGACAGTGGTCCTCTGCCACACCAGCACAAGAGGGAGCTGAGAGCCTCTCTAAACCCACCCAACACATCATAAGAGGCTTGTCCCACCCCAGCAAGGGCAGGCAAACCTAAGCCAGGATTCTGTGACCCCCCACAGGAGAGAGTGCTGTGGGTACCCAAGGGCTGGCTTCCCACCCACGCAAACAGGGTGAGAAGTGATACAGCCAGGGTTGTATGGTGTTGTGTCACAGTAACTAAACCCCTGGATACAAATAGACTGAGTGTTCATCTTAATTAAGCTGTTTGAAAGGTCAGACCCTCCAGTTCCTGTGTGCAAGGCCTGGATGTCAAGGCTCATCCTGTAGCAGCTGACGCCCTGCTGACCTCCCTGAGCGGCGGTTGCTGCCCTCACGCAAACTGCGCGGCTGTGCAGGCCGGCCGTAAGGAGACAGACAGCCCCTCCATCTGCACACCATCTGCCTCACAGGAGCACCCAGTCATGCTGCTGGAGGCTGAGGCCACCCTGTGCAAGCTGTGCTGTGCAGAACACACACAGGCAAAGAAAATCCTTCTGCAGTCCCTGCAAGGAGACCACAGATTTTGTCCTAAATCTCTACTATAACAGGTGATTACACTGACCCAGGACCCACGCGGGGTCTTGCCCCCTGTTGGCAATGATAGAAGGAACTCTGCACTTTTTGTGTGTGCATCTCTTCTGGATGACAGACTGGTGTCTGCCTCACAGCTGACAGACAGAAAGGACATTTGATTATTTGTCAGATGAAAAAAGCAACAGTGATCCTCCCTTGCAGTCTCCGGAGAGGTGAAGAGGGAGGATCTGCTCTTAATTATAGCCTTCAGACTGGATCATGTCCTGAGAAGCTGAGAGCAGGATGATACATATACCTGTAAGTCACTCTAGAAGTGATTCTGTGTTGGCATTTGTGGAGACAAAAAAGACAAAATCAAAACCAAAACAACAACAAAGCACAAACAAACCAAAAAAGCCCCCTAACTTGGCAACACGGTACTTTATTTACTGTAGCCTGAATTATTTCACTGTGTATCAAATGTGCAAGAGCCATGTAGGATTGCCAGAGAAACACCTCACTCTGAACTGGCATTTTGTATCTCATTGTTGCAATGCCTCTCAGCATGTTTTGCACAGGTAGACAATCCTCACCACTCTGCACAACACAAGTCATTCAGGGAGGCCAAGAGAAGAAAATCAGAAATTAATGCATTTAGGAAGTCTGGGTATTTACAGATGGTTGCAGTAAGGAAAATGAAATGTTTTCAAAGGATATTTTCAAAGCTTCTTTTCATTAAAAATAAAAACCTCTGCGATCTTTTCAAGGGCAGTGATAGTGTGGTAGACATAACTGGTCAATAACTGCAATGGCAAAACAAAGTCTTTGTAAATGCTATGAATCATTTAAATTACCATT
Organism: Illadopsis cleaveri; assembly: GCA_013399915.1. Classification (NCBI taxonomy): domain Eukaryota; kingdom Metazoa; phylum Chordata; class Aves; order Passeriformes; family Timaliidae; genus Illadopsis; species Illadopsis cleaveri. Next base: position 221,609 of record VXBB01009306.1, on the reverse strand, counting down.
AAAAAATAGCATTATAACCACACTTGCTACTTCTGGAAATATTAATGAGGAAGGAATTCAAAGTGCAGTTAACTGTTTGCTGGATTATAGTCAGGAACCTGGGTCTCCTGCCACAGGAATTGATCAAACTTTTGTCTATATTTTTTACAGGCTTTGCAACCCCTGCAAGAAGAGTCTGTGCCCCACAGTCACTCCCTGACTTTCTTGGACAGTCTAAAAGAGGATCCAGCTCACCTAATTCAATCCATTTATAAGCCAGGGCTGCAGCCTAAGATGGCTTTGTGAGTTTTTTTGTCAATCAGTGGAAAGAAATAGGCAATTGAGGAAGGCAGTTCATCTTACTCTTGGCACTCTGTTTAAGGTAGGATGACACATCCTGTGGAGATGTTTACCTGCTGCTGATTGTAGGATCTAGATGCTCCAACTCACTTTTAAGGGAAGAGGTGAACTAAGTAAAATGAGAACCTTCCCTTCATAACCTTGCAAAATGGAAGGAATCACAAATAGCACAGTGGCACGAACAACAGCAGTGCCCAGCTGGATAAGTCATATATCAGTACCTTCCTCCTCGCTCTGGTTTCTCCTGCCAGCCCTGGGGTAAGCCCAAAAACTGAATCACCAATGGTGTGATTCCATGGTGCCTACAGAGCCTGCTCCCCTGTGGTTCTGGTCATCTAGTCTGACCTCTGAGCTTTGTGCCAAGGCACTTGTTTTGAGAGTCCCGCACTGAAATACAGTACCTTGCACAAGGAGAACTGAGGACAGCTGATTTACTAGTTCCCTTGCCTAAGTCAAAATTTAAATTATTGTTTTGATGCTAAAAAATTTTTGCTATCATTTTCTTAGTGAATTGATTTTCTTAGAATTTGGATCTTGGATCTTACATGAACTTTCAATGTCAAAAATATGAGTGCTGAGAGTTCTCATCTTCAGTTGTCCCTAGTTTTTTTTGACTTGTGGGTTCCTCATGTGAGTAAAGAGCGCAGCTTTCTTATGTTCCGACTTCCCTGGACAACACCTGTCTTCGTAATGTCTCAGATTACTACCTGGCCAAAACTTCTAGGGAAGCTTGAGCGAAACACGAATACACACACCCATATGATTATATCATTGCTAAAGCTTCATTTGGTCTGTTGTAGAACAGGGGAGAAGTTAATTTCACAAGGTCTAAGTGAAATTTTGTCTCAACAGAAAAAAATCTGAAATGTTCCTGTAAACATGCAATTCTTTTTTTAATAAGACCTTTGCTCAATGGTCTCAAAAATGTAAATCATATGACATGATTCTGTGAATTAAAATATGTGTTTTTCAGAATGAAAGGAAAGGGAAATATCTGAGTAGTCCAGCTCCAGCTCTAGTTTATATCCTAGTTTTTTGTCCGAATTTCTTTTTTAGATTGAATGCACAAGCAAATCCACTCCAAGTAAAAAGGTTGTATTCTACAAAACCATCTCTACAATTATTCTATATTTGGTCTTAGACAAATGCCAATGTGGCACAACAGCAACACAGAAACACCTAGGACTTGACAGCAGAGCAGATTTATGTTCATGAGCAGAGACAACAAGTCAGAAAAGAGATCTTGAACATGCCCCAAGGAGTCATGTCTCTTGACAGTGTATTGATTGCTTATATACTCTATCTGATCTCAGAACCGAATGTATAGATCTGCCTCACAATTTTCATTCTTTGCCTGCTCATAAATATGCCCAGAATCCCTTTATGTTTTAATTATGCATTTTTTACATATGACTAGTCAAATTATTCAGTATAATTGTTGTTTATACGTAAAGTTTACAGCTAAATTGGAAAAATGTTTTATTCACCATAAAACTTTCTCTTTCCTGTACTTAATTGCTGGGTGATTTTCATTATTCTGATCTATAACCAAGTCTTAATTACCTTGACAGGTCTTTTCTATCAACATGTTATATTATTGTGCCATTATTTCATTTGTTTTAAATCTTTACTTTGCTGGACTCCAGAAACATGAACACTTCTGCATGTTTGAATGTGCACTGTAGAGCAGAGCAGAATAGGAGGAAGAGAACAATGCCGATTTTCTGCTCTATTTTAGAAAGACCTGGTGTCCTTTCATCCCCTCCTCCTACTGACTGATAAGAAACCCTCTTTAAAAAGACTGGAAAGTTGATTGCATTGCATTATATATACCTTTCCTATCCCAGCTGCAGTTGTACCTGCAGCTAAATACTTGAACAATCTGTCCTGCTTTGACTAACGAGATGAAGACATGAAAAGACATGTTGACAAAATCAGCAGCTGCTCCAATTGGGACTGTTTCTTTGCAGTTACTGACTTCCTTGAAAGATGTGTAAATCACAGTGTTTTCACTAACACCATTCAGGAATGTACCAGACATAATGGTAGCTATTGTAATATTTTTCTATTTATTAAATCTGGAGTGTCGGGCATCTGGTGCAGAAATCTGAAATGTAGGGGTGTGAGCTGTCAGGTGTTATCTTCACAGCCTTCCATGCAGTAGTAACAGTGCTCTCAGCAAAACATTTAGACAGCAAGTTTCCTCTCTGTTACCTGAAATGCTGGAATGTTTGCTGTATACAACTGACCTGGAAGTATTGCCCTCAGAATATGGTGTTTGCAGGGAGGATGTCATAAACAACAGCAAATAGAAATAAGTACTTGAGAAATTGCTTCCAAGTTAATTTCTCTGACTTACCAAAAAAAAGCATCTTCTTTAGGAGAGATGCTGGAAATATCTCATCAAGGGAGATTTTGGAGTAACAATTCAAAATCATAACAACTGCATTTTGCTCTGGTGTTAGAAGAATATGAACATTTTTTGTCTAGATCTTCTGTCCTATATAGTTTTGTTATCCATGCCAGTGGGCCAATCCAAGTTTCTGTTAAAGTCATGCACCAAAGGTATCCTTGGAGTCACACCATGCTGATCAGCTGGAGAGAAAAAAATCTTCAATTGGTTCTGGGAAGTGAGAAGATTAGATTCCTAATGTTCACCAAAAGAAAAAGAAGAATATATAAAGATATGCAGTGACCCTGTTTCACCTGCATAGAAAGTACACCATCTGTGAATAATGAATTCCACATTCAGCGATAGTTACTTGGAAGCTCTCAGATTTTGGGACTTAATCGAAACAGATACTGCAAGTAAAACATTTTACATTAGACTAAACAGGCCAGCTAAGGCTGAATTATTTTTTAAAGATGAACATTCCAAGAGTGTAGTATGTTAAGTTCCTTATATAGAGACCATAAATCCTTTACAATAAATTGCCACATAACCAGTTCAAACAGAGCTGCCAGGCTCACAGCCATCTCCAAAACAATATGGTTACAACAAATGTGCCATGGTGTCAGGATATAATGAAATTTCTGAAGAATCAGGGTATTACATTTACAGAGGCCTTTGAGTTTGAGAGAAGGCTTACAGAATAGCTGAGGTGGGAAGGGATCTCTGGAGACAATTTGGTCCAAATCACCTGCTCAGCAGAACCATCTACTGTGAGTTGCTCAGGATCATCTCCAGATGGCCTTTGAGTTTCTTCAAGGATGGGGACTCCATGACCTCTCTGGGCAGTCTGGCCAGTGCTCACTCAACCTCACACTGAAGAAATGTTTCCTTGATGTTCAGAGGGAACCTCCTATGTTTCAGTGTGTGCCCATTGCCTCTGGTCTTAGCACTGAGCACCAATAAAAACAGCCTGGCTCTCTCTGCTTCTTCCCTTCAGGTATTTCTATGCATTGATGAGATCCCCTGAGCCTTCTCTTCTCCAGACCAGACAGTCCCAGCTGTCTCAGTCTTTCTTACAGGAGAGATGCTCCAGTCCTTAAATCACTTTAGCTTTTCTTCACTGGACTCTTTTCAGTATGTCCATGCCTCTGTTGTGCTGAGAAAGGCCTTGGTGACAGCAGGACAGCAGCACTCTCTGAGAGGCAGGAACCTCAGCAGCCCCTTCAGCATCTTGCTGGCACTGCCTGTCTGCCTGCAGTACTGGAACAAATCCTAGATTTAGTCCCTCCTTAGGAGAGGACTTCCTTCTTCAGCTCATTGCAGAATGGCTCCAGTCCAAAGCAAACATCCGTTGCACCTGAGTTCTGTTTTCAAGCTGTCTTCTGCTGCTGTAGGGATTTTGTAGCCAAACATTTGAATTATGCTATATACTCCAAAAGTGAGATACGAATCAGAAATTTCTCTTCATTCATCCAGACTGGCATGTTCTACACTATGCAATGGAAAATACTTTCCATAGAATATTTCCCCATAAAATAAATTTTTAAAAAAAAGAGAGAGAGGGAATTTGGTCATAAGCTATAATGGGCTCCACTGTATCTCAGGAATAGCCTCTTTGTAGGTTGTGCATGTTAAATGCACTCATAGTCTTGAAAAAGGAGAGTCCACTCAGCATTCAGCAGTCAGAATAGAAGACAGGCAAGGCAATGGACAGGGACAAACTGACCTCATGTGTAAATTGCTAGTTTGGGAATTTTAATAATGTAGATGATACCTTCTATTTTCCCAGATTTAATGCAAGTCTCAAGATTTAATTTTATTCATAAAGACCCTTTTCTTGAAAAAAAGCAAATATGCATCATTCTGACCTGTTTTCTTCTTATGAAAGTATTTTCCATTTAAAGTTTAAGATTTATTTTATTATTAATAGAACAGTACCTTTGAAAATTCACTTAAAGAGCAGAAGACAGGAAGGAAAAAAACCTTCTCAGTTTGTGTCACTGTGCTAATCTTTTGACTCTTAGACATCCCAGCAGTTGCCTTATATCCAGCAACATTAATTTGTGGTTATTTGCAGCAAGTGCTTGCATTCACGCCTAGGAAAAGCCTTGTGCTTGTCCATCCTTGGTTACCTGAACCCTGAATTGTTGAGGCTGTGAAGAATCAGTGCCCCAGCTGAAGAGGCACCAGCGCTTGGTGCTTCCAGCTGCGGGGAGATGGGGAAGCACCTGCGGTGTTGCATCCATGTGATGCCTTAGGAAGGCTGACCTGGAACAGAGAGTGGACAGAGCTAGAGAATAAAGTAGATATTTATTGAAAGGCCTTTAAGGGTACACCTTGGGCAGCACAAGAGCCTGGCCAGGGTGACCCTCAAGATGGACTTAAAATGGTCACACAATGAACAACTGGTCATGAGGTCTTACACTTTTATAAGTTTGGGTCCATTTGCTTATTGGGGTTTAATTGCCCAGTTACAACTTCAGATTATGAAGTCCCATCCTTCTTGTTTTTTCTCTTCAGTCCACCGTTGTTTATGCTTTTGGGCCTGAAAACCTGTAACCGTTGTCCTTGGTCTCCATCTGGAAAAGGATGTGTTTTGTCTACCTACGCTGTGAAGAGAGCTTACTAACACTTAATATGAGGCTCAGAACTACACCCCTAGGCAGCGCAGAATCTGGAAAACATGAAAGCTAAAACTTAATGCATCGCACGCAGCGCTGCGGCGCGGGGGACATGGAGCTGCGTCTGCTGCTCTCGGCACTCCGCTGCTGTGCCAGAGCCCTTCCCAGCCGGAGTGACCCGGCGTGGACTGCTCCAGCCGAGCCATCCCCGTGCTTGCTCGCCCCGGCAAGGCTCGGCCGCGCTCCTGAAGTTCAACCAAAAAAAGCCTTTTCCACCTTTGGCCAGGAGAGGGAAGTAGTACATCATCTGAAAACACCCGGAGGCCGCGCTGCCTCCGCAGACCGGGAATTCTTGCGATCCCAGGGAAGAGGGAGCCGCAGAGCCACGGAGCACAGAATCCCACAGTGGTTGTGGTTGGAAGGCACCTCTAAAGACCAACTGGTCCAAACCCCCCTGCAATGAGCAGGAACGTTCTCAACTCAGATTGCTGAGAGCCCTATCCAAGCTGACCTCTAATGTTTCCAGGGATGCAGCACATACAGCATCTCCAGGGCAACTTGTGCCAATGTTTCACTACCCTCATTGTAAAGAATTTCTTCCTTCTATCTAGTAAAAATCTACCCCCTTTCAGTTTGGAGTCTTCTCTTCTCCAGGCTGAGCAACCCCAACTGTCTCAGCCTGTCTTCATAGGGCAGGTGCTCCATAACCTTTTATATCAATATAATACAGCTTTTATACTCCTTTTTGTACTTCTGTTGTATCACAGTGCTTTGTATGGTTCAGGAGCAGGTCCCATTAGACCCCTACATTATCAGATACTTATCAGGTCCCATAAGACATCTCAGCCTCCCACCCTCAAGCCTGCTGAAACTGCCACCAGGGGATGTGAAGTTCAGTGATTTATCTTCAGAGAGCAGAGGGTATTGTAAAGCATATGTGCAAATGCACTTAAAGAAAGGCAAAAACAAGCAAAAAACTTTATTTTGAAAGTTCAGGAAAGTGAGAGCAGTGGTCTTTGTAGAGGAGTTCAGCTCCCACACTGCTGTACTGGCAGTGCAGACCTACATATGTGTGAGAGGCAGTGACCACGTGAACACAGTCAGCTCATCAATCCCTTCATCCCCCACCTCTGTTTTCTGCGTCTTCGGCTTTCTGCCTCCATTTCCAACATATCTGTCCTGCTGGTCTTCCTGCCACAGGTTTGTGGACACTTTGGGTTCCTCTATGTTCCCCTCTGCATCCAGTTTAAGCACTTTCAGCAGTGTCACTTCCTGCTTCAGCACTTTCCCTGTGAACTTTAACCTGTGGGCATGGGGGGAGTTTATTGCTGTGTGTTTCTTCCTGACCCTTCTTCTGCTTCCCTGCTTCAAAATTTTAGGGCAAATATCTCTCTTACTGACCCTGAGGAACAGGCTCTCAGCCATAAAACCACTGTGGAGGAGATCCTCTTAAAGATTTTTCTCAAACCCTTTGGGTGTTATTAATGCACCATTTTGTGAGAACCTTTGCACCTCAGAAAATCTCCATTCACTGAATTAGGGAAGTGAGTAAAGTAATTTCTATTCATGTTCTCAGTGTTTTTCCACAGCAATGAGGGCCAAGAGGTGGTATGCTTTGTGGAGCCAGTGGTTGGGAAAGCAGACAAATGACACAGATGAGCACACACCTCACACCCAAATGTTTCTTTGGAAGCATCTCATATTCAAACAATTTTTACCAAATCTGTGGAAGTTTCCTGGCAGACTGTGCCAAGGTTTCGATCTAGCACTCATTCACCACAGATGATCTTTATCAAGATTACCCCAGGGCAGGGCAGACAGACAACATCCTCTGAACAATTTACTGGTTTCCATCTGTCTAATATTTTTTCATATCAAAAAGTCACATCTCACACAATTTCCTACAGAAGTGTTGCTTGCTGACTAACTATAAGCAAAACAGCATGCCTAGATTCTTCTAAATTTTTTTTCATGTGACCTTTAGTTGTTCTGAATAACAAGAAACCAAATTACCTACTCCTGCAGAAACACTGTACACCATTAACAGCTGTGGCTTGAGTGATTTGCACCTTGTGTGCTTCAAAGAGCTGACAAGACCTTTATAAACACTAAGAAATTAAGTTCATCAGCTCTACTTGTTAATATAACCAAGGAAAAATAAGGGTCAGCTGACATACCGCAGAAATCCAGCTCCCCCTTAAAAATTAAAAGGGATTTTACTTCATCCAAACACATGTAGCTTGACCTAGATGCTTCTGTGAATAGCTCCTTGGTTTTTCAACTACCATAAAACCAAGAACCTATTCACTTTCATCCCATCAGACTGATCAAAGAAGTCATTGTGGGGTAGTAGTTTACACGGAGGAGAGCTGCCCATTGTGTCACCAGCTGCCCCAGCATCTCAGCAAACCCACGGAGTCTAACTAGGATCAGCTTGGCTAATCCAAGTGCTCTCAAGAGGTCACAGCACAGGCAGTAAGGCTGCTGTCCAGAGCTTGGGAAGTGTTGATATCAGCAAATGCTTCCTTGACCATGGTACTTACCAGGGAACAATGCTACAGAGTTTAAACTGTGAGCAAAGTCAGGTCACACTGTGGCCAGTTGCCCCACTGTCCCTCCAGTATTCATGGAAATGCCTTCGTAGGTGACAGCGAAGGTGCTGTATGGGTGAGTTTGCACCTGCACAAAGAAGGACTCAGCCAGTGTGAGCTAGTGATGGACCACACTAACAGAACCCACGGCACATCCTTGGCAAGGCCTGCACTACCAGAAAACTCAAAGTCATCTCAACAAAGTCTAATCTTACCACCTACATGTAAGGAGGACATGACATCTCTCCATAGGGACTTCACACCATTCTCATGACAGCATATCTGGAGCAAACAGTTCTAGAAGGAGAGAGCTGCTGGAAATGGTGCTGTCAGCAGCAGCAGCAATGCTATATCCTGGGCTGGAGATAGAATAGATATGGAGGGTTGAACAGTTTGCTGGTCATTCTGGCAGACCAGCACACACATCTTATACATGTTTCATCATCTTCCATGTACCAAGAGCTGCAGTTTCCTGAATTTGTGCTGTTGTTACACAGACATATAAGAAGGTTCAGTCTGTTGGTGAGAAGGAAAATATGGTCCCTAGGCGCAGCTAGTAAGTTGCTGTCTTATTGGTTTTATACTTGCATTTTTCTTAAGAGCAGGAGGTATAATACAACTGCAGTGTCTTTGCTTCTGCCGTCCTCTCACTTCTACTGATGTCTGAACCCCTTGATCAGTTGTCCTCAAAAGCTGAGAGACATTAAGGCCTCAAAGATCTTACATTGATGCAGTTTGCACAATAACTGCAGTGTGGCTGGAGAGAAAAGAGCTCAAATCATCCTCCTACCAAGGAAAGGCAGCACCCAGCAGCTCCTGCACAGGCAAGGGCTCTGCTCTCACTCAGCAATCAAGGACTTGGTGCAGCAACAGCGTGGGATGGATGTGGAAGATTGGAAGACCAGTATCATTCCTCCACTGACTGGAAAGCCAGCTAAGAGTTATTTATAAAATTCACTGTCCTTAGATACACTGTCCTTTTTGCCTTGGACTGATACAATTTACTCATTTTTATTGGTTTCTTGCATTTTGCTTTCCTTATCCTGACATCCAGCACCTGAAATCTACTTATTGTGTTTTATCTCCTAGTGCAATAAACCTCTATTAAGTTTACTGAAATCATGGAAGTTAAGCTTGCCTAAAATACCTCAACTCCATCTTTTTTACTACTTTGAGGCTGGTTTGTGCCTTTATATGTATAATGAGCTAGCCAGCTATATTAACTTGGCCTTGTGTGATTGAGTGTGTATTTTCAGGGCTCTGGAAAACAAAGCTAATGTTTTATATACAGTGCAAATTACTCCTTACCACTGCTGATTGTTCTTCTTCTGGTTGGAGATGCTTGCATTTTCCTATCTATAAATTTAGAAGAAGAAAATCATTAGTTTTCCTCAAATAGTTCAATGATTTTGAGTCACTCAAACCAAACATCATAAAAAACAGTATCCTGACCATGGCTCACTGGAGTGCATAGAGCCTTGTCTGCAGTTTATTGCCATGAAATGTGTGGCAATAGGGAGCTCATGTGACTCCCTCTTCTGTACATTATGATTGCTTCTTAAGGATGTGCAGTGCAAACTTGAGGGATCTGCTAAAGATCAAATGATAATTTCTTTACACCTGAGAGAGGGAAAATATTGTTGGCATGTCCATATGGGGTGTAGTTGAAAGCAAAGTGGTTGGCTGATAGCAGACAATTACACTNACAAAACAAAAAAAACCCCCACCCTAAGAAAAAAACCATTAAAATTAAAGTAGTCTTCTGCAAAGCTGAGATAATATTGTAACTTGAGCAACTATAGGGTGAAATCTTCAAATCCAGTTGGATAAAACCAATGAAAGTTAAATCCTTGGGTTTCCTTTTTTTCTGTTTTACATTTTTTGCATATGTATCAATACAGGTGTGCAGTTGCTGGTTTATCATGGCAAAATAACCATGTCAGCTAATAAATTACTTAACAGATTGAAAAACATATATTTATGAGAGGTACTGGTGTAGTGGTTTGTGGGAGCCAGGAAAGTGCTAATTCTGATCACACAGAGACATTGACCAAAGTCTGCGGTCAGATAACTTGACCTTCTCTTCCCTCAGTCATCCCAGCTGGGGAGTGTGTTAAATGCATTGCCCCTGGAAAATGACAGTGTGCATTCATGCATTAATGTGTGTTTTACTGCATATAGGATGTTGCACTTCTCCTTCCCCTTCAGCTTGTAGTTTCTGGTTTCCTAAAGTGTTATGCAGAATCCTGTTCAAGTGATGTTTTACATTTCCTAAACCTTTTATATCCTTGAAGTTTAAGAAATTAGATAGCATTAGCTTTCCTCTCTTGGATTTCTAAAGACATTTCAGGCTTGTCTTTTATCTAAATCATTTTATGGCCCATTAATTGAATAGATAATGTTTCTCAGCAAAGTCTGAAGGGTCATTTAGCATTTTCAGCATGACACAGTATATTTTCAGCCAGAGATGATTTTTTTTTAGAGTTTCAACACCAACAAGTGAGCCAGCCTTTGATATTCACTCTCCTTGATACATGTAATTCTTTGTGCTGAAATTTAAGCAGAAAAAATACGATTTTGGTTGAAATGGCATGTCATCTAATGCCATCATTGAAAATTCTGAAAAGGCAAGGAAGACATTAACTGCTGCTTTTAATTAGATAAGATAAATCCCCTGAAGGTAGATAAAATCCAGCTGATCATCTAGCTGGCTATTTTATGTTTGGAGTCTGTAAGACTTCTTGGCTTTTGGGAAAATAAAAGGAAAACTAGTCTTAGTGGTTCAAAAAGGTCTGCAAGTCTATCATCATAGCTTTGGTTAATCACAGAATCAAGAAGGGTTTGGTTTGGAAGGGACCTTAAAGATCATCTAGTTCCAATCCTCCACCATGGGCAGGGACATCTTCCACTAGATAAGGTTGCTTATATAATTATCCTTTCTAAATTTAATAAGAAAAATTACATTGCATAGTACTGCTTTTGTAGACAGTCCTTGCACCAGAGTTGTCATAATTTGTGGTGGGTCTTTAATTTTGAATTATTTAGTAGCTACTTTTGTGGAGGATATTTTTCTTGAGGTTGAACAGGGGAGGGAACCATGGAGCTGGTCATTCATATTAACATATATTCATAGATATATGAATATAAATACCTATAACTAAGAGTTAACAGCTACTTTGAATCTTTAGTGGCCACATTCAACAATTACAACCTAAGAACATGGCAGATTATAGTGCATTATATAATTTTAAGTCATGATAATTTCAGGGTGTGTTTTGAAAGACTGAGCTCTCTTGGTGAATAGCAAGTTTCTAGAATTCATTTCTAGAATTAGTCTCTATTGTTGCAATTGAGGTGGAAGAGATCATAACTCTGTACTCACCTCTTACTCCTCCTTATGGTACCTTTGCTTCAGGGACTACTTATGAATTCACACTAAGTGTTTATTAAGCAGATCACTCAGAGCTTGCAACTTCTGTTTCAGTTCTTGCCATATCACAAAGTAACAACAGGGCAAAACAGGGAAGCAGCATCATAACACATAATGTTATTTTCTCTTTCATGACTGCAGGTGCTAACATAGGGCTGAGATTCTCTGTGAAATGAGAACAATAGATCATGAAGTTGTGCCGTGAGGTGTCTGAGGTGCCAAAAGAAAATTCTGTACACTTATGATCTTGTAGAGAGGATGAGAGCACTCAGAAGAATTAATCAGCTTTTAAAGTCATCTCTGATCTCCAAATTACTGCAGGCCTTGAAATAATTTTTAAAAGGGTTTCTCCTGCACATCTTTTTTGTATGAGCACCAACACAAAAGGAGAACCTCAAAGGAGATTTTGCCCCACATGGTCAGAAATCCTTAGAGTAGTAGTAATACCCAGAAGGCTAGACCTTGTGTAGTACCTTTTACTCTGAAAATATTACTTGTCTCCCCAGGGCCAGGAAAGACTCATATTTTTCCAATACTAGTCACCTGCTCAAGTTGGAAGCTGTGCAGTCCATTCTCAAACAATGAGCCGACCAAAGTGGGTGTCAATATCACCTCCAATCATAAAAGACAAGAACTAAGAAGTTATAGAAGGACAAATTTGGGTTCTTGTAGCCAACAACTGCCTGAGCATGACATGGGGCAGATTCTTTAGGAATGAGTGTTTCTGATCCCATATGAATGAATGAATGAATGACATCTGATTTCATGTAGGATTTAATGCCCAGGCAATAAAGGAACTCGGCATCTGACACAAAGTAAGTTAGTGTCTGTGCTAGTCCTTCTAGAAATGGGATTACAGCAATGTAATCATTGAAAGAACTGAAAGACTGAATATGTCTTAGCTTTGTAAAGCCATCAAATAATACATTTTTAACATTTTTAACAAAAAAACTTCATGTATAATACATCTTAATAGAAGAAGAAGCAATAGTAACTAAGGTATCACACAGACTACACAAAGTGCTGCCATGTGAGCAGGCACAACTTTGTGAACAAGGGCTGGGGCCTAATACCGACGGATAGATACTTCCTGGGGGGAGCATAAAAAGTCAAAGGAAGGACTAATGGGAGAAGGAGGGTAAAAAAGAGCGTTCATGGACTCCTACATCCATTTTGCAAGCAGTAGAAAATAAGATGCATCTTACTCATATTGCATGATTCAGGCAGTAGAAGGAATCACAAAAGCAGCCAAAACATGGGTCACTAAGCATCCAGAGATATATGAATGTGCATATTTTCAACTGTGTGTGTATTTTTACCTCATTGAGCTCATTGGCTCTTTGTTCTAATCCTCTTTCACTCCCTCATTTTCTTTCCCTCTGCTTTGCTCCCCTCAAGCCACTGTACTATCAATGTTTACTGTCATCCCGCAGCTAACTGTGCTGTCTCATGACTTCCTTTTTCTCCCCGTGCACTTATCTCAGCCATTTGCATTGAAAGGTCTGTGGGACTGAGGACACTCAAGCACTGTGTTTCCCCAGTACCCTTCGGCCAACTCTGGTTCCTGTACTGATTTATAAGGTGCTAATCTACTCATTATAAGAAGACACAGAGTATCTTAACTGATAGCATACTTAAAATAGATCATAGCCACTCACTGCTGAGTTTGAGACCAAAACAACACAGTATACCGACTTCTCTTTTTTTTTTTTTTTTTTTGCAATGAGCATAGAGGACTGAAGTTAGAGGACTGAAGTCCTTTAAGGAAAACATTTCTGCTGTGAAATGAAACTCCTCTCTGGTTTTGATCAGGAATATTAGTAAGGAGTCCATGTGCACTTTTTCAAAAATTAAATAGGCAGAGGATTTGTTGGTAGTGAGGTAAAGGCTTACAACCCCACATTAAATATTTTGATGGAAAAAAGGCTACGAGACAGAATCAAACTCCTCAGAACTCGGGAGCTTGTACAGTAAGTAGGTAGAATTAAATTAGAGATGAGCAGTAAATTAATTAGATGAGACACAATCTGAATTAAGTGATTAAAGAAGCAAACCCATTCCATTAAAAATGTGAAACTAAAAAATATGAGCTCAAGTACTTTTCCTTTGTAAGAGTAAGTCTGTATTTCGATCAGAATTGTGGCTTCAGCATGCACAGACCTTTGAACTAGCCAGTGCAGATGTCAATATCCATAGAATCCAGCAGGAGCCACCAAATACCCAGGACAACCTTGAGTTTACCATCTGTTGATTACATCAGTGGTCTAAACCAACACACCACGGATTTCTCATTCATTTGTTACAACTGTGGTCTAAGGTCAGGGATTTGACAAACCTTGGTGTTGTCTTGGAGATTTTTCAGGTTCTTCCATACTGGAACTTCTGCCCCTGAAGGCAGAGGATGACAGCAGAGAAGGCATAGATGGTGAGAGCAGTTGCACAATTTATATGAAACTGTGAATGCAGTTATACTGCCATTTTCTCTGAAGGCAAAAAGGTCTTGAGAAGTTTCTGGTTCTCATTTTTTCACCCCTCTTGACTTCACACAATTTGATTCCAATGCTGCAGGTTAGAGCCCATTATATCATAACACAGCTATGTGAGGCAATGCTGTGAACAAAATCACCATAAGGAGGAATTCCAAAATCATACAAGGCAGGAGCCTCCCAAACTGGCTTTGACAGCAAGTAAAGTAGAGTATCTATATAAGTAAAGCAAAGAATCTATAATCTGTGTCTAATTTCTCCTAGCAGAATTGCTGCATTCGTATGAGTGGATTTAAAATCAGCTTTTCTCTTATTGTGGGAGCCAGGGTAGAAAACCTTGATCCCTAAAGTAGACCACAGCTGTAGATGAACTTGAAGCTTCTGTAGTCTTATTTGTGCTTATCTTGATCAAGTTTGCAAGCTCAGGCTTGCCTGTCTTATTTTCTCAAATTTGAGGATGGTAATGCAAACATTTACCAGAGAACAGGGCGTCAGGAAAAATCAATTAAGACATTGTGAAGTGCAGCGCTATACCCCAGGAATTTGCACCTTTTGATTCATCAGAAAAACTTTAAATAAGCAAGATCTCCATATACGCTATTCCCTCTTCTATATTTAAAATAGTCCTCTCATTGATAATTGTATTTCTGTATTATTGTTTGACTATTATTATTGTGCTTGAATATTATTATTGTTTTATCTTCCATCTCTTGGAACTGCTAGATTGCAAAAGCCTGTGTGATTGAAAATTTGTCTCACTGATATTTATATAAGAACACTGAATAAAGCTGGGCTGTACACAAGCTTTATGATGAAATCATTTCTGTTGTGTCCTTATTTGAATTTCCGTATTTACTTAACAAAAGGTTTCACTGGGGCTTTTCAGACCTTATTTACATAGATCCATCAAAGATGGCATAGTTAGACACAGGATGTAGTTGAAAATAGACAATAGCACAGCAGGGTTAAGGTATTGGGCTGCAGCTAAAGTGTTTTGTTAGGGAGATCTGATAAGTGCTTAGACTTTTTGCTAAAATAAAGACCCTAACAACGGTGGGAATTCAACAGGGTAATCACACTTAATGCAGACTGTTTAGAGCAATTAGAGGTGATTGGCAGTATCTTAAAGCCCTTAAACAGAAACAACATATAAAAAGAACTGATCTCAATTGGATTTCAGCTTCGTTTCCAGTTCCAGTCTAATGCATTATATCTATCGTTACTGCACATAAGGGTAAAGAATTTTTAATTGGTAATGTAGAGTATCAGTAGTGAGACTTCCTCTGCCATGGAAATATCAAAACGCTCCTCGTGATATGCAGCCCTATCAGTAAACACCGTAAATAAAGAGTTCGTACTTGCCAAGGGATAAATCTCTCTTCCCTGATGTCCATGAGTTGTTTATCAATGAATGGATCAGGAATGCCGCGGGGAAGGCAGACAGACAGTGACAGATGATCCAAAGGCAGAATGAACTGCAAAGTGTGTTGTTAATGCAAAACCAAAGTTTGCAAAGACTCATTTACAAACAACAGTGTATTTGTGCTTATAAATAACACATAGATATTTAATCTGCAGTGGGTGCGATAGATACTCTGGTTTAAATCTCTGCAGACGTACTGAAGTCACTGAAATGGGGCTGACTTTTCATTTCGCAATGATTTAGCTCGTAGCTCTAAGTGGAACTAGCTAATGTAATGAATCACCAAAGCAGTTACACACATTTTAGGAGCCTTGGCAGGATTTCTGTGATAGTGATGCCTACAACTTAAGGCATCAATAGCGTCTTTAGGACAAAAATTTGCTAAGGCATGGAACCCACTGACATTGCCAAATGTTGAGTACTAGGCTGGCCTTGGTAGAAGACATGTTTGAAATTAAAAGGTAACACTTATCCAGAGAGAGGGTATGGCCAGAAAGACAAAATATCTACCTGGAGCATTTTCAATTATGTCGGCCCAGGTAAGAATTGCCATGTTTTCATCTGAATACACAGCTAGAATAATCATGTGCTCCTGTGTTGTTGTAGGCCAGAAGCCGGGTATCTTAAAAGTTCATTTAGGAGGCAGCAGCTTTTTAAAATATTCTGTCCTGATAACTTTTGAATGTCTAATGCCACCCAAGTTTTCCATATGCTTTTTATATTATATAGTGGTTGTGTGCATAAAATGTCGTGTTCATCTAACTTAATCTGTTCTGAAAATATCTGTATTACTATATTGCCACCATTGTAGCAATATATCTGTAATTAGGATGTTGGAGTGGCTGTCCAGTGATGTGCTGAGAGAACAACCATTCTGTCATGACAGTCACCCCAGCCAGTACTTTCTGGTCTCTAAGGGGAATGGGCAAAGCTGAAATCCACAGCTGGGTACACTGCTTTAGCAGCAGAATTTATGCAATGTAATTTGTGTATTTTCACAAATGCAAAATAATAACCCAAGGGAACAATAATCGTCTGCCAGTTTGAATAAACAGTGAGGTGAGTATAGATCAAGAGCCTTTCTCTGGACAAAATCTACAGAAAATGAAGATTTGTTCACAGACTCTGCATTATGACAAACAGCAAAGAAAGCTGCTCATTCCTCTCTTAATCAGAGCCCTAGGTCTAATCAATAGTCCTCGTAATCCCATTTACACAAGGCTGGGAATTGCCTTGGTTTAGCCACCCAACAGATAAGCCTGCCCACTCACCCGGACTCCCTCCACAGGCAGTGGAGACAGAATAGGCACCTTCACAGAGATATTTCTCCCACTCCAAGAAGTTGTGTGAACCAGGTGGGACCAGAGGATGTCCACAGTGACTACGTGCACAAAGGACATACACAGTGAACTCATTGCAGGTACTCAGCTTCAGTGGTTAAAGTTTAGGTGAATGTTTGCACAGGGTGTCTAGCACAGTCAGATACAGTCAGATAGAGAGACAGATCCCTCATCCTGCACCTATAGATACTAAAAAGCCTCTCCTCTGCTTTCAGATCCAGGAGGAGCAGAATTTTCTCCTGCAGTTATAGTCAAACCTATTTGCACCCATATGTAATTCTTGAGCAATTTGCTGATTTCACTTTGTTCCTTACTGATTATAAGCCAGATGTCTAAAATTTCTGCCTGTGTACACATTTTACTCATAACAGAACAGGTAATAAACATTTCATATGGTTTCTACATTAGGATAAATAATGTTCCATTATTTTATTACATAAAAGAGGAAAAAGTGAAATTAAAATAATCTCCCAAAGGCAAGCTCATAAAAATAGAGAAACATCATAATTTTAGTTTCTTGGCTAGTAGCATAATTTTGAAGTTTTTTGCTTCACAAACAACTTTGAGTTTTGTTTTCATTTTTAATGCATTAACTGGAGGCACAAGCTTATGACTACTTAGAAAGTTAGTTAATTAAAACAACATTAAATTACCATCCTTTCCCTTGCCATGGGTAGCAAACAGCCAGAGGATAATGAGTTTTATTAACTCTCATAATGTCAGTGTTGATTGCATCTAAATATTGGATCCATTACTTGTCAGTCCCCAAAGAACCACCTAGAGAAGCAAATGGGTCAAGGATTAATCGATTGGTGCAAGGTTCTCTCCTTCCAGTACAGTTTTTCTACTGTGCCATTTATATGTGCAGGAGAAGAAAGTCAAGGTGTTTGGAGGCTGGTTATTTCTGAACAACACCAATTACCCTCCTTTTGCCTGGCTTCTCCAGTTGATGTTGAGTGGTCAGCGACATTACTGCAACCTTTCAGCAGCTGTCAAGTATCTTTACAAAAAACATTGGCAACCACTGAGGAATTTTCTAACCAAATTTTTGGATTTCTTGTTTTGCTTTGTTTCGTAAACCTCATGCTAATTTGTGGAGTTGGAGTCTTTACCTGGGAATGTACCCCCCTCCAGGAATTCTCACCAGGAAAGGACTCTCCAGCACAGAAATTTGGAGAGACATCTGCAGCCCAGACTAAGGAATAGATCAGTGATTAGGACACTAATGTGACACTTGACTGGGATGTTGAAGACCTATTCTTCCTCTATCCCAGCTTTGCACTAGCCGTGGGCTATTGCAAGAGGAAGGGAATTCGTCTCAATCTCCTCCAAGTGCTTTCCCCTTTGAATAAATAAACGGTTTATTGCTGGGTGATACAAACTATGTTGTTTCATAATAAAAATAAATTTGTCAAACATCTGGTTGCTATTCATATAGCTTCTGAGCAGACTTTTTCACAAAATGCGCTCTTGTCTGCTCCATCAGGGACATTTTATTGGCTCCATGTTTATGGGTGAATACTGAGTCTACAAAAATTTCTGCTCTCTGAATTGTCTCTTTGTAGGGAATCCAAGAATCATCAGTATCAGCGCAAAGAAAGCAGAACACAACCAAGAATGAAGGGGCAAAACTCTGGTTTTTTGGTAGCAAGTAACCCTTAAGTTCACTTCATGTGCATTAAATGATCATATCACATCTTGACATCTCTCTTTACTGTATTTACTTCTTTTTTTGAGGGGAAGAAAATTGGATTTTGATTTCTTTATTCTTTTAAAGACTTGATTTCACCTCACTGAGGAAAAGAAGGCTGGGAAGAAACATTGCTTAGCAATTTTCCATAGTAGATATTTTTGGGGATTTTATCCAGCCTTTATTACAGATATGCCTGAGCTGGAAAGCCAAGAGACAAATCCCATGAAGATCATATTGGTTTGGTGTCAGAGATATTTTCTAACCTGTAAAGAGCAAGTAACCCTTCAAAGTCTAAAACTACCACAAATTTAGAAGAAGAAGGTAAAAACAATTGACTCCACTGTGCATTTCTGTCCAATGTGGGTGAATTTTCAGAAATGTGCTTCATTCTCCATATTGGATCCAACCACTTTTGATATTTATATCCTGACTTACCCTCTGACTCAAGTCTGGTGTAGGTTCAAGGAGGGTCTGTCTCATCCTTCTGAAATTAAACAGAAATGCAGTATTTCCTACCCTTTAAACTGTCCATAAAGTGGATTTTTGATCATGTTTTAAGGAAACTTGAGAAGTAAAGTACATCATGATCCTAAAAATAAGTAGTGAAATGTATGAATATAAGTATATATATATATATACATATTTATATCTTTAAATGATGCACAAAATCCTTCAGAATATGTTAAAAATTGGGAACACTGGAAAATACAGCACTTTGCACCATGTTCCAACAAAATTAAAGTTTCAGTTCCCACTACCTCTGGTTTTCAAGAAAGATGTCTTCTAGTGGTACATCTTCCCATTATACTAAGAAGTGAACAACATATTTATAAAGTTCCCAAGGCATCCTAAATACAGCCTTTTAGGAATGTCATTTTTGCCATTTCCACAAACAGCTACAGCTGAACATTGGCAATGTGAATGGAACATGCTCTGCACTAGCTTTGAAATCCAGCTTGTTCCTATCCTATGTCTGACAAAGTAAATCCCCATGAGCAATAGCACATTGGGACCCAGTAACAACTGGCACAAGCACCCATGGCTCCACATCACTGAAGGGGAAGTGATGTGACCATATAAGATATCCCTCCCTTCTCCACTCATTCCTGTTCCTACTCAAGGTTACACTGCTCCCTGGGTTAATCTAATGTGGCTGCTCACGGACACATCTTCTGCGTGACACTGGAGAACTGACCTGATTTTTTAAGCATTAACCAAATTGAAAATTGCTTTAAAAACTAGTGAAAAAACACCCATAAGTCTGCCCTGTGACTTACATCAGCAGCAGGAATACTGTAGAAGGAAAGACAAAGCGGTTTAATGCAGTCAGTGTAATAAACCTTGTGCTTGCCTATCCTCAAGAGGCTCAGCAAAACTTCCACTTAATACAAGCCAATCTCTCTTACAAATAGGAGATATTGCTGGATATTAACACTCAAAGCCATCTGCAACTTGGAAAGTTGCATGTGTTTTAGACCAAGCAAATCCTCCAGAGTGGCCTTGCTTTTTTTTTAAATGGATAGAGAAGCAGGTTAAAGGGTCTGAAGATAAATAATAAATGAGTGATAGTTTAAGATTACAATTAGGCCAACATTAATAAGTATCAATTCCAAAAGAGAAAGGGTTTATCTTTAGAAGTGACCACCACATTATAAATGTCCTACTACACCTTAATGGATAAACTCACTTAGTATTACAGTTGAATACAAAACAGAAAAAAGGTTATACACAGGAAAATCTAAACACTTTTTCTCCCTTTCTTTTTCCCTTGTACTGCCTTGGCAACAGCCTTATAGTCATTCCCACAAGGGAAAAGGATATCTGAGTATATGTCCATCCTCTGTCACACAATACTAACCTTCAAGAAGGGATCTTTCAGACATAACTAGCTTTGCCCTGCATAGTATTGGCACACCATCCTCCACCCTGAGGGGACTCCCTTTCTGTGGCACTTTAAAATTTGCTAACTATAAGACCTATATTAAACACTAAATGTTCCAGACAAACTGAGGGGTCTTCCCAATGCAGTTGAAACAACCTGTATGAAATAACATGCCAAAGCAAAAATGGAGTGTTAAATTAAATCTTGTTTGTTTATTTGTTGGTTTCTTTCCCTTCCTCTCTTCTTATTGTTTATTTGATCAAACTACACTGAATGGCAAAACATCCGTCTGATAAGTCTGGCTCCTGCTGAGCACATTAGCTTATCTGTTCCTTCATCCCATCTCTTACAAAACTGAGTGCTGTGACAAATCACAGCATTTCAAACTGTTTTAAGTTTCTCAGCTCTAAGTGATTTACTGTTAAAAAACACAGTTCTTGGAGATGAGATAATGATAATGTGCATATTTTTACATGGTGTCAACATACAACAAATAATGACTGGTAGGAAACAGGACTTTAATACAAGATAATAACAATGAAGATGTAAGTCCCATAATTAGTCAGGACTGACTTTATGCCTTGTCCAGTCTAGAGCAGTGGAAGTTTAACTTTTAACTTGGAGCATGTGAGCCAAGTATAGGTTTTCATTACACTGACTCCAAAAAAGTCAGTTCCATGGTCCTGCCAACAATTCGGGTTTACCCTAAGTCAGTAGAGTGATCCTTCAAACCTACACTGAGTCTAGGGGATATGAACCCCATTTTTTAAGGTGAAGCATTAGTGTTGGGAAGAATGACCTGTAAGGTACAACATTGTAACATTTACGTGAGCATCCAGGAGCACAAGTACATTGTTTTACTGATGGACAATAGCACTGCTTAAGCAATACAGATCTTCTTTTGCCTAACAAATAGCCAGGAAGGGAGTTGCTCTCTAGTCACTAAGGTGTCTTTGCCTAAAGCATTTAGAATAAAGAGATGGAATAAGAGATTGTGTTGTTGTTCCCTTACGAAAAAGTAGCAGAAGGAGTAATATGTAAGTGTGATCAGATGCTTTAACAAAATTATATTCTCCAACTTTCAATAATTTAAGAGATGAACATTTTTCTTATTAAAGAAAATTAAATTTCTTCATGAAATTGCAAAGTCCGTATCAGTCCTGGAATATAATACTAACAGTAATGCTAATACTTATACTAAAATTAAAAATAGCTACTTTCCTGAAGGTCATTCAAGCAATTCACTGTTACTGCAGTCATTGTTTCTATCGCTTGAAGCAATGGAAGAGACAGTGGAGGAGCTAATACACTTCTTTAAGTGAAAACCGTCTTGTCAAGCACCCAGAATAAAGCTGTTATGCTACTGGCACCTCCAGAGAAATATCAGGTGGTATCAGCTCGGGTAACCGACCTATCTCAGACAAAAGATTAAATGGATTGTGTCTTTATTTCACAAACAAGAGGGCTATTTACCCAACTCTCAGTGACTCAGTGAAAGATTTCAGTTTCCACTTTGTTAGAAGCCCAGTGATTCTAAAAAACAAATTAATACTGAAGATAACAGACCTATTTTCTTACATATTTAAGTATAAAAGTATTTCCAAAGCAATAAATTATTACTTCATTAGCAACCACCCTAATAAAACTGGGTATGGTCTTTCACAAATCACTTACATGATAGCTCTCTCTATGAAGAAAACTGGGAGGAAGAAGAAATACCATCATTAAACTAGGCATGAACAGGGAAAAATACCATTAACCCCATGCTATGAGGGCTGAATATTTCCAAAGAAACAAAGAAAGAAGTAACTAGTTCCAATTTTGAAAGGCTATCTCTCAAACTACTTTTGCAATGAATGATTAACATGGTCTAATATCCCTGCTCGTTACAGGAGGTTGGAACTAGATGACCTTTAAAGGTCCCCTCCACCTCAAACCATCCTATGATTCTAATGTTCTGTGATTCTGTGATTCTATTAAAAGTCTGCTTGATGTCAAATATCTGTTTCTCACTGCTCCAAGTTTCCCATTCTCCCAGCTCACACCACTGAGCCCTGTCCACCTGAGACAGAAGACTGCAACAATTATTGGTGTTACTGTGATAAACTCAGCATTAATGATGTACGATGGTGTTCATGTATCAGCCGCCTATAGACCCTGCACACTTCCAACAATAGCTACCATATTTATGATTGATGCATTTCCTTTTTATGCCTTTAGATCAATTCCAACTGCAAACACTTCTTGGTTGTCTTTACTATTAGCCTGGCTAATGCAAATCTTGCTGGTGTTCTCAGAATTTCATGTTTCCTCATATGCTGGTTTTCTTTTCTCCAAGCTCCTGAGCAATGGTTTTGCAGTGGGCCATATATCCTTCACACCAGAATGAACATACGGGCATTACTCTCTATGTATGCAGGTTGAAATTCAAAACACCTTCACTCTGCCTCCAGTCTTTGTACTACTGAAATTCTCATTAAATCAGTGGGAGTTTCCCCTCAAACGAGCACGTGAAAGTGCATGCAGGGGGAGTTTAACTCTACTTGAGAGGTTGGTTGGGTGAAGATTATGTACATTAGGGTTACTCACCAATTGGTGAAATTACTGGATTATTCAGGACTGCTAATGTTTGTTGAGGTTTTCAGTTCTGTATTACTGCTGTCTAGAATATAACGCATGGTGGCACCAGGTGCCAGCTGTTCAGTGACCCATGAAAGATGAGCCAGTAGTAGATGTGAAGTCCTTTGGCAGCTGGCATCCAAGCAGGAAAGGTGAGTGGTTAGGCGACCAAACGCATCAGAGCCCTGATGGGTTAATCCTGAGTGTGAAATCCCAAATTTACGTCTTCCTAAGGCCGGGAGGGCGCTGGCACACTGCAAAGGAATTACCCTACTTGCAATTGCAACATTTTATTTCCCAGCGCTGGTGGAAACCTGTGCTGTTAATTAACCCCTCATTTACAGCAGATAAACAGCTGCTTTGTTGCTGTGGAGACATAGATACCGGCACACTGTCCCTTGGCGATGTAAAATTTGATGAAGTGAAATTCGGTTAAGTTTAAAGCCAGTCACATAAACCTTAGGATTACTTCCCTTTAGCAAGTGTGGTCTAAGTATATTTTCTGTTTATTTTAAAATGAAATTGTTAAGGAGCAACTTTAAAAAGCAGTGAAAAGAAGAACTCTGCCCCCATTTATTGCTGTGGTGGGCTTTTTTTGGGCAGTAGTAAAAGTTGCTCCAAAAACGACTTGATAAACTCACACTAGAAATATTCCTTCAAGGACTGTGTTAACAAAAAACTGAATGCAAACTCACCTCATGAAATCCTTAAAATGCAGGTGGCAGGAAACTTGAAGGAGTAGCAGAAGTAGTAGTTTTCTATGTTTTCATATTTTTCACTAATGATCATTCAGAGATTTTTTTTTAACCTTAGATCTGAACCAGTACTAATATTAATTTATTAGTTCCCAAGAAAGATGAAAATGATCTTACGGCCTGGTTCTGCTTATATGTGAAGGAAACCTCAATTATTTCTGGACATCACATTTGTTTGAACTTAAAAGTATTAACTATAAACTTAAAACCATAAAAATATAGGCTTTTCTTCCTTTTTTTTTTTTTGTACCTTTGAAGCTTATCAAGGATGCTACATGAAATATGTAGCATTTCACATGAAAGAGATATTAATGTATTTCCTATATTTCCACCAACATGTTAGCCAGTAGATTTATAAATTTCTTACAGCCTTTTTTCAAAATATTGACCTGCAGAGCTGATGCCATTTTCTACAGACTTTCTCCAAAGTGTTGGTCAGCAATGTATATAAAGATGTCTTCATTTTTAGCCATCTCTTTAAAACCACTGTTACCCTGCTGTTCTTATTCTGGTTTTCCAAGGCAAATAGGATTAGAAATGCATATAAGTGTACATATGTAGAACAGAAGGAGGTCTTTAAAGGGAGTATCCTCTTTAAAGATAGACATTAAAGATAACTGGATTTGCCTTTTTGGTTTCAGTAGCATTTTATTCCTAATGTCAGTGATTTTGTGTTAACAGGCTCACTTTATTTTAAAGGCCTGTGCTCCTGACTGTCAACTGCTCATCAAAACAACTTAAATCCAAAACTGGACACATGCACCACAGCTCTTTCATTTTGCCCTTTCAGTTCCATCCAAAAACATAGGAAAAATTACCTGGACGCTTTTTCTTAATACACAAAATACTCACTGCAGGCTGAACTTATAAATCGCTATCATTTCAACATATGGATTTAATCCCCTGCTACAGAAGCAGACTCGATCTGGTTTCATCTCTCTCCAAAGCTGAAAATAAAATAAACTAGAAAACTAGAAAATTGAATCCCATATGTCAGGCTGTAATTATTAGACATTATATATATATATAGTTACACAAACAAAACTTAATTTCTTAAACCGTTCTATTCCAAAATGCATATTTAAAGGTCATTACTTCAATATTGAAGCATATTTAGTCTAGACATAGTTTCTATCTCATTAATCTTCATGATTTTTCTATGTTATACGTGTTTTACTACAGTGTTTTGGGGGTTTTTGTTTTGGGGTTTTTTTTGTTGTTGTTTTGTTTTGTTTTTGTGGTTTTTGGGGATTTTTTTGTTTTGTTTGATTTGGGTTTTTTATTTTGTTTGTTGTCTAGGCACTTGTAAATCAAAGTCCCCTCAGGTAAGAACACAGGATGAGAATGTCAGCTCATGAAAATTCATCCATTCCTTTATTGCACTCAATTCTTTAGTGTCAGGTTCTTTAAATACTTATAAATAATTTTCCTTCAAAATGTTATTTTATTTCTTTTTATAATAAAAGCTTAAAAATATGAGAATTTTAGTTTTGAAAAGAGAATGAAACTAACTATAAGTTACAGAATTTTTTTTTCTGAAATTTCTGGTAAAATAACACATAACTTGTCAATGGATGTTAGTGACCTGCTACTTCATCTCACTGTGACAAGTTGTCACAAAATGTTAGACCCATCAGTGACTACAAATGTGCTAGGCCATTACTAGTTATTTCTTGTATGGCCTTTTAAAAAAAACTCAAACCCTTGTCTGAATTATTGTTAATGTGAGATGAGCCACAAAATACAACCAGAAAGGCTATAAAACCTGCTTCTTTATGAAACCACCAATGTTCTCCATGGTGCTTAGATTTCTTTCAGCAATGCAATTCAGTAAAGAAAGTTTGAGATCTGGCCTTTCATAGTAAGCACTCAATAGGCCACAAAACAATGGTTTTACAATAATCGATTTTGCCTTAACAGACAATAAGAGATTTTGCGGTAGGCCTTGATATTGTAAAAATCCCCAGCTTCTACAAGCAAACAGAGATTTCTTGGCAATTAGACTAGCTGGACTAAATTCTTCTCTGACATGATTTATAAATTCATCCAACTTAATTTGCTGATAGGAAGCTGAGCACTGTACCCGGGTCATTTGGTCTGATTTATGTCAGAAAAGTGTGCAAAAGAAAATGGAGCTTCTCTATCTTGCTCTTGTCTTCTCATAGATTCCTGTTACTATATAACAGGCATTCTTTTCCTTTAATTACCTTCTTCACGGCTTGAGAGCTTTGATGACTTGATTAAGCCTTGCAGTGCAGTTCCAGTCCCTACCCATCTGATTAATTAGCCCAAACCTTATTAACTTCCTAATTCCAATCAATAATGCACTGATGCTGAACTGTGGAAGGGCAAACTAAAGATAGCAATTTTGTCTAAAGACACAGAGCCACGTAATTTGTTCTTTTACTTCTTCATAGTTGCAAAATTAACACTACCCACCAAAAATATTCTTGCTCAGGGAGGAATTTTTTCACCACCCATCTTGCCAGAACCATTTCAGCAATAAAACTTACACTGATGGAGGCCTGTTGGTGGCACATCTGTGCTGGGCTGCCTTCTTCTAAATATTTAGGGGTTTCTTGTGGAAAATGGTACCTACTGTGTTGGAGTTACAGCCTTGTGCACAAAATGCTCATGGCACTGGAAAGGCATGGCTGACCCATGCTCTTTCCTGGACAGTCTTCCCTGAACCTGTCCAGAAGTGAAGAGAGCCAGCAGTGCCTTTCACTGAATTTTAAGGATGCCAGTGAATATATTTCAGTGCTGAAGGATTATCTCAGCAACTGCCAGCACGATCAAAACAGCACACAGATAAGCCAGTGCAAGTGCAACTATGGGTTGCTGAAAGAGAGCCAGGACGTGATGGCACTTCTGTGGCTCTCAGCTCCTCTGAAATCTGTCACTACCCTGGTCCTGGAGGTCTAAACACTTACAAAGGCTTGGCAAAAGGAAGTCAGGCTTTTTTTTTCTTCCCCCGGGATGATCTGAATGTGTAAGCACAGAATTTTGCATGGCTGGGGCTGCTGTGAACTGTCAGGCAACTCTGTTTCTCAGGCTGCCACTTTCCCACTCAGTGATTGACCACTGCCACCATTTCACATATTTTTATTATAAGTATATGTTAGACCTAACTTGCACAGTCTGTAGCTGCTGTGTCTTTTTTTAATTAATATTATTTTCTTGCAGCAGCATTGACAGTGAAAATGGGATCCAAAAGTCTCCAAAAGTCTGTTCAGGAGAGATTTCACATTAAAGTAGCTCTACCCGTTATTGTGAAAAGTATTGCTCGTCTATGTTATTTGGCTTGGTCTAGCTTTCTTCAAGTGTTGGAGGTGGGGGGTGGTAATTATAGTGTCAGAAGATATCCTGAGTTGGAAGGGACCCACGGTGATTACTGGGTCCAATTCCTGTCTCTATACAAGACAATTAAAAAAAACCACACATTGGTTCTGGGAGCAAAGAAGTACAAGAAAAAGTAGAAAAAAAATATGACCAAAAGACCTCTCTAGTATTCTTTCACCACTAGTGGATAGTCCTGGCAATCGCAAAGATAGTAAAAAGTACAGTTCACAGCACACTTCTCAGCAATGCACAACTGGTTTGCATTCAGGATAAGAATCAGTACCTAGGATTGGTAGCGGATGCTAACTATCCCCCATTTATTCTCCAAACAAAAACACACGATTTCCAGACCAAACACATACCGTTAAAGCACTATATTGTGCTAAGAATATCTGCAAGACAGAAGCTGCACAGGTAGGATGTATGGGAGGACCCAAGGGCTTCTCATTAAATGCCATTGTTATTCTTGTTTTCACTGGGTTTTCATTTTCTGATCACATAAGCAGCTCTTTTGTTCTCTTTAATGTCTGCCTTTCTAAACAATCCATAGTAACAAGTACCTCCATTATGCCTTCCACAGGCCACTGACAACAAACCACAATTCTCTGTACAATACATTTTCTTGGAGGTAGTGGGTATCAAGGACTCTTAATAGTGCTATGTCAAGGATCAATCGTTCAGCTCTATAGTGCAGGAGTGTCTCCTGAGCCTCTCAGTGCCTGCTTTTGTGTACAGTATCACTGACGGGGAGTGACATTTCTTTCTTAGGGATCCTTTACATTAGAGAGGCTGTTTTCAGGCAAATCCAGTTGTGGAGCGTTTGGAAAATAAAACATTGGTAGGAGTGAGCTTTTATCACATTTGGTCATGTGATTGATAAGGAATTAGACACTTTTCCTGCTACTCAGTAGAAAACTCTAGAAAAGCACTTTCATTCCGGAACTGCTACTATTTCTCTGAACTTTTAAATATAAATACATGGCACCTCACTCTCAGGGTAAATTTCCTGAAGCAGAATTTAAGAAAAAAACTTAAAATTCCTTCACGCCTGCATTCCTAGGTTTAGATGAGCCACTGTTTTTTTGGGTACAATGGCTTCAAACCTGTAGTTTCCTAAAGGTATGAAATCACATCTTTCATGTGTCTGTGCTGAGTTATGCCAGGGTAGTAATTAAGCAAGGATTATAGTGAAGCAAAGCTGTACGTGAATTTCCATCCCATGAAAAAAATATGTACGGTGCAGGTAGCTCTGGTTTTGAACAACTCCACTGATTATACCCATGTAAAATCCCTCTGCATGTGTGCTAGTGAATTTTGAGTCCAGCATCATGCTGGGAGTGTCAACTAAGTCATGAAGGTTTCATCTTTACTGATGATGGCCTTTACTGAAGAAGCAGAATTGGCATTTTTCCTTGCATTAACAGCCCTCCAAATCCATCCTACAAATCCCTGATTCCTAGCTTCTCCTGGGATATTAGGAGAAATCAAGCTATAGCTGAGGTCAGCAACTGATATGTGACATATGGGACTTCTCATTTGTTAGAATTTGGAGTCATGTTGCCCTAGAAGAAACTTATGAGGAGCTTAACATCCCAGCCTCGATGGCTAAACACCATCAGGAGTCAGGAAGATGCATCTGCATGAAAGAGTTTGAACAGTCTCACTATGCCTCAGATTCCCAACTGCAATCCAGAAAGGAGCAGTGTGCTGATAGTTCCTAACAGAGTTTAGGAACTCCAAGAAAGAGGTGAGCAACATAACCTGGCTTCACTAGCAGGTGGTTCTGCACAGCTGGAGAAGGTGTGAAACACTTACACTGCGGCAGAATTAAGGTGAAAGTAGAATTCTACATTAGTACAAAGAACACTTCCTCCAAGCTACTAAGTTTCACTAACACATGAGTCCAAGCAGGAAAATTTTAAGCCGGTTTTTTTACTGGCAACTGAGCTTTGCAGGGGAATCTTATGCCCAGCCACTGCCAGCAGAAGATCCCAAGGGTCTGCCAGGCTGGGTGCACTACCCAGCTGGCTGCTCTCCCAGGGCTGGCACAGGGCAGGGGTCAGGCATACTTCACTGGTCAAGATAAGCATTTAAGCAGCTTTCAATAATCCTTTCATTCATTAAACCACACTAAGCAGATTTGCTTGGACTTCAAAATGAATTCAAACACGTGAAGAAAGGAAAGTGCACCTAAACTGATGGTACAAAGTCAGCACAGGCATTGGCACCAGGGGCTGCCTGCCTGGGACAAGCACAGAGGCACGAGGCTGGCTGCAGCAGTCAGTGGATCCATGCTGGAACAGCTCACATAGGCTTAATGAACATCCATCCTTCCCTGTCACCAAGGAGTGTTGAGAAGTGATGTGACTGCAGCAGTCTTGGCAATCACAGATTATAGAGAAGTGCACAGGTCCCCAGACACTTCTGGCTTTTGTTTCTCATGGCCAGTCAAGAAATTCAGGCAGCTAAGGCTCAACACCTATTGAGATTCCAATCCACCTTGCTCGATTATTCCCACCACCCCAACTCCCTTCTGTTCCCTGAAACTTGCTCCTCTCCTCTCCTCTCCTCTCCTCTCCTCTCGTTTCCTACCCTCCATTACCTCCTTGACATTTACCTTGCTCTAGTAAGATCCCTAAAAAATCCAGCCTTGTTTTTACAGATATTCAGATAGCAACTGACACCTTCTGTTTGTCCTTGTTTTCCATTACCTGTTCTCTCATGTTCCAGTTGCCCCTCACCCCGCTCATAAACATGCAAGCCAGATAACCATCACAGGACACAGACAGCAATCCTGATGGCAGACAGCATTGAAAGAACAATCAGCTCCTGCTGCCAAGCCCTTACATACATCACCAAATGCTCTGAGGCTGATCACAACTGGCTACAGCGAGAGGAAACACAGGTTTGGTGAGGCACTCAGACACTGACTTTCTTTCCCCAGAGTTACTCAGTGAGAAGCTGTTTCATCATTTCCTTGCCTTCCGTGCAGACAGCAATTTGCAGGGATGCTGTTTTTGTCCAGATAGTGCCACCAGTCTGGTGACCTCCACTTCTTACATGAGGACATATTGTGTCTTATGGGATCCATGCCCTCAGGGAGCCATGCCCCCGAGGACTGTAGGGGGAGGGTCTTTCTAAACACTGTCTGGACAAATGCTCTGGACACCCCGGGAATAGCATTATCTGATCTTGTATGCATCTCCCTGCAATGCAATCAGACCTGCCAGGTCTGGTAGAAAAGTGGTAGTTAGGTATGTGGAATATGTCCATCTAGTGTACTGGGGAAGGAACAGCCCAGGAGAAGGCTTCAAGGGCAACCCATTGTGTGCATGGCACAAACCACAGCCCAGAGCTGACTCTGCTGGCACTTTTAGACTGCACAACAATCTAAGGAATACCAGTAGTAATTACTTAGAAGATATTCAGTAAAATTACATTTGTTTTCACAGTACTATTATCACAAACTATATATACCATTCCAATCCATGTCACCCTGTTTCAATAGCAGCTGCTGAATATTCTTTCCTTGTGTTCCTTAGGACTCCAACAACAGGCTACTTAAAATCTGCCAACCTATAATACTAAAGCTCCTCCTCAAATTATGCATTTTCATATCAGGTAGTTGGTTACCTGCCAAAGCATTCATAGCTTAAAGGGACTAAATCTGCTCATCAAGTGTGGGACCTCCGTGTTTCAGTAAAATGTTTTGCATTCTTCAGGTGTGCCTAGGAGGGAAAAAACCATGAACATGACAAAGTGAAGAAAACCATGGAAATATCTGATTTTATATTAAAAAAAGGAAAAAAACACCCATTTTATTATTTTTACCCATATTCTTTCTCTCAAATATGTGGAAATATTATTCTATAATACATATAAGGAATGAGATTTTTAAAAACTTGCAGGAGGAAGAAAAGAAGGAAAGGTCCGATGAGCATGGTTTCACCCGAAAACCAAATCAAATATTTCAGGTTGGATCCGTCTCACTCACTAACAAATGGATTGCAGTGTAGAAAGGACAGTGAAATTCATCCCAGGAGTCTAAGCTATAGCTTTCATTCTAGGACATTAATGGAAAATTTCTAACCAGGCTGAGTTTACTGAAACAAAAACATCTCAAGGTCACCCTTCTTAGGATGAGATATGTTCAATAAAATCACTGAAAAGGGCACATATGTTCCATGCAGATATACTTACAGATGTCATTCATATATGTTCTTACTTTTTGAAACCTGAGGTGTAGTGGGAGTATATTTATGTTAAAAGGCATTTTAAAAAATCAAGAAATCAATTTCTGGTAAGAAGCCTTCCTATGAGGAAATGTTTTTTTCCATCTCCTTGGGTTCCTTTTTTCTATTCTTTTTTTTTCTTTTTTTCTTTTTTTCTTTTTTTTTTCCCTAGCTTACAGACATTGTGGCAAAGTACAGCAGGGGCTTTGTAACAGTTTATTGATGAGGTGTGGCCAAGGACATCTGTGGTCTAGAAAACCCACTACCAATGCAAAACAAAACCCTCAACCTCAAAACCATGAAGTGAATTTTAAAAAGATGATGAAAAGCTCCAGCGCTCTCCTCCTGGGATCCCCCATGGGAATTCTTTGAAAAACAGCTTTTTTTTTTTTTTTTTTTTTTTTTTCCCTTTTTTTTTTTTTTTTTTTTTGTTTTTTAATAAAGNTTTTTTTTTTTTTTTTTTTTTCCCTTTTTTTTTTTTTCTGTTGGGATTTCCTATACCAGTGAGAAACCAGTTGATCCCCTGGAGCCTGAAAGTATCCATTCTGTTCCTTAGATAAAAGATGCCATGACCAGGGGAAGCAAAATTGCTTAAGTGCCATACCTAGAACACTGTACTTCTTCAAAAAGAAGAAGAGTAAAATTTTTCAGATCTGGAGATGACAGTCTCTCAGTTCTGTGGTGATCCATGAAAATTCCAAGGCAAATTTCACAGACATTGGGAAGTCCTGACATGGAGAACCAGCTCTAAGATTTAACCCTCAAAGCTGTGTTTTTATCCAAAAGAAATCTTCACTGTCTGACAAATGTTGGACATAAGGAGANTTATCGCTGTCTTTTTTAGGACTGCCATTATTTTAAAGACTGGAAGGATAATGGTGATTTTAAAAAAAAAAAAAAAAAAAAATCATGAACTGAAATGGTCAGTTAAACTGAAGAAAATTAATAAAAGTCAGAATGGCAGTCCGAACTCTGGCTACAACAGCTTAAAAGGCACTGGTATCACAGTTTCATTAGACTTTAATTTATACTTCATTAGAAATATAAAATGACTGAAAATTAATGTGTTCACATCACCTTTAGTGCTGTCAATTCACATATATCAAACTATTTATTATAAGCTATCAACGTACCTATTTAACAAAATAATTCCTGTGTACTGCAAAACGTGAAGGAAAGTGCGATGGCTCATTTCACTTCAGGTTTCACTTCAGACTTCAGGCATGTGATTTATTACCCTGTTATTGCAAGTTTAGGCTTTAAAATCAAGTAACACAAAATCTTGTGTATGTTGTGTAGCTCTGGTGAGCTACAAACCTGAAAATATGTAACATTCTCATTATAGCTTATACATTTTGACTGTCTTTACTTCAACATACCTTTTATAATACACATATACGCACACACAGAGACACATATGTTTACACAGAGCTAAATTCTGCAATATGGTACATCCTGCTTTCTGTGGCTGAGGTGGAGAAAACACTTCTAACTCAAGAAAGTGGTTTTTCACTGGACATTGTTCAACTATCTCTCCATTACAGCCTTGAGGGTGAGGTCATACGCAGAGCAACTGCTGAATATTACTGCAACAATAAAAGGTGCATCAGACAATAAGAATTACAACAAAAATATTAGGGCTTGGTGTTGTTTCGAGATTTTTTCTTTTTCAAGAACTTGCTAATAAAGGAGCAAATTCTAAGCATCATGACTGACACAGCAGACAGCAGGGTTTTAACCAAATAATCCATACATCTGACTTTCTTCTAAAAATTTTGTCTATCTTGGTTCCTTCCCCATATATGTCCTAATTATAATCTTGAAAGTTTAAGTAGCTACAAAGTTGTGTCACTATTTGTTCACTATTTAAAATAACAAAAGGGCTTCATCTCCAAGGAGAAAGTCTGTCCAAAAGAAAATTTCACAAGGCAGGAGAAGGAAATTCCAAGTGCACCTAAATTCTATGAAAAACAACTTCATTAAGACGGACAGACGTGCAATTGAATGCAACCTGACTGGGATATTCAGAACATCTACTAGAGCACCAGCTGCACTAGGTCAGATGTCCTACGCTGATGAATTCCATCTGAAGGAGACATATTAGTAATTATCAGATAAGCTTCTGTTACAGAGGAATATATGCAGTGTTCCAGCAAAGGGCATCATCAGGCGTGTAAGTGCCTGCTCTACCCATGGAAAGTCAAAAGGAATGGAATAAATGGGATTAAGAAGGTATTTGCAGCAGGACAAAGACAAGGACCTGTGAAACACTTAACACACCAAAATGTTCAAGAGTAACACTTTTTATTGCTTTGGCCTGAGTCAATGAAAAAATAGTAAACAGTGGCTACAAATGTGTTAATCTGCTGAGTAACACTGCCATTTAGAATAGCTCACATGCGCTGGTGACATTGTTCCCTTGTTGCTCTTTCCACACACACCCTCCATACACTGCGAGGAGCAACGTGTTGCATAGCACAGAAGGCAGAGGCTGGTCCCCAGCAGGCTGTGGAGATGACACGAGGCCATGCCCTGAGGCTGTTTCCCTTGGAGGACATGTCCAGACGGGAGAAGGAAGCAAAGCTGGCTGTGGGAAGTACGTTTGTTTCTCCCTTCAGTATAGTAATTATTTTTGAGGTCCATTAACACGGATTTCAGCTTTACTTTGGGCATCAGTCTCTGCAGTGCAAACAAAATAATTTTAACTGATCTGTGGCTCTTTTTTTTTTCCCTATTTGGAAAATAAGAACTGTTATCCTCATCTGTCTTTACACAAGGCTATGAAGATCTAAGGACAAAAAGTGTGAATTGGCATCACACTGGGGCTTTAAAATATAACGACTCTAGTTTTCCCATGTTTCTGTCAGGGACAATTAGCCCTGCTCCCACTCTAAGCGTCTTGAGAAAGCCCTCCTTCAGCAGAGAAACCACTGAGTAACAGAAGGTCAGCAAAGTAGCTCCAGTATTTCCCTCTGCTGCAGGCTTCCACCTTGTTCTGGCTGCTGTAACAGTGCCTTGGAGAAAGTGACACTCAGAAATCAGCAAGGAAAAGGTTTGGAAGAGACCAAACTGGACCAGAGCCTGCTTCTACACAGCTGGTACAGCCTAAACGAGCTCAGCTGGGCCAGAAACTCCAGGACTGGGGTCATTGTATTACAAAGGAGCCATTGTAGTGGAATCAATAGGGACGTTTTAAAATACCCCTACATGACAATTCCAGTGTCAGGACAGAGCAAGTCAAAGAAGGTTGCTCCTCATAGCAGGTTAAACTCCTGAGGGTGGAGATAATCTCACAGCAGGAAGGGAGGAAAGAGCTGTGCCTGCCTGGGCCAAGGTGCTTTCACACTCCCCATTGCCAGCTTTAGGCTACAGAGCCGGCCATTATCAGAATCATTGTCATTATTATCCTAAAATCTGCTGCCCGACATTCAGGCATCTATCAGGAAAAGACCCCAGGCCCTATTAGTGCAGGCAATAAGCCCCCAGGAGGAGGGGAGGAAACTCATTCCTACAGAAATTAACGTTGCTGCTGGCTACATTCCTATCAGCTTTGTTAATTCTGAAGTGACATTCACTGGTGAATCTGATTTTACCATGCTCTCCCATCAATCAGCAGGACAAGTCTCCTAATAGAGGGGTTTTTTTATTGTCACACACAATAATTCGCCTCACAGACACATGATCTACTGGCCCTGGGGGAAGCTGAGCATCAAGCCTCTGTATCTATATGAAAACCATGTGCCCACCACCATCAATGTGTCCTGACTGCGTCTGTGATATCTCCATTTCTGCTCTCAAGCTGCAGTTTAGGAAGTCAGCGTTTTCCTATTAAACATATTAATCGATTGTGGAAGAACATGATGGTCTTTAGAAGCATCACTTAGGGAGGGAGTGGCATACTTCAAATTTTTAAAGTGACATTTAAAGTGGCATTCTTTAAAAAGTGGCATGATGTTAAATATTAGAAAAATCCTTTACCTGGAGATGCTTCCATTGCAAATGCACACTAGAGATTTGAAAACAGTGTCCAACAAAGCCTGGTGTTTTCAAAAAAAAAAGTGTTAGAAAAATCGTGAGTTTTCATCCCACACCTCAGCAAGTCAAGTCCCACTGAGATTCTAATTCCTCAAGCTGATTCAGAAATGTTTTGCCCTGTTTTAGGTGGCTGGTCACAACAGACAATATCTGACAGATTCTCATTTGCGATTCTAAGTTAATTGAATATTTTATCGCCAACTGCATAAAATACAAAATGAATTAACAAATAGACTGCACACACTTGCTCTGGGAAATTAAATATTTGATTGTGATAGAATCTTTAAAAGATCCGGGTATAAAAAACCCAATAAACTTCTTGATATACTTCCATCTAAGTGAATGGAAACAGGTAAAAGCCTGCAACAGTCTTTTAGCTGTTTAGGGGGAAGAAGAAAAAAAGGAACCTCTCAATTTCTTGCAGATTTATGTAAAATTATCCAAACTCATGAAACTGTGTGTGAAGAGCACAGTCTTTAAGGTGATGAATAGTACTAAAAGACCTCCTTACCACTCTGAAGGTAGTTAACTGAGCTGACCGCCTGGAGCATTGACACCTTTAAATGTCATGTTTATCAAGGGAAAGATGGGTTGAATTTGTAAAATATTTGTCCTCCTTCTGGGGCCATACATTAACCCACTAAACCGTGTAATCGCTTGATTTTCTTCTACTCCATACCCTGCGAGTGCTGACAAGCAGTGAAGAGAAAAGAGAGCCCGATGTTGAAGGAAAGTAGGTTGTGACTGCCTGCTGGCAGGTGGGGTGGTGGGCAGGGGGCTGCTGCGTGCCTCCCTCCCATGGGAATCGCTCTAACAGCGGGTTAAAAGCTCTTCCTCACAGCCCCCCGGGGACTGCTGTGTGTACAGCAACACATAATGCCGCCGAGCCGCTGGCTGAGGGAGGGATCTGCCCAAAAGCAAGAAGAGATGGGCAAGTGTTCGTGTGGGACTGCTGTTTCAGAGGCAGAGCTGTTGGCTTGTTCTTATCAATGTCCTGATGAGCCCACCACAGTGCCCGGGCTCTCCACAGCCACCACATAACCGAGCTGCAACCAAGGCACCTCCGATTAAACGACGGCAGGTTAAACTTCTGCTGAGTTTCTGATGGCTGTAAAAACTCCCCTTCAGCCTTGGGTGCTATAACTGTTTATGAGGTTGACCTTTAATTACTCTCTCATGTAGAAATCTTTGATAATATGTCTTTGAAAGCTTGACAAATACGGACCTACACAGCACGGATCAATACCAATTTAGTAACATAGTAGAGCAGCTTCCACAAAAGCAGATGCTGAAAGGTATTACCAGCAAAGCTGCTTCAAAAGACTTACCACTTCAACTGGGCACTGTCAGCTCTTTCCTCTTACAGAACGGTTTAGGGAATGTAAAAAACAAATATGCAAGAGATGCCAAATATTAACAGGACATAAAGACTGGAAAGGGTATGAAGCATTAGAACTGCAGATGTCAGCAGCTGTAGGACAAGAGTGACTGCCATCTGCCGTTGCTGTGAAGTTTTCTGCTCATCCACATTTCAGGGCTGGAAAAAAATTGATAGTGTTGAGTATCTAGTTTGAATGTCACAGAACTTCTTGAAAAGCAGCTCCTTAACAAATATCTTTTGCGACATGAATGCCATCCAAAGTAGTAATGAAACTGAGAGTGGATAGTTATTAATTTTATATTCAGTTTACTTGAATATTCAGTGTTGCTTGACTTTTCAAGTTTTAATAGACATTACACACATGCATGACCATACTTATACGTACAAATGCACATATATGTGTGTGTATATGTATCCACAAATAAAATTAAAAAGTCAGTAATATTCTGTTAAGAATGGTGAATACACATGGAAAATGCCTACACAGTGCAGAGGAAGGAGTTATCAGTACAACCATACAGTTATATAAAACAGAACCTCATAATCCAGAATACTTAATTTTGATTTTGACCCACCTAGTATAACTTATTATTATCATACAAGTTTAATGCTTCATGTCATAAGTACTATGGAAATAAGTAGGGGTTCTTCCACGACAATGATTAAAAGCACAGAATATGCATCATCTTTGACCATCATAATACATTATAGGAAACTTGCTATTGTTCTAACCTAATGAAAGTTTGCTGCTGAGAGGAAGATATAGATTGTAGAAAATGCAAAGATAAAATTTTAAAGGTTTTATAAGAGTTTTTTTTCCTCATCACTGCTAAAAAAATAATTGATTCATCTACCAGACAGATATAGTTAAAGAAAAGCTGCACAGATTTTGGGGGAGATTTTAAATGCTAAGAATGGCTTTAGTTTTCCTTCTCTTCTGAATTTCTGCAAAATTAAATTGTTTCCTCTTATTCAGAACAACTGTTCTGCTTTAGCTCTCTCATAGAACTTTTTTTTTGTCTTAACAACATCCTGGCCAAAACAGCTCCCAGGAGACAAAATCAATGAAAGCTATAAAGGAAGAATGTTTTTGTCATGCCAGGCCCTACTGCTCATGTCTTATACTTACAAAACCATCAGCAACTAAACTGGGATAGACAGACCATCTGAAGAGATTTGGCCAGTTACTCCAACTAGATAAAAAAATCCAATATATAGAAACAAATGATGTTAACACTGTGATAGCAGTGTTACATCAGCATAGAAACAGAAAAGGAATTTAAAAGCCCTAAATTCAGGGACCTTCCCCACGAGGAGGTAAGATCAGACTGATTTTCTCAAATGCCTGCAGATTGGCATTTGAACTCTCTGACGGAAAGCAACTCAAAAAACCAGTCTACCAGAAGGGGTCCCTCTCCATCCCTCCTTTCTCAAATCTCCAAAACATAAGGCTGAGGACACCCTTGGGGAGGGGCCTGGTGAGGGATGAGTAAAGGACTCAGATGCTTGAGCAAATAACAAAATATCTCTTATCCCGGAATTTTCCCTTTTGATGGCATGTTTTTCATGCTGAATTTTGTTTTGTGTGAATTACACTAACTGTGTCTGTGATCTCTCCAGCTCTGAAACCAAGAGAAAGTCTTAGAAGAAGAGGCATGGATTAAACAGAAGCCTACTGTGATAACTATAGTAATATCCATGCAAGATTTCATTCCACTCTTGACTGGAGGTCCACCAAAGTTGAGAGAGAAAAACTCGTTTTTACTAGTAGACTTCTGAGTCAGCCTCGTTACAATGTGTGGAGCAAAGACACCGAGCAGGGGCCTGTTTGGGGCCCTGCTGCCTTCAGAGCCATGTTGCGGAGCCTTCTTTTGCTGCCAGCATAAGGAAAGAAGCTTTCAAGAAGGCAGCTCCAGACACACCAGAAAAGTAAAATCCTGCCCTCCAGGGCCCGGGCTGTCTCTCTTCCAGCACCGCACATGGCTCATGGAAGTGAAAGTCCCCAGTCCCTGCAGCCTCCTTCAGAGCTGCCATTTCCAGCACTTCCTTCTCCTGTCTTGCCCATCCCCAGTAGCAGCAGAAGCAGGATGCTGCCAGCCCACTTTCCCTCTCTCTGCTTACTGATGGGGACATCAGTGGGAAACAGCCAAATATCAAACTCTGGGGGGAGGCTCAAGAAAAGGAGCAGATTCCCCTCGGGTTGTTTCATGGGGGTTATAACATCCCTGACAAAAAAAAAAAAATTAAATCCAAATCTACTTTTCATTAAAAGAGTCTATTGGTGAAACTGATACTACAGAAATACACATTCCTGTGTGCTGCTATCCTGCTCCATAATGGCTCTTGCATTAGGGACTGGGGGCAGGGGGGCTGCTGTTGTCCATTTACTTTGGTAAAGATTGCTATTGAATGAAACCTTTAATGGGGTGTTTACGCTCCTGCTCAGCCTAAGAGCGCCAAGCTTGTGGCAGAGTAGTCTTTCCCTCCACCTCGACAGCCATCAGAGAATCAATACAGGTAATCCCTCAACTGGCCCTAGGCACCGCTGCTGCAGGCCTGCCCTGGCCCCTGCACTGGGGTCACTTGTAGGAAGGCAAAACTTCTCTGGGGAGTGACTTTTCACAACACCCTCACCACCACTGCACTGACCGTCTCCAGAGGGAATGCCACTGACCCCACTTAGATTTACCTAGATGATGGACTTACCCTCTAGGAAGCGTGGGCCTCACAGCTTGATTTCATGTCAGGGATTATCTGTGAATTGCACTTTTTGGCCAGTATAATCCAAGTAATCATCTCTTTCTCCTTTTTTCATTCCCAGTGGATGTTTCCTCTGCTGCTGCATTTCTGTTCATGTCTAAGGTATCTCCTGCTGGCTCTGCTCAAGTCCCTGCAGTCAAAGTGGGAGGATTGCATTTTCTCACTGCTACTTTGCAGGCTGATAACACTGCAGTTTGCAGCACTGTGTGGCATTCTCACACCAAGGCATTCAAAAGTGCTCGCTACATTACTGAATTGTTGGGCCAGGCAGAGGTTAGGCCTGTGACAAAGATTAGTCCCGTGAGTTTAAGTCTGGTTTGCCGCTGCTGCAGTGGAGATAAACCGGGGTTTCAGAAGGGCCCCTACAACAAGGCTGCTGCAGAGTGGCTGGCTGGGGATGGAGAAAGGATAGTCACTCAAGTCCCACTGCAGGAGAGGCAGAGGGGCTGTTACTCTCCTCTGATGCTCCGGCATAGCCCCAGTTGTCAACACCCAGTCCCAGGAACCTTCGAGGGGAGTGGCTTTTCAGAAAAGCTGTTCATTGGTGGAGATGAAGGCCCTTTTAAAGTTTGAGTCAAACACCTTAAAAACACAGACTGAAAGTCTGGGCATGTTTCACCTAAGGTTGAAAAAGAGCAGAAGAAGAGAACAAAGACAGAGCCTCACACCCCTCATGTGCCCAAGGCCCTGCACTAAGTGTGTTAAGGAGAGACAGAACGGAGGATGGGTGAGGCCATGTGTATCAGGAGAGAAAGGGAAATGAAGGTGATGGTGACTGTCTGTAGGGATGAAACAAACACCTGCACTTGCTACGAAGGCCTGTGGGAGACTGGGGACCCAAGGAATGGCTTTCTTAAGAAGGGGACAGCCAGTCAGGGCTCCTTTGGTAAATGATCTCTCGTTTAATGGACATTTTGGCACTGACCAATATTTGTTTGTGGCATTATCTTCAATGCACTAAGCTCCTTGCTGCTTTTCACTTTCTTTCAGTGGTTAACCACCTCCCTGTTCTCCGGAGTTAGCAGCAGGACAGGGACTGGGACAGCAGGGGCTGGAGACCAGGTGTTTGAAAAACAGGGATATGCAGGAGATGCTAGTGGCAGCAGATGTCGGTGGCCAGGCCTTTTGTTCTCTCACACTTGCAAGCCTGAGCTCTGGGACCACCTTCTTTTTTTGTCTGCCCATTGTCATTTACCCAGGAGGAGCATTTCAGGAGTCAGCCTCACACAGCCTCTCTCCCTGCACCCCTCTGCTCCAACAAAACAGTTGACTGCCCTCATACTCTGGTTTATATTTAGATCACTTTCTATTAACATTTAAAAAACTCTGACAGAGTTAATGCAGAACACTTAAAATCGGCTAGTGTCTTACAGGAGTGTTTAATCCCAGGGACTTGTCTTGTTTGCTCCCCTTGGCAGGACCATTTTAATCCTAGTTAAGGGAATTAAACTAGGGAAAGGGAAAGAAGGGAAAGAAGGGAAAGAAGAGCCAGAGTGCACACATATCCTTTGCCTTAGTGAATGCAGTGACAATGTGATCCCAGACAGGGACGTCACCCCACAGCCAGTTTAAGCCAAACTGAGTGAGAAACCTGGGGTTTTGCACATAGTGTATAACTGTAGTTACTGCCATGGAAAATAACATTTCTGTCCTATATTTGAAGATGCCAAGAAATGGAAGAGATTAATTTAGTACAACATGTAAGGCCATAGCCCAGCTCCCTGAGAACTGCAGGGATGTCCCTCCTGCTGCCTCAGCTCAGAAATAGCTGCAGGAGCATGGAGCACCACGGTGCCTGTTCAGGACAGACCCGGCAGCCAGGGCTGCTCAGCACAAGGACTGAGCCTTTACACGTGGTCACAAATATTCTCTTTTCTGCTGAACTTGCAGTGGAGTCTCCTTCTTGCACATGTCCTTCTGTGCCATGCAGTCATTCTGGGAACCTGCCAGATAAAAAAGTGCAGCATGCACACAAGCTCCCTCCATCTCCCCCCTTCTTAGCTGTATGTATAAATATCCAAAATCCCACTGCTGGCTGAGCTGACTGGAGCTGCACATTCA
Organism: Illadopsis cleaveri; assembly: GCA_013399915.1. Classification (NCBI taxonomy): domain Eukaryota; kingdom Metazoa; phylum Chordata; class Aves; order Passeriformes; family Timaliidae; genus Illadopsis; species Illadopsis cleaveri. Next base: position 180,227 of record VXBB01009306.1, on the reverse strand, counting down.
TTCAGCAGCTGAGAGCACAGCCACAAAAGGTGCAAGTAAATGTGCAAATCCTCGGGGAGGAAAACCTCAGTTCACTGGACACACAGGGTACAGGTACACTACAGGAGCATTCCCTAATCTCTCCTAACCCCTATCTGAGCAGCAATCTGTTTGCTCCGACAATCGGTACATTTTCATTTCAGGCAACTAAAATCTGCCTTGGTCTGGCAGGTGGCTCAGCTTGACCTCTCTTCCTGATCCATTTCTCCCCACCCTGCTGTGAAGTGAGCAGAGCCAAGTGCCATCCTCACTGTCTCCAGCCCCAGCACAGCTGGGACTTGCTATTCAAAAGGGAGAGGATGACTCTATAGGGTAGTTAAATGCCACAAGGTAGTTTAATTCTTTTTAGTGCTCAATCTGGATCCATCATCTTGCTTGCAAGTGGGAGTGAACTCAATCCAGAACTGAATGGCCTCAGCTTTCATGAACTGCTGAGTCACTTAAGACCAAATCCATCAAGACACTGGGTGCCTTTGACTTCTTGTGCAGTCAGCTGCTGATCAGCAGGACAAGGACTGGAATTCCCAATAAGTGACAGTTTGACTCTGTAAGAGCCTACAAATAACACAGAAAACACCCTTCATCCATTTGCTAGTACCTCAAATACACAACTCTGTGCATCTTGCAGAAAACAAGCCATTAGTCCATTACTGTGCACTGTAGCCTCCAAAAATTTATTTTTATTATTTGCATGAATGTAAGTGTAATAACATGAATAATAGGAAAGATGGGTGCTAATGTCTTCAAAAAGAACTCGATAGGTTTGGGTCTTCAGGACAAACAGGTGTGTTAATGTCTTTGAGATGGGTCTTAATGTCTCTACCAACCTCATGCTGCAGTTTGTTACAGAACCCATACTGTTTGACTATAACTTGAACTCGTGAACTTTATGGTAATAGAAAAATGGGTTGGGGCTAAATCTGTTGCAGAACCTAGATAGTTTTAACTTCTGAACTTTTGGGGGAAAAGGCAGTTAGAGCCAGTGGGGAAAGAAAAGGTGCAACATGCGGCTGGGAGTTGGAATAAAAGGGGGACTGAGTCTGCCCAAACCCCAGTGGACTCTCCCTTGCTTTATTCAAATAAGGTTGCAGGACTCCTCTGTCTCCTTTGTGGACACTGACTCTTCATAGCGTGGTTTTCTGCACAATAATTAGCATCAAAATTTATATATATGGTTTTAATGTGCAAGACAGCCAGTACCTTCAAGCACAAGTACAACCCTTCACATACTCCTTTACAGGCAACACATCAAATACTATAGAAAGGTGCAAATAATTTAGCACAAGACATTTGAGGTTTCTTCAAGAAAAAGAAGAGCACAACAGAGGCACCTTTTAAATGCACAACCTTCATTCAGAGCAAAAAAAGAGGTTACCTGCACGGAAAGCTAACCAGACATTTCACGGTACTTCAAAGCCACTCCTAGTCATAACATTTTCTTCATTAGTAGCTAGTTTATGTCACCATTTTTTAAGGGACTGAACTAACAAAGGCTTCACAGGCATAATTCTTGTTTCTGTTGGCCAGGATTTTGTACGCTTATGTCTGTTCTCCTAACAGCAGGCAGCTGCAAGAAAGGTTCCGTTCCCATACCTGTTCTACAGCATGGTTTGTACACATAAGTACTGTCATAATTTTCTGCTCAGGAGTGAATTTTTTCTATTTAGGTGGCCAGAGATTCAGCCCTCAATACGTAAAAAAAGTTAGCCTGCTGTATTATAGTAATATTTGGTATTAAAATAAGCAAAAAACAATAATCAGAGCATGATTTTTATTCTACCCTGAAACCTACATGCGTAAACATACAATACAAATAGACTTGCTTATTTCAGATACTGCCTAGTGCTGGGCCTTATTATTTTGTTTACCAGTAAGTGATTCAATAAATATCTATAAAATATTTTTACCATGAAAACAATGAGAACAGATCAACTTTAAATACAAAAAAACTTATAAAAATTAGTGCAAATCAATGTATTTAAAGATCCAGTGTCTGCACAGTGTAATTAAATGCACAAGTAACCTTTTTTTTTATTTCTATGCTGTATTTAGAGAGACTGTAAAGTTGGCACAAAAAAAAGTTTACTTTCTTATATTTTATGTGCAAAATTCTTGTTAATCCTAGCTGATCCAGGATACTTCAAAGAGAATTTTATGATTCCAGTGAACACCCATGTTTATAAACTCTCACCAGCAAGGACTTCCATTATTCCTCCTGGATGCAGCACACAGTCTCACTGACACAGTGAGCCCTCTCATATACACAGCCTCCTGCCAGTCGTGGGTGTCACTCAGTGATAATAAGAACTTCTATACCAATTATAGCACTCCCTATCCTCAGCAGTCCTTCAGAATGGGCTTTTTGTTAAGCCTCCTAGTTAAGATTTCACATTGATATGGAATACCACTTTCTTAAGGATTCTTAACAAATTTGAAAGTACATAATCCGGCACAAATCACTCCTGCCTTGCTTGAGTGGTCAATGAGACATGTAGTATGACACCTTCCAGTCCTCCCATGGAAGCAAAGCCTTTCCTGCAGACTGGGGAAGGAATTCCATGTGCAGAGGCACTGAGGAGTCCTGATATCACTTATTTGATAGTTTAAATCTTATATTTTGAGCAAAGGAAGGGAGTGCCAGTATTAAAAGTCATCCAACATAAAGCTAGGAGGAAGCAGAGGGGCCCACCCTTCATATCAGGGTTCATTGCAAGGATTCACTAGGCCAGGACCAGACAGGTTCAGGGAAATTCAGAAAGAAGAGCCCACTGTTGGGATTGTGCTTGCCCCTGGCCTGTTCTGAGTCCACAATGAAACCTCTCTGTGTGGTCACTTGACTGCTCATTATCCACCCAACAGCTCACTGATGTTTAGGCATATCACCATGTTTGGTCCTCCAAGTTCTTGAGAAGACAAAACCAACCTCCACTATCTCTTCTAGTGGGGACACCAGACCTACATATATCTTACCACACCCCACTTCTCTCCCTCTGGGCTAACCAGCATGCAGCACCCTCTGGAAGGGTTGCCCTCAGTCCTGGACCTCTCATCTTCCAGCAGCTGAATGATTTTAAAAAGCTCTCTGTTGGTCCAGCAGTCAGTATCTTGGAGGGAGTTCACATTTAAATAGAACATCACTAAAAGACAGGTTAAGGGTAAGTAGACCATATACCTGTGGTCTACTACTATGGTCATGTGTCCAAACAACACAAACAGGTTAAATCAGCTTTGAGAGATGCACCTGATAAAAACACTCCTCACACAAGCTTTGATACAGACTGCACCAGGCAGTCCACACTCATTAGGGATGTAGAAACACTCCTCAGAGTGATATTTCTGCACAAAGGGGTTTTGGGAGGTAGAATTCCCTCCTGCCTTTAGATATTAGGGTGTGGGAGGAGAAGAAAACTGGCATCAGGGTGCATCCTGTTCCCTGTGCTCAGTCATGAGCCCTGGGTCCAGAGATGAGACCTACCCCCAGAGCCACTGCAGGTGTCACCTGCTGCGCTGTGCACACAGCCACACACAAACAGACACACACAGACCGATGGACACACGAGCTGGTCCAGAACATGTCCACAGGGTTCCTGACTAATGAGCAGCATGGATCTTCATGTGGAAGTTGTAATCCTCCTGCTCGGGGAAGTGCTGGCCGCACTGGGAGCAGGTGCCGCCCCTGTCCTTGCTGTGCGTGCGCCGCACGTGGCTGTCGTGCGCCGCGTGCGAGGCGAAGGCTTTGCCGCAGTGCTTGCACTTGAAGGGCTTCTCCCCCGAGTGCTGCCGGATGTGAGTGCGCAGGATGCTGGATGCTGTGAACGCCTGGAAGGGCAGGGATCATCGGAAAGGAGATGGAGTTGCAAGTAATTTGCTTTCACATGTGCAATCCCCTACCTTCAGCTAACCTAGAGCCCATCAGAAACACGTTACCACGTTACCCTGAAAATTAAGTCCTGAAATAGCTCATATGCTCAGGTAAGTGGAAAAAAATAATGAAAACTCACAGCAATGAGGAATCAGAAGGCAACAGCTATTGCTATACAGATGTGGCTGAGTGTACGGAGATAGATGAAGCTCAGAGAAAGATTTCTGACCAAAGACACCAGTAAATATCTTCTATATGTCAGAGGGAAGAAGTCAATATTGCCTTAATTAGCTTTGCAGCTTCTTAATGTTTGGGAAACATAATGCAGGCTGGCTTTCCTTCTAGTTTTTATTTTTAAAGTTAAACCCTTTGACTGTCTTAGGATTCAGCTGCTAAAATTCATCCATGCAGTCCACCATATATCATTTATGGTTCATTTTCCCTGCTCCATCATACATCCTCCTTCTGCATGCAGAGTTTCCAGACTGTTTTCCCAGCACTAACACATTTGAGTTGCAAAGTCATAAAGACTTCTCCTCCATTTGGGGATAAAACTCTCATTAAAACTTGATCAGGACTATTGTAAAGTTGCCTTTGTGTTCCCCATTTTTTCTTATCCAAAGAGAGACAATTTCAGGCCCTTAGCTATTTGCAGACCACACAAAACAAATACTCTCTAGTAAGTTTTCACAGCAAAAGCAGTACACTTTAGACACCCTTTCACTAGGAACATTAGAGCACAAAAAGGTCACAGACTCCTATACATAAGTCCTTGGAGGAATATATCAAGGGCAAAAATATATTTTGGGGAGAGAATGGTGATGTCGACCCAGCACTATTCCTTTAATCTCACATTGTTCCTGAAATAAGTGACCACTGATTTCCAGCAAAGGAACTGGAGAAGCAAAGCCACTGTTAGAGGTAGAAGAGGAAAAGAAGAATCGCAATTGCATAGGAGGAGCCAGTGAGGATTCATTAAAACAAACCCTGGTTTTCCAGCCTCAGAAATAATGGTTGTGTCCTAGGATAGCTGCATCCTGCAGCCTGAGGACTAATAGTTTACCTGATCCAATCCACAACAGTCCAATCAGAACTGGCTGGGGACTGGTCAAGTGTCCCTAGAGATCTCTTTACAGAGCAGCCCATAAAGCTCTGCCACCTCCTTTTGTGATCAGAAGATTAAGAACGATATTTCATCCTAATCTCTGCATACAAGTGTGTTCAGGATCATGGGGAGACAGAAAAATATCATAGCCAAAAGGAGTTTCCCCTAAGATTCTTTACAGCAGGACAATTCAGCTTTGTTAGTCCATCCAGTCATAAACAAAACCTCTCTTTCTAAAAAATCAGGAGCAGGTTACCACTGCTGATGGGGTTTCTGCATTGCATGGACCATCCACGGCACCTGGAGCCCTACCAACATTCATCTTACAGCAGCCTGTGCATCCACATGCTGTCTGCTGCAAAAGCTGTCAGCACTTTTACACCAAAAATTACCTATTTGATGAAAAAGTGGGATACTTGATCTAGCTGCATACTTTGGATGGTGTTTGAAATGCTCTCAAGCTTCCCTGGACCGTATTTCTGCTGATCACTGAGCTGGGATGAACCACAAATTCTATGTCAGATGGAGACCAGACCCTGTGTCTTCAGTCTGATCCAGCTCTGTCACCTTACCTCACAACTGCCCAGAATATACACCCCCTTATCTGGTTACCAGTTAAATACAAGGTATTTTCTTGAAAGAAAGCAGAGAAGAAACATAACACAGCAGAGGGAGGGATGGGGCAAGGCTTTGCCTTACCTTGTTGCAGTAGACACATTTGTAGGGGCGCTCCCCAGAGTGAACCCTCATGTGTTTGTTCAGGCTGGAGGATTGAGAAAAGCTCTTCCCACACACAGAGCACTGGGGAAAAGAAAAGGAATAAAGTTAAAAGGAAGCATGTAACTGCATAGTTAAAAGGAAAGATTAAGTATATGGATGATGTGCACATTTTTTACATAAAATCGAGTTATACATATGTATTTATGTATTCATCTGTAAACACAATAGTAAATTTAACCTGCAATGAATTGAAATACCCAGGAGTTTAGTCTGGTTTTTAAGAACAGATTTACCTGCATACGTACACATATATATATATATTAAAACCATGCAAAATTTCAAATCATTTGTGTCAAAATTGTGTTCATAAAATTGTTATTTTCCAGACCAGACCATATTGATTTTCAGTAATAAAAACCTGAAAATTTCTGTAAAATCACTTAAAAATATATAAATCAAGCCCCAGTTTTATTTTTTTCCCTAAAAGATAAAGTATCTAAAAATAAAATAATCTTAAATTTACCAAGGTGAGGTAAAGGAAAATGAATTAATTACATGGTATTTAATACATCATATTTAATGGAATATTTTTTATCTGTTACTAATTCCATGCAGATATTCTGACATTGTAATAATGCCATTTTAGTTATAAAATATTTTTCTCAAAAGTTACACATTGTAGGATAATCTGTAAAATAGATATTTGGAGAAATTTGAGGACTTGCCATTTCAAGCACTAGAATTTGCCCTTCACAAGATTTTAGAAAAAGTCTGATTTTCCATTCTCTGTGCTGCTAGAGAAAACTGGTGCTAGAAGCAAGGTGTTTGGTGGAGATGAGTAAAGCATCTCAAAGATTTGCTTTCATGAATTGAAAATCTGCTTCACACTGAATGTAAAACTCCTAAGCCCTGTTTGGTCCAACAGACACAGATAAAGCTGTGGTCGGTTCTCAGATTGAAGGGTGGAGTGTGGGAAACAGACATGAGACATCTCTCCCGGTAATCCTGGACAAGCCAAGCACCTTTAAACACAAATTAACCCCACACTGTGTAAGAAAAGGAGCAACACTCATGCAAACATCCAAAAAGCCCAGGAGAAATTTTGCTTCTTTTCAAACTCTCACTGACACTGTGGGGTTTTTTTTCCCCTAACCCTAAATCCATTAAATTTCTTCAGCCAAGCATTGCTGCACTTCCTGAGCAGTCCCACCAGAAAACTGCCTGCGAAACTGAAGGAGAAGGAACGTCAACAGCATCTTACCTGGACCAAAAAAAAAAAGGCTTATTATTAAGTACCCTCAGAAGAGCCAGTGACTGAGGAGAGACCCGGGAGCAGGCTCACCTTGTGAGGTCTGTGCTTTTCGTGAACGTGTAGAACATGGATCCTCAGCCTGTCTCGTTTTTCGAAGGATCGGTCACAAAGGTGACAAGGAAATTTGCGGTCCCCCTGGTCCACGCAGCGGGTGTACTTAAGGTGTTTGTCCCGGTAGTACTTGTAGGCAAAAACTTTGCCGCAGCGCTCACACTTGAAGCTCTCCCCGGCTTCTGTACAGCAGAAGGGAAAGTGCCACCTCTCCGTTACACCACGGCAAAAGGGATTCAGATCAAATCTGCATCCTCGTCAGAGCTGGGAGCCCTACGGGGAATTTTAAGTCTCTGAGAGAGCAACGACTGTAAACGGATGCTGGCAATATTAACAAAATTCGTGCCGTGTCTCCTGAGCGTTCGCAGTGCTCCCTTTGCCTTTTTAAAGGAGGGGAACAAACCAGAGCCCACAGTCTGCTAAAATTATTCGGTTTAGCTACTAACTTCAGAAAAAACAGGATTTCATCCTGGTATATCCACAAATAGTAAAAAAGCATGTGAAAAAACAACTCAGAGTCCCACATGAAAACTTCTCCCTGTACGGAACCGTTGTGAGATATTTCTTATCAAGAATTGTCCGCAAATTTTCCCTGCCATCCCAAAAGGAAAAGCAATTTTGCACACCTTTTCTATCGTTTTCAAATAGCTATCGAATAAAATAACATATTTATTTAACTTTTTGGGTGCTTCTTTTTTGGTATTTCAATTCATTTTTAACCACCGAATTTAGAAAAAAACAGCAGAAATTTTTCAGAAGTTTATACATCCTTTTCTGTCTTTAATAAAAGTAGTTTTAGGTTAAGTCTTAAGATGAAATGAACAATTTAGCATCCGTGTGAATTAGACACTTCAAGACAACAGGTACAGAATTTTCCAAGCCAAATTCTCATGCCAAATTGCTTCTCTCCCTTTCTGCTGCACCCGGCTGGCCCATCCCTTCCCTGCTCCAGCTCTTCCCGCATTGGCACAAATCTGTTTTCTCCATACATAAGTTGTGCTTGTAAGAACATCGTACTTTCTGTACATTACAAGTAGAACTAACCTCCCCTCCCCTCGGCGTAAGTGCATTTGACATTTCTTTTGCATGCAATATTGGCATTACGGGATCGGAACGACTTCAGCCTGCCTCATTTACTGAGAGCGTTAATTACACGAAAGTCAGGTGTGCAATCGTAAGATGAAACAGGACCAAAACTGGAATATACCCGAAAAGCCCATCTCCTCCCAAAACGAGACCCTGAACAACGGCGCTGCGGGGCCGAGGCAAGCTCAGCCCACGACCACCAGATGTTTTACAGTCGTCAGACCAAACAACACTTTAAACTCCCCGAGGAGCCGCGGGCTGGGAGCGGGCTACCGGCGGAAGAAAGGAGAGCCTCTTGCTCCGCGCTGCCGGCAGCCCTCGGTGCAGCCCTCGGGCTCCCCGGTTCCGAGGGGAAGCAGCTGCTTCGGGGTGCTGGATGCTGCAGGAAGGGAAGGCCGGGGGTCCCAGGGAGGGCGGGCAGACCCGAGGGACCTGGGCTGCGGGGCCACCGCCCCCGCGGCTGGACACCGCTCACCCACCACCACCTCATCGCAGGGTCTGGGAAGTCTTTGAAATAAAACAGCTGGACAAAGGTGATGCCTGTGTTTCTTTACCTCCCTTCGTGTGAATCTAATCCAGGCCAGGCACACGTCCGCGGGAATAATGGGCAGTGTCGCCCAAGGGATTGCTGGCAGGCTCACCTTCGGGGTTCTGCGGGGGTTTCTTCCCCTCTGCCATGTCCTTCAAACTGATGGGGATGCCCAGAAATTGCACGTAGCAATCGCCGTACCACACCAGCAGCTCCTGCTTCGGGAAGATTTCCTTGCAACTCTCGTAAAAGATCTGTCCCTGGCACTGTATAGCGGTCAAATTTTGCTCCTCGGGGAACCTGGCACAGTTCACCAGGGACATCCAGTTGCCAGCGGCTCCCTTCCCGTCTATAAAGTGGCTCAGGCTACCATTTTCAAAGATCTGGAGAGAAAAAAGGATCAGGTTTGACCGACCCTTCCGCACGCGTCCCGCTCTCACCAGTCCCACCACCCACACTGGGCCGAGCCCCTCTTGCAGGCTACGGTAAGAGGGGACGCCGAAAGCCTCGCCCCGGCCCCGCACTGGGGGGTGCGGGGTGAGCCCGACGGTGCCTCCGCTACCTCCCACATCAGCGAGTTGTCGTCGTAAGTCTTGATCTCGCTCGTGTTGACCACTTTGCCTTGGAAAGGGCCGAAGCGGACTCCTTTCGGGATGGGGTCCGTACAGAAGACTCCGAGCTGGGGCACGTCCCCGTAGGCCACCCGGAGCACCGCGAGCCCTGCGGGTGACAGGGGGCTGAGCGCGGGGCCGCGCGGGCGGGCGCAGCGCGGGCGGGCCGGGCCCTACCTTCGGGTAGCTGCAGCGAGTCCCGGTCGAGCAGCGGGGCGGCCGAGTCAGCAGCGCCTGCAGGAGAGGAGCCCCTTCCTCAGCGCGGCACTGGCCCTGCAGGAGCGGGTCCTACCTCCCCGACAAAGGCCGCAGCCCGAATCACTGCCCGGCATTTTCCAGCAGGTAACGCGAGAAAACCACAGGGAAAGAAAGTCCGACGTACCCCCGGCGATGCCCCTTGAGCCTGGCTGCCTTGACCCCTTTTGGGACTGTCCCCAAACCCTCCCGCACACCTGGCTCCAAGGAGCGCCCTGCCACCCAGTGTCACCCTGTGCCCCTCTGGCCGCCGTCGAATAATCCCTTCCCCGAGCTGGCGGGGGCCAGCCGCACCCCCGAGATGGCGTGGAGATTCCCGGTGGTCTGGCTGCTCCGGAGTGCCCCGTAGAGCACCGCGTTGAGCTCCTCCTCGGTGAAGTGGTACCTGTAGCTCTGCCCCGCCGCCCCGTCCGTCCCCGGGCTGCGGGCAGCCCTGTGCGGGGGGCTCGGGTAGGGCGGCGAGAGCGACCCCGGGGCCCCCGTCCCGAGGGCCGAGCCCTCACTGTGGGGGAAGGGGGCCGGCAGCCTGGTGTAGACGGGCAAAGGAAGGCTAGGGAAAGGGTCGGTGGGCAGGGGAGGGGGCTGGCTGAGCGAAAAAGGAGACAACCTG
>VXBB01009306.1:7908-168947 GCA_013399915.1 Illadopsis cleaveri | reverse complement strand
CGGCCACTCACGGAGCGGCCGGGCCGCCCCTCCCCACCTCGGGGGAGGAGATGTGGGGGGTGGTCCAGCCTCCCAGACCCACCTTCCCTACCGCCGGTTCTGCCCTCCGCCTCTCCAAGCCCCGGCCCGGGGGCCCGGCCGCAGTCTCGCGGGCTCTACCCTCCCCAGAGCAGGAGGCCGGGATGCAGGAGCGCTGCACCCCACGGACCACCTGCTGCTGGAGGTGAGGGTTCTGCGGGCAGGACACATGCCTCCCACAGTGTCTTCAGAGGCTGCAGGGCTGTGGTTTGAATATGGAAAGGCAGAAAACGCCGCTGAAACTCCAGTGACCTGGACACACAACAGCAGTGCGCTCTCAGTCACTGCAGGCTTCACGGGCACTGCTGAGGTGCTTTTACTCTAGCCTGGGGCTTCCTGTTCAGTGCTTAGCAGAACACTGGGCTCCTGCTGGGGTTTTCATGGCTCCAGGACCAGACCTGTGCTAACCTGCCCAGGATGGGACCAGAGGAAGACACTTAGCCCTTCCTTCCTGCACAGGTGCTGTGTGATCTCCCTGTCTATGATTTCATCCCAGGTTTTTATAGGGTTTCTCCTGCCTTCCTTCCAGGTGGATACATGGCAAAATTGCAAAATGAAAAGGGTACTCGGAAGGGGCTGGTGGTTCCTAGGGGCCCAGGTGTTCACTTTGTAGAGTGTTATCCCTGCTGGTGCAGGAAGATGGAGAAATCTTCAGCCCAGGACGAAACCCCATACAGCGTGTATTACTGCAGAGCTCCCTCTGGAGTAGCTCATTCCAGCCTGGGTGACACTGCACATGCAGGGATGGAGGGAAGGGACAGGATAGGCTCTGCTGCACTATAGAGAGCTTGGGGACTTGCACCCATGGGTCTCTCGGAGAAAGGTAGCACAGAGCTTCCTGGGGCACAGCATGGCACGAGCCAAACTGCCCATGGACACAGCAGGAGTGGGGAACACAGCCAGGCTTAGCTCCTGGAATTTTAAATGCCATTTCAGTGGTTATATTTGGTGTGCTATAAAAATTAATTAGCGTAGCTCCATGTGATCCTGTGTAAAATATTGCCTTCATCCCAAAGAAGGGATGTGTTAGGAAGCACTTGAAGCAGCCCCAGACAGAGAAACCTCAGCTCCAGAGACAGTCACTGCCTGCACTTGACCAGAGGTGAAGCCATCCTTTCAATCCTGATTTCTTATCTGGCCTGAATGAAGTGCTCTGAAATAGAGAGTTTGAGAAAGGATCACTGGCTGCCCGGGGCAATGAGGAGGATGTTCAGTCCTTGTTCCTTCAGGCACTGCAATTCCTACTTACCACAAGCTTTCATTTGCATTCTCCCTTTTCCACTTAGGACTTAAACACTAAGACAGCAAACATAAGCACACAACTCCACTGGAGAGAGACACAGAGCTGATCCAGTCTCCCTCAGCTGCCAAGATCCTTTCCACAGCCAGTCCAACACATCTCTGTCCCCAAAGTTGAGCAGAAACATTTCTGTAGTCTGCATTAAATGTATTGGGCTAATTCTCCTACCTACAACCTCATTCTCCATCCCAACCTCTGCAAGACAAAAGTACTGAATGCACCAAGGAAGCTCATAGGCACAAATCTTAAGGAGAAAGTAGGAATCAGTAGAAAGTAGAAATCAGTAGCCTTCTAAAACTTGCTTGAGATAGTCCCTTAGCTTAAATGGCCTCATTTTTCAGTTGTCTTTTCAGTTTTAATTTTTTTTTTTTCTAATTTTGTCTGCTTTGTGCCAAACCTCTGTTATTTGTAAAACAGAATTGACACTGTAGCACTTCAGGAAACAATTTCAGCCAGGCATTTCAACACAACTTTATTGATGCATCAGTAGCATAGAAGTAGTACCAGCATTAATTTGATTTATGTGAACAAGTCTTTGAGCTCTGATTGCACAGAAAAGTTTGAGTTACATTCAGAATTTAAGTGTTGCCAGATAATCTGGAATCTTTTGACTCTGCTGTGTCCAGGTATCACAGCAAAGGAAGAGAGAGAGGGACTAGGCGAGACATGCTCACATTAGAGGTTCAGGAGAAATGAAGTCAAATAAGTACATGAAATTTTAAAATTCTCATCATTAATTAAATTGAAGACACGACCAGAAACAAAAAGTTTCCTTTTTCTAGAGGAGGTTAAAGGTATTTAGTGCATTAAAAAAGTCATGACCTTGGGAAGAGACGTGGGGAAAGCAGAAGGGCAGCCTTGCAGATGCACCCCCGACAGTCCAGTCAGCACTGTGGACGGCTCCAGCTTAGAGGGCCTCCCTTCTCTGATTTTATGTCTTATTACAAAGTAATCAGAGAAGTCTATTACCCTCCCTTCCCTGCTGCAGGATTTTAGAGTGCATTCCTTCTTTGCAGTGATGTGGGGATGCATTTTAAAGGCAAGCACCAAGGGACATCTCTGCAGGCTGCTTGCATAGCATTCAGTCACCTCTCAGTTTGGACATGACGGAGTTCTTTATCAATCTTACACCCACTCTACCTCTCCCTTACTCCAGGTTTAAAGCAGCCTGCCTTCTACACATTCCCAAACCCACAAGTTACACCTATGAGCATCCTCATGGTCCCCCAAAGACCACAGTGCCACAGCACTCCCTGATGCTCATCTTCCCACACATGGGCTCCCTGTGCCCCAGCACCTACATTGATACTCAGCTGCAGCAGGGACATGGGAATCCCAGCAATGGCACCAGATGCTGTCATGGAAATAACCTGAATTGCAATTTAGATAAGGTCAGAGCAGAAACAATTTATTGCTATGGCTACAGAAGAGGATAGGTAGCAGAAGAGGAACTGAATCTGCTGGTGGAGTATTAAAAAGATAGGGAAACAAATTAAGGTGATTCAACTTTCCTTTTCTTGTACTAGTATCTTTAGATAGAGCAGCATTTTAATGGTGTTACCATTACCTCTGTGACTTCACAAAAGTAATTAATTGCTCTCAACTCATTCTAAGCACACTGAGAATAGACAATTAACTGAAAAATACATGCACAAGAAAAAGGTGAGGAAGCTAGTCTAAAATTTGGATCAAACCAATCCTGTCAGAGAGATGCAATCTTCTTCACTTTATTGGGGTGGGTCACTGAGTGAACACACAAGCAAGGGCAAGAATATCTGCCCTTGTATCTTGTGTTTCGAAGACATTTTGCCAACAGTTTGCAGGGAGCTGGACAAATTACTCCAGTCAGGATCACTGTGGGACCTTCCAGCATTGAGTAGTTGTAGAATGAAGTGATAAAGTGAAGTATAGCCTGAAATTTGGACGGGAAAGATATTTTTCAAGCAATAGGGGAGTTCCCCATGTTTCCTGCTCTGTGTTCTCAGGAATATCTCCTGAGGAGAAATTCCTGGGCACATCACAGAAGTTGGAGCAACTTCACCTCTCCAGCAGTTGTATGGGACTGAGGGAGTGTCTCAGTTTCCCCAGTCTTTGCAACCTTCTTTATTCTTAAATGAAGTTTCAGTGAGTGGCAGTTGAGTAGTTTAGAGCATATTCAGTATGAACTGAAACATTTCAAGCAAAGTTCCTGCTACTGTGTGAATGAGCTTTACCTCTGGCTGTGTGGTGGAAGGAGGGTCTGAATGCTCTCTCAGCTCCTTTCTCTGCACAGAGCCCCCCCTTCCATCATGGAGTGTTTCTGCCTTCAGTGCCTAACTTCAGGGGAGGTGGAGGCAACACTAATCAGATGGCATCCAAACTGTCACTTGGCCTGTCCCCTGTGCCCAAACTGCTGCTGTTCTTAAAGCCAGAATCTTTTAATGATCCACAGAAGGATTCCAGCTCCTCAGGGATGGAGAAGTAACATATATTCATCCCATTGGAGCAGGGAGTTATCCGAGCATCCTTGGACAGAGTGACCTCTTGTGCTCCTGACAATCACCCTGGCTGACTCTGGGTTTTCCTGCCCACCCTCCCTTGTGCATGGTAGCATTTGTCTAATGATAGCAGCCATGGTTTGCAGGTTCACCCAGCAGCAAAGCTGAGCACAAATGCAGGACACATAGGCACAGGATGCACATGCAGAAGACACTGATGTTCAGTCACACAGACTGCCATGAACAAGGTGCTACCCTCAACCTCACCCACTCGTGGGACCTATGTAAGACATAAACACAGCTAAGTTTCCACCTCTTCTTTAACTGGTAGAGCTCCATGTTCACTGATGAAAGCACATCATGCCCCCCTCTCTAGGTTCACAAACACTGGTTCATGGGTGGCCTCGCTCCAGGCACAGCCCTTCTGCCTGCCCAGCACCCCTGGCCACAGTCCCAACCCTCACACAGGGCTTTTCAGATCCTTTACTTGCTGGCTGGTGCAGCTGGATGCACCAAACATGAATGCTCACACAGTCGTTCCTTGGGCACTCCACGTGCTGGTTGTACTCCAGTGTACAATTGTCAGATTGCACCCTTTCAGGCACAATGTTCTGTTTCAGCCACCATCAAGTATTTCTCTAACTGTCCTTTACGATCCTCTACTTGATCTTAATTTTTTTTTTCTCCTGCGGGTCTCTCAAACTTCTGATTAGGGATTCTGTTTTTCTTTTGCTGGTCTCCTCATGCCAATTGAAAAATACAACCCACTGAAACTGGGGAATTACAGCCTCTGGACTCCAAGATGCTCCTTAAAGTTAAACCCTGTAATGCAATCAAGTGTGTTTTTTCATCCCCAAGGTAAGTTTACAGAACACCAGACTAAAGATAAGAAACAAGATATACAAGGGCTTCCTCCTGGTCACATCTGGCTTAAGCCCACCATGCTGCCTGAGGCTGGAGTCATTACAGCAGTAACAAAGGAGGCTCAGTCTGGAACCTAAGTCTGAGAAGGGTTAATGGGGTCCATCACACCACCTGAGTCTTTAACTCGGTGTGGTTTCTTGTTCAGCTGAGGGATGTCCCAAGAACCTGTCCTGAAGTGGCAAAGAGCTCAAAGCCCAGCTCTGAAGGACCACTGTTTATATGCATGAGGTTGGTACAGATTCACTCACACTGTAATTCCAGCTTGGACCTTTCCTGACCTGTATCTCTTAAGGACTTCAAAAATTTGTGTTCATTCTTCCTTGTTTTAGCTGACTAAAGAGTAGGACCTCTTACTGTGACTCTGGACTGACCTGTGTTAAAAGCTGGAATTCAGCTGAAGTGCCAGCAGGGATTTCAGAAAGGTGATACTACGCAAGTCATACAACTCATATATACCCACTACATGAACAAGGCCAACAGAATCACTCAAGGCTGCTCTGAGTTCTGCTTTCTTCAGGACAAGAACTAATGCATCAGGAAGGTTTCACTGTGATCAGTGTTGTAGGAGACAGGGTGTAAGTTCAGTCAAGAGGCCCAGTTGGGCTGCACTTGGCATCACTATCTCCACATTTCAGAGTCCAATAACCAAGGCAGAGGGCTGATACTGCTGGCTGCTCTCTGCCCTTGCTGTAACCTGAGCCCAAGCAGGCATGACATACAGCCCTCCTTTTATACTGGAACAACACATAAAACTGTAAGTGGTGAGCAACAAGCTGGGGAACAACTCATAACTGCCAGGCACCCCTGTTCTATTCCTGAGAAAAGTCCAATCTGCAAGACTCAACATACAGTTTACCATGAGAAGGATCTTCAAAAGGCAGAGTCGCTTTTTCTCTGGTCATGACATCGGGTTAGAAGAACTTGTCCATATGTCACATGCACTGGTCTCTGTCAACAAAGCCTAATCTATATAGTAAAAGGCAGCATTTCTTTTCCATAAAGCCAGTTACATCAGAGGTCATCATCAGCTCATCACGTTTTGATACCAGGAATCTTAGCTGAAACTGTTGTATCTTCTTTTCAGTATTAATTAACTATAAAATGTCTAAAGGCAAGGTTCCCATTGGAAACATTTTGCCTCTTACTGCATGGATGTTTCCTCTACTTGCTTCTGACTCCACACTGAGAAGAAACTTCCTCCCTTGCTTTCCATAATGTGGCACTAGTTTCCTCATATCACCACCATTTTGCTGAAAATAAGAGAACTGCGGGATAAGCCTTGTTTTGGTAAGAATGGCAAAAGGTTACCAGTGTTTGAAGGTCTTTAAAATAACTTTGATTTCTAAGATTTTTTAATAGAAATAGTTTTTCTGCCTCATCCATTTCCCAGAGACAATATAAGATCATTCTTGTACATTGTACATTCTTGAATGCTGCAAGCATTCTTGTAGTTCCTTTTGGTTTTGTTTTTTTCAATTGAACAATCGAACCTTTCCAGCTGTCTTAAATCCACCATTTGGTATAGCAAGAAGAACAAGGCTGTAACTCTTCTCATCTCCACTTCACACTTGAGGTCTGCCTCTGCTGACATTGCCATGAAAAATGCCCATTTCATCCTGACTGATAAAAGAGTACTCATAATGAACTGTTCTCATATTAAGCCATGAGATAAACATTTTCAGTCAGTATAGCCCTGAAAAGATAAAAGGACTTGCAACAACTAGCTGGAATATAAATTCATTACCAAAGTCTGCTGCCTTTTTTAAAACCTAGCAATCCATCTACCCTCCAGTGCTTTAATGCTACATCTGATACCCTTCTATGAACAAATGACGACACAACAGAAACATGTTGAAATCTCTAAAGCCATGTAAAACCCGAAGGCATTAAAATTTATTAAATGATGCAATAACAACAGAATTCTTTATTTACAATAGCATTATTTAACATCAAATAAGCAAATAGCATCAGCAAAGCAATATTAACTTGCATAAATGTATTTAAAATTTCTCTGAATATATCTACCTTTGCATAAACTGCTAACACTAGAAATACAAACATCAATGCAGGTGAACAAAGTGATGTTCAGAGTCAACTCCGTTTTGAAAATAAATCACAACCTGAAACACTGTAAGCTTTCTCCTGAAGAACCATAGTTTATATATTGCTTAATTTTACCCTTGTATAATCTTTTCATATACACACATCTCAGATGCAACTTCATGATGAACTGTACAAATAAAACCCACAAATGACATAAAGGGAAAAAAAAAATTAAATGACAGTAAATGTTTGAAGAAACGTGTCCATCATCTCCATTGAACAACATAAAGATTAAGTGATGATGCACTTATTCCAAAATTGTACACAATTCACTATACAAATATAATACATCAGACAGCTATGTAGGAATATACAAGACTTAAAAACAGATCTAAGGCATTATGCTAGATTTTAGCATTTTGAGGTTCTTGCACATAGCTTTTACCTGTAGTAAGAAACTTAAAAGATTTTGTTTTAGTCTACAAAGAAACACCAGGGAGAAAATTCTAATTAAAATCAAAGCCACTACAGTAAATTTTCTTTTGTGCAGAGAATGCTTTTGCTCTTAGGCAGCATACTACCATACAAATACTAGAAAACTTTTAAATTCACACCAACAATTAATGGCTTAAGTTGCATTTCAAAACTGATTGTGTATCTTTGGGTTCTGCAAGTGGAGCTGTGCCACCCATTTCGTCTGTTAAGCCCATATGAATTCCGCTTTTAAACAAAGATTAAAAAATGTATTGTATAAACTGCAAAAACATTGCTTTTAATTAACACAGGCCCAAAGGGATACCGGTGTGGGACAATATTTTAAGGATTGAGTACAAATTAACTCCTTGTAGCAAAACAGCTCACTTCACTTTTTAAACTCACCACATTACATGAACACTTAAACAGGTCGTACGACCATGTATATATGCTTATTTTTCACATTATGCGCCTTTCACATTTAATAATGTAAATAGAACACTGATTAATTGTTCTCTTAAACAAAATCCAAGTATTTTCTCTGACAAATTTACTGTATACAGGATGAAAAATACTGATAATGAAGGGAATTGATTTGGCTTTTTTGTTTCTATAGTGATCAATATGATCAGAAGATTCCTTCACTCACTTTTCTCTTTCATTACTTAGAAGATGACAAAAGTCACAATGAACCCAAATGGAGCCAAAGTGATAGGTACAATCTCCTTTCTTTCAAAATGGCAATGGATGATGAAGTATCATAATCACTACAAATAAGGGTTTGCAGGTCTGCTGTGAAGTGGGACAAATTTAAACTATTATTTTTCCACTGTGAAAAAGAATAATCTATCTGCAGAGGTTACGGTAAAGAAGCAAAAAAGAATGGAATAGCACGAAAATTATTTTAAAACTCATTTACACTTTGTGGTGCATGAAATCAACTCCTTCAAATTTATACATTTCTTATATAAGCAATTTTTTGTCAGATATATAATGCAAGTTCAACACCAACGTTATATTAATGAGGCTGTGGAGGTTAGGGCTGATGGTTATTTTTGTTTCCCATCAGCAGGTCAAAGAATGGCTCAGCTGACTAAGCATTCTGTTTGAGTTTGGCAACAGAACGGTGACAGCTGAAAAAGTGTTGCTTCTCCAGACTGGTGGCACTGTCTTCTTTAGGGACAAACACAGAAACAGCCTTTGCCATATTTTCCTCAGCCTTAACATAGAATAGCTGCTATTCTATTTGAACTCCCACCTGAATACCAAAACAAATTAAATGACAACAAGACAAACCTTTCAATCCCAAGAGGCAGGGCTGATGAGATACTATAAAATGCATTGCATTTTACATCAAAAAAAATTGCGTTCAGGTTAGAAAGTTTGTGGATCAGTGTCCTGGTTCCGGCCAGGATAGGGTTAACTTTTGCAGTAGCCAGGAGAGGGCATGGTTAGGGCCCAGAGGTTATTCGGTAACATCTCACATCATTCCCGGGGGCGGGGGAAGGGAGACTCTTCCCAAGAGAAAGGCTCTCTTCTGGATCAGCGCAGTGGCGGAGGAGCATCAGGCATGTCCTGGGTTTCCATGAGAATCGTTTGTCTCTTTCTTGTACCCTCTGTCACTAGTATTGTAGTTGCTACTGTTTTCATATCTCATTGCTGTTTCCAGTAAATTGTTCTTATCTCAACCCATGATCTTTACCTTTTGTGCCTCCAATTCCCCTCTCCAGCCCTCCACAGGGAAAGATGGAGGGGGAGTGAGCGGTTCGAGGTTTGGAGAGTCTCAGTGGGAGCACTAAATTAGGGAGTACCATTCCTAAATAATTAGGAGTCAGCAGAAAGAAAACAGCTCAAACTCATCAATTTCTTAATATTCCAAGTCCTCAGAAACTGATGTCAATATAGTAAAAGATTATTCAAACCACAGTGGGCAAGGAAAAAACCAACATGCCTTAACAGTGGCCTGCTTAGTAATAGTTTTTCTAAGATTTGTTACGAAAGGATATAAACATACAAAAATCAAGAACTGGTTCCTACAGTGGCTGCATATAATATAGGTTAATTAAATGGTATTATGAGCAGAATCACAAGGCTTAGAAAATGAGAAGTCTCAAGCCTACAAATTAGGTCTAATCAAGGCATTGTGATCCTTTACAAAACACTTTTCCAGGAGACACACACGGCTAAGAAGATATCTAATTTAATACTGAAGTACCTCATTTGGAATCAACTTCACAACATGTATATCTCACAAAAATTATACAAGTAAAACACTTAAGTTTTCAACTTAAATTATTGCTTGTTTACATATAAACTGGATTTTATGTACCTTACAAAACATCCTCGTAGTCCACACTGCTTTAAAATAATCAGAAACATGATAGTGGTGAAGTCTGTAGTGATATCTGCTATAGGTATTACAGGAATTGTTGTTTTCCCAGCTAAGGGGATGGGAACCAGAAATTATCATGCTTTAAAGCAGGTATCCTTGATATTATGCACCAATTCTGCCACTACCATAATCATTACATGCATTACCATTGAACTTCGCTGTTCAGCATCCAGTAACTGGCTGTGCAGATTGCTGGAAACATACCTAAGGAAATAACGGAGTAACCTGTTTCTTAATTCTATTAGAAAGAGTAAGATGACAGAGGTCAGGAGAGCCAGGTTAAAAAAAAAACCCATATTTGCTGATTGTTAGGAATTTAATTAAATGAGAATGTAACCAACTTGTATGTTTGGATTCATGACTTGCATCATAAACACTACCACAAAACCCAACCCCTTATAAACAGCCCTCTCACAGGGTAATTTTCATCTGTTTTACAACTTTAACCCCATTCAAAATTGGTCTGTATAGTTTTCTGCATCGGTTGATCTTCTCTGACTTGCTGTCAGTGGAACATGCTTGTTGGAGGTCTCTAAATGTACCAGATGTTGCTTCTACACCCTCCTCCATGCCTCCTCTCCGCCCCAAAATGCAGGCCTTAGTCTAAAACACCAGTTTTCAGACAGAACTGAATCCTTTGCACCAGACTGTGTAAGCCAGGGAAAACAAAGCAAAAAAACCCCAAGGTCTAGAACTAAACAGAAACAGAACAAGAGCATGGTTGTTTTTCCTTAAATACATACATTTAAATACATTCAATCTGACATGGTTTATGAAAATTGCCTGTCAACATTTACTTTGCAGGAGAGATCTAAGTTGCACTAAGGTGAATGCAGTGAACAGACTGAGCAATGTCTGTACGCTAGCTTCAGACTGTCAAAGAAGAGGCTGCTCTCGGGCAGGGACACCCTGGCTCCCCTGGGGAAGGCAGGGCTGAGTCCTGTCGGCAGCAGGCAGCTGCCGCAGCCAGCAGCTCCGCCGGGACACGACAAACAGACGCAGCTCTTCAAACTGGTAAGGGTTTGGGGCCATGAGCCCAGTCAGCTGAAGAAAGGAGCAACCAAACCACCCTCAGGGTCAGCAATATTTCTGCAAAAGAAGAGAAATGAGGGAAAAACAAGTGAATTCTTCCTGCTGGGATAGTGAAGATGGATAGGTCAATGAGATCTGGGACGCTGGAGTGCAACATCCACTGTCAACCGTGCATTACTGCAATGCTTTCCACCTGAAATTTAACTGGAATTTATAAAGCTAAACTATTCTTTGTGTATGCTGATACAACTGACCAGTGATTTAGTTCGTTTGATATCAGTGGGGGTTTAATTTCACTGCATTCTTAGGTTCTTAATTCATTCCAATTATCCTGGATGTTTTAATAACTCAGGATCATCCACCTCTTGTGAACTCCAGCTGAAGACATGGCAATAGAGTTTAAAAGAAGTCTCATTCTCAGAATATGTGCAAAAATCTCCCTTAGTGCTGCATCACTGTCAAAGGAAACAACTGCTCTGGCTCACTGTACCTTCCAAGACTCATAATGTAAAAGGGTATAAAAAAGTAAAGCCAGCTTCAGCTACGGATCCCTAGAGATGTTTTTAACCTCATACTTAATACCCTTGCAATGTCTTTACACAAATATAGTACAAACTGGTTTCAGCTGAGTTGATTATCTTCTTTTTTATTCACAAGAACATCAGGATGTGGTTTTCACAGTTGTTTTAAAGACTACTCCTTCCAGTGGCTGCAATCTGTGCCTTTCTGTCCTCCTCTCCTTGTAAATGCCTTCTCCCATGAGGTGCTGTGGTCAGTCAGGTCAGAGAGTCAATCCAGCCAAACCCACTTTCCTCCTCCCCTGGGGTTGCTTTTCACTCACATCCTGTGGCTCTGGCCATGGGGCAGCTCTTTGCTCCTGTCACACATGAGGAAGGCCCTGTTTGCTCAGTGCTGGTGGGTAGGCAGCTTTCTCACTAGTCCATGTGCATGCTGCTAGGCTGCCTTCTGGAAGCTGCCTATACTGCGCTTTGGACCTTACCACACCTTCCTCTGCATTCACACAAGACCTAGAAATGCAGCTTTACTGACAAAGTCAGTGTCAAGAATTATCCTGCACTGCAGGAAAGCAAGGTCCTATGTTTTGTACATCTATTTATCAGTTTAGCTGGAGCTTTTTTGGTGTGACCAGCCATGGGCAGCACTGAGTCGTGATCGTGGCTCCTCCTTCCTTCCTCACAGCACAGAGACACCGCACTCACATCCCTCATGCCCTAACTAATATGGACAAACTAAACTCTGACTCCTCTTTCTAACATGCTGAGAGGCAGCTCAGGCACCCTGTTAATGGTTTTCCAAGTGGAAACAAAAGTGAAAATCCAAAGATGTCCTTATTTTCAGGGTGGACATTTAGGAAACACTATCTCCAGAGAGATACTAAATAAACACTCCCACCACACCACCGACTTGAAAAAAATTATGTATTGCAAAAGTTGCACATTAATTACATAGCTTGAGCTTTCTTAAAAAAGAAGCCAAGAAGTTTTGTTGGAGTAGTTTATGGCTCAGTAGCATGAAAGAAGCAGCTGTTTAACTTCTGCTACAGTTCAAAGTTCAGTGAAAGGTATTTATAGTGCATATAAAATGCATTTTCATTGACAGTCAGAGGTACATTAGTAGAATAAACATAAAATCATGAAGTGCAGTCTGATGTACATTTCCAAAATAATTTGAGAGTTTTGAAGAAGTTGTTTTTCTTCAGATGAAACAAAGCTTCTTTTATGCATTGTTACTGTCCCTCTCATTATCATAGCACTGACTCCATTATTATAATTTTACACCCCAGAGATTCCCTGACAAAAGTCATGCCACTCATTTCTTTCCACCTGCACCCTGACTTCTCTCCACCATCTCTTGTACCCTTTCTATCACATTCACTCTCTTTTCCTTCTCTCTTCAACAATTATTTAAAATCTACCTCCTCTTTTATTCTGCTTCTGTCTAAACATCCTTATTCTCCTTTTTTTCCTCAGCAGTACCTGGTATTTTCTTCTCTGACAGCCAGGCTTCTCTTAGCACATGACGTTTACCTGGATAGGGAATGCACTAAGTAGGAGACCTTCTAGCAGCCTCCCAGTACCTAAAAAGGCCCACAAGAGAGCTGGAGAGGGACTTTTTACAATGTCATATGGTGACAGGACAGTGGGCAATGGCTTTAAACTGAAAGAGAGTAGATTAAGATTAGATGTAAGAAGAAATTCATTATTGTGAATGTGATGAGGTACTGGAACAGGTTGCTCAGACAAGTTGTGGATGACTCATCCCTGGAAGTATTCAGTGTTGGATGGGGCTTTGAACAAGCTGGTCTAATGGCAGGGAGGTGTCCCTGTTCATGGCAGGGGCTTGGAACTAAGTATCTTTAAGGTCCCTTCCAACTCAAACCAATTTATGATTCTGTAATAATAAAAATGCCCCAGTATATAACAACTTCTGCTAGAGCAGAATACACTGCATCTTTTTATTAATCAAAGTGACCACAAAATGGCTGCAGAAGAGACTCTTTATATACAGATCCCCCACTCTTGGAGATATTTGTATGTTTATATGAGCAATGAAGGTGTGAGAAGAATTGGTCTGGGAAGTTTTAAATACATATGAATACAAAAAGGACAGGGATACAATAAAATATATGTATGGTCACTTCTGCCTCAGTACTTCACATTCTTCATTTTCATTCATGTTATTAACTTTCCAGACAGATGTTTCTAATTTCCCCTGTTACTCAAATTCCTCTTCTTTAACAGCAGGGAACGTCAACGCGCCCTGGCCCAGGAGGCCACCGCTAGATGGCGCCTCCCTCGCGCCGCTTGGCCGCCCTCAAGTCTGTCCGTCCGTATGTCCCTCCCTCCCTCCTTCCTTCTCTGCGTCTATAGAGCAATCCTCCCTCACATTAATTACTATTATCCAGGGCACTTGTAACTCTGCAAGTAAAAAGATACCGTATCCGCTCCAGCCACAGCATATTCATGGTTCTGCTGTGCCTGTACCCCGTTTCTTACCCGTGCTGCATCTCCGTCCTGCTTTATCATATCCATTCCAGGCAGCTGGTTTGGAAAGAGATTGCCTCCCCTCATAGCAGGATCATTGACCTATTGGTAACAAGATATTAAGGAGAATGAATCAAAAAAATATATTGGGAGGAGAGCTGGAAATTAAAAAGAAGCATTACAGACCATTACACTACTTGCATGTACCAACACCCACTCCTGAAACAATGCTGAAGTCAGGGAAGTGGCTGTATAGCCAGGCACTCCTGTTGCACAGCATGTGTTTGACTTATATTATTCTGCTTCACAGTCAACAACAAAGATTTAATTCTTGATACTATGACCCTTATGCATATTTTACAAAGCAGGTTCCATAAATTAGGTCAGTGTTATCTGAAGAGGACATCTCTGCTATCAAAGTTCTGAAAGCAGAAACATGTAACTACCTTCCTAACCTCAACAACACATGGCTTTGCTGCTTGCAAACCACCACACACTTTTTTCAAAGCCTGATGAGATAACATGTAGGCCAAATTATACCAACTACTGACTTAATTTTAACAAGGCTTTTCTGTTGGTAAGTAATGGGAGAAAGATAACAAATGAGAAAACGTGCAGTGGCATGCTTTCCTAAAGGATGATCTCCATAATTTTCTGAACACAGTCACACGAAAGTATTGAAGCTGTGCATTTCTGCACAACCAAAGGTCTGTCATGCTTAGTTATGTGGAAAGAGTAGTTAGCCAAATTTACAGCATTGCTTTCTCAGTCAAAGGATTAATCTCACCATATAGGAACTGGCATAAAATACAAAACATAGCCCTTCAGCAAGGTTCTGAAATATTAGAAGAAACAGCTTTCCTTAGAAGTTTTACAGGGAAAGAAAGAAACCTCCTTCTAGGAAGACTTTTTGAGTCAATTCTCTCTGTTACATCCTTCAGAGTAGATCCCATTCTCTTGACACCTTCCCTCCAGACATATATACTGGTAAGATCCTGTCTCAGCCTTCTCTTGTTGAGGAAGACTGTCTTGAATTTACCACACAAAGTCTTCTCATTTCAGGTCCTCCTGACTGTTATTTCTCTGATTTTGAAAAATGCATTCATATGCAACCACCTAAAGACTGGTTTCAAATCCTGCCAGAGACAAGACCACAATTCAATGGGAAAGATTAAAAACTTTAAATATTTTTGCCATAGGAATTTTAACTCTAAAGAAATTGAGTAAGTGTTGCAAGCCTCCTAGTGATGCTTTCTTGCTTCTTGAAGTGGAGAGATTTTTAAACCTGAATGTGAAAATTTAAATCAGAAGGGAAGAGAACCATCTTATTTTATTCAGAAAGAAAGATAATAGACAGTTTTGCAGCTCTATCTGCATGCATTTGATGAATCCATGTTTAAAAAGTGCTTTCTACTACTAATCAACATTCATTAGAATGTGCAGGCACAAATACCTTTTCTGATTGTTCAGTAGACAAAGGAAGGTAAAAATGAAAGCAGAAATAAAAAATTTGTATCCTGAATCAACAGCAGTTTTGAAACCAAAAGATGACTGCATGATTTGCCTCATGGCCCTTAGGACAGGTACGGAAAAGGAAGGTGGATCCAAGCCACTACAAAAGGAACAAAGGCATCAATGAAGTTTCTATTAAAGAACTTCTTTGCCAGTAATGATGCAAGGATCCTGAATGACATGGTATCAGATATAAAAACCTCCAATCCAAACTCAAAAAACCAATAAACCACCTCCCTACTATTTTGTTATATGAATATATTTGCTTCAGAAGACCTTAAAACAAAACACCCATTAACTTTTCTGACTGCAAAAATTTCAATTAGAAAAGTATGGATAAAGACAAAGAAATTGAAAGGTTTCTATAATTTTCTGAAGAACGGTAAAGTGGTGTTATCATATATGAAGTCTGACTAGAAAAGAACAAGTATGTTTTAGAATTCCTTTGCAGTTAAGCAAAATTAATAGTCTCCCATAAACCAAAGTTATATACAAGGTGTCTAACAAGTAAAGTTTCCTACCACTACAGAGCTCCTTTAATCTGGTATGCTGAACAAAATCAAAATACCATTTCAAGATAACTCTTGTTAAGTGCCATGATCATTTTGGCCTCGGGAGTACTGACCTGTGCAGATTAATGCACAACTACTCTGAGTGGACTTCTAAACATGGGTTTATTTCATATAGTGAAAACCTCTTTTCTTGCATAGGTTTTAAACTGCTTCTTTGATAGGTCAGTAAGTAGCACAGATCCATGATGCAAAATAAGTAACAGGCAAAACCATAGCAACAGTCCACTGTGCAAACAAGAAGATGAGGACAAGAGCACAGTAAGATCTCTGAGCAGTGCAACACCAGGGAGGTTTACTTTCTTGAAGCCTGGGGAAGCTGTTTTGGACAGGAGGAACCTGCAGCCCCAGCAGCTAGCATTTCAGCATGCCTGGTAGCAGCCTCCTAGAAGAAATATTAGTAAGAGCAGCCTGAAGAGATTTAATGTCATTATAACAGAGAAGATGATAATGAGACAAGATCTCATTCCTCAAATACAGCAAAGAGCCTCTAAGCATATAATAATTACCAAACCCATTTTGGCCGCAATCTTTTTGCATGGTGATGATGGGAGCCCAGGTGGTAAATAAGAGGAGCTAAGACAAGTATGATCAGATAAACACCAAACTTAGTATTTCTGAGCTCTGGATCTATCTGTATGATACAGATAGTGCCACAATGAGAGAGGAGACTTTAACATCAAAACCTGTTTGGAACCAGCGGTAATATACCTGCTTCTCACCAGGTAAGTCAGTCCAGGCACAGGTGTTTATTATTAGGTAATAAGATCTTACAAAACCATCCAATAGTAATAATGTTGAGTTTTTTTCAAAAGCTAGAACACATTTGAATCACTGTTACTCTCACTGCGGTTAGAAAGAGACAACCATGTGAAGTTAAAATTATATATTAGGGAACAAAAAGTGACACTGAGTAAGTAAACAGAAGTGTAGGTGACAGTATAAGAAAACCCCAAAGAACGAATGAAATGGCAACAGTCAGCAGAATTACAGAAAGTAGTCATTTTGAAAACCACCAGTTACAAGAAAAAGTTGAGCACAGTCTAGGTCAATTGCTAAATAAATATGTCAAACAGTAAAACACTATGCCCTGAAAATAGGAAAAAAGGTGTCAATTTTAGTATTCAAGTATACATTTTTAGTTATTCACGCTTCTCAGGAAAGAAAATGCAAGCCAGTACAGCACATTCCTGAGGACTAAAAAGTACTGTCTCGTGGCCCAGAAATGGCCTCTCAGCTGTCAGCTGGCCACCTCTGACCTAGACCAAGCATAAAACATTTGCTTGCAGACAACACAGCATTGGGGAGGTAAATCAGGAGGAAAACAGGATGAGCCACAACACTTTGCTTTAACAGACACGATCTAAGAAATGCAGTTTGATGTAGACAGGAGGGAGGCAATACTTTTGGGAATGAATAATGTAGCTTACATCTATGTAGAATGTATTGAGGCGAATTTGGGGGGACCATCGTAAGGGTTTCAGTGTGACATTGTCACCAAAAGAACCAAGACAACTCATAGATTGGAAGAGAAATTGCAAGTAGAACTTGACTCTACACAGCTCTGGTGCAGTCACTGTTAAATCACAGTCTCTGGTTACCGCGTTCATATTTCTAGGAGGAGGTTACAACAACAGAGTTTAAAGCAGATCCAAAAAAGGGACTGATGGGCTGAAACTCAAATGTTGAGATGGATAACGAACCTCAGCCTATTCAGCTTGCTGGAAGTTAGATAAATGCTATCTTGAAACAAGATCTTGTAGTCTAACAGGAAGGAAAAGCAGTGTGACACCTGTGCTAGGGGCAAGAGTAGCCTGCATGGAAATCTTTGAATTAAAACCAGATCTCTTTTTACAATGCAGTTTGTCAATTCAGGTTCCGAGGAAAATTTGTGTAGCATGGGTATGCTGAAAAATCAGATTAGGTCATCACTTTTAAATCCTCTCTCTTTTTTCATTTTACTATTGTTTTACTATACTAAATGTGTGCAACTCTATTAACGTGGGAAGTAATGATAAACAAAGTCTGCTATAGTTGGGCTTAGCAACTGGGAATATCAGAGAAGGTGACAGATTTAGGAGTATCAAAATTACCTTGGGTCACCAATATGTAGCAGCTGTAAAAGACAAATGTGATCTGCAGCTATATCTGTCAGAGTATTCCAAGTGAAATGGGGAAGAACTAGTGTCATGCACATGGCTTTGGTGCTTAGGAAATACTGATTCAAACCAGAACAGCTGCAGGAAAGGAAAGGGAATTTAAAGCCTAAGAGATTGAAAAACTGTGGCTTGTTTGGCTCACAAGAAAAATCCCAGAAAACCTGAAACTAAACAATCCAACAATCTCAAACTAACAAAACAAAACAAAACAACCCAACAAAAAAACCAAAACAAAATCAAAACCAAACCATGTTGATAGAATCTTTCTAAAATACAAGAAAAGAAAAGAGCTATTTAAGGTAAGGACAACATTGGAAAAGTAGATACTCTGTTATCAAATTTAGGCTGGAAAAAAAGTCATACATTAACGAGCCATCAACATAATCAGCTTTAAACTGGAACATTATGTCATCAGAAAAAAAGTTATAGCAAGAGATATCCACAGCAGGAGATGTTACCTGAAGACACAAGAAGTACTTTCCCACCACTATTTCTAAGAAAACTCCATAATTTCAAGCCTGTGTTTTTGAACAAGCTGCATTTTGAACAAGCTGAAGGTCAGCTTTGAAACAAATATAGGAGCCTGTTAATTAAGAGGATTTGCTTGTCAAACATTTATTAAGGTACTGGAAGAGTTTAATTGGAGGTTGACAAACAAAAATGTTATTTTTTCTTATTTCAGATATCTTAAGTAGCAGTATCAAATAAGAATGAGTGTGTAAACATCGTCTCAGCAGAAAAGAACAGGTTACTTACCTATTGGTTCAGCAACCTATTTGATATGCACCACATTACAAAAAGTGTGCATATAGTGCTTGTAAAGTTCCCACATGGATAGTTCTGAAAGCTGATTGAATATTTATTGTCTAGGTTCTGTGGCAGTTGAAGCATCTTCCAAACCCTGCCCATGCTGGCCACTTTCACTCTTCTCTCTAGGAAGCAGCTGCCTGCCATCCAGTTCTAGCCTCCACTGCTGGGAAAATCAGCAACTGCAACTGTGCTACAGACACTTACCTACTGAGAACAGGAGCTACCACCAGCACGTGCTTCCCATGGAAGTCCAGGAGCTAGCTACAGTGCTCTCTACCTCACTGGTCACCTTGGCTATTCGAGTGCAGAGCTAAAACCAAAGCCCTTTCAACATCATCATTTCTCAAGACAACTAGTGAGAGAAACATAATGCAGTGGACCTGAAAAACTACTGGAAGTAAAAGCAAATCCTCTAGCTGTCATCTCACAACCTTAGATTCTCACCTGCTCAGGACCCATGGAGGACAACCCTGATGTAGGCACAGAGGTCGCTGAGGTCATGCTGATCTGCCCTGTCATCTGGTTCATGTTGTTCATACCACTTGTGTTGGTTGCCATGGATACACTGATGTTCATGTTATTGTTGTACATGCTGGTGCTTGCTTGCTGCCCAAAATGTGGTGGAGACTGTTGTGAAAACATGCTACAGCAAGGAATGGAAAAAGCAATGTGTCAGAATGCTGAAGCCACTAAGAAACTTTTAAAAATATATCTTAAGCTAGAATTTGCATATACTGTCATTTATTCCAACTTCAAAGGAAAAACTAGTTTTCAGCTGCATTAATGTCTAAGGAGTTGATTTTCAAAATTTAAAGTCCCATGTCTGTGTACAAAAATGCATGCCTTTGCGTGTGAAACTATGGCAGAGTACAAATCTGTTATGCACGTGCAAGAACAGCCAATTAGCTGTCTAAAGGAGCTTTGTATGTATTTCAAAGTAATGTTTGGAGGGAGAGGAAAACACCTTTAACCTCCAGTGGAAGCACAGCACAGGACTGTTGAGCTGAAATTGTAGACGGGGTAATAAACTTTCTTTTCCACAAAAATAGGCTATTTGCATATATGAATACCAGATTTGCACATACAATTATGGCAAGCAGGCTCACAAATATAGACATGCAATTGTGCAGAAATTTATTTATTAGGTCCTAGCATCAGGTTTTGAAACTGCGGCACTGTAAGAAACAACATAAAGTCTAACACAACTACCCTCTATGTTTCTTTAAGGGCATTTCTGAACAACTTAAGGAGGAGTAACTGTGGAAAACCTCATCCCGTATTTTATTCAGTCCAAGTGCTTTCTGGACAGTATCTTCTTTCCCATTATGTTGAAAGCCATATGAGAGACTTCTTTACATTTCCTAAAATGCACTTCACTGTTTACACATCAGTCTTTTCTAGTCTTTGAGCATAATTCAACAGCTGATGAAGGAATTATTACTTAAAATGTGTCTGTTTAGAGGATGTGCATTAGACTAAAATACTGGAAGGGCTGCTGTGTCTCAGTATCAGTGGCTGACTTTCCCTCCCTGTGAAGTTCTGCTCCCACAGCTGAGGAAATCTTTCAGGGTTAACACTCAACCTTGCACTTGGGTACTCTGTTAGGCTATTGCTGTGCACTCTGAGACCTGGTGGAGTGCAACAGCATTCTGGGCACAGGACCAAGCCCAGAAAATCCCACCATTCTCTTCCTTCCAATTCCATGTCTTTTCAGGCCACCTCACCCCATTTTTAAGTTGTTATCTGGATGGCTGAAAGAGTACACTACAGATCATTGTGAATACTCAGTGGCTTGTGTAAGCACATTTGACATGTCTCTGCTGTAGAGCTGCAGTTTAGCAAAGCCAACCTTTGGACTTATGGAGCTGCCCCTGCTGCCATTTTTGGCAGGAGCCACAACAGTGGCAGCTATGCCTCCTGCAGATACTTCAGGAAGACTGTGAGGATGAGGCATGGACAAAGATGGGGATAAGAGATAAATCATATGCTTTAGGGGGAAATTTACTTGGATTAGCCTCATCAGTAAAATACTGGTGTTTTGGGTTTATTAAATCTTTATCAATTAGCAGGAAAAGGATTTGTTGCTGTGCTAGGACAGTAAGCCTGAGAACTTCAGGATGACAAAAGCACTGTGCTAGAGACAGCTGTGTGCACCCCAGTGCCAACTGATACAGGCTGTACCTGGTAGCTCCTCCCATCTTCCAAGGAAAAGCTCAGATCA
Organism: Illadopsis cleaveri; assembly: GCA_013399915.1. NCBI lineage: Eukaryota > Metazoa > Chordata > Aves > Passeriformes > Timaliidae > Illadopsis > Illadopsis cleaveri. The sequence continues at coordinate 147,951 of VXBB01009306.1, read as the reverse complement.
CTGCCATATGGAAGCTCGTTGCTGGCTACTGAAAGTGTTCAACATCCAACCCATTTGATTTGGACAGACTGATTATTAGAGCTACACCCACTGGGACAGGGGCCTCAGCTGAAAAGGTGACTGCATGCATGAGGTATTGCTACAATTTTGTCAGGGAGTGACAGCTATATGCTGACCCCCAGCATGTGCAAGCACTAATGGGCTGAACCTGGTTACACTCCAGCATTTAAAGTGGGAGGTGATAATCCAGTCACTGCAATTCCAGAGCAGTAGGGAATGCATAGGCTCTGGCTTAGCTGATCCAGCCACGTGGAAAGCAGTGTGGGATGAAAATCATATGCGGAAGAAATGCATCCACAAAAACGTTGGGGACTGGAGTTCACTGTGCAGCACAGGTGCTTCTTAAGGGCACACAGTGTTTGATCAGTTATAACAGACAAAGCAATGCATTGCGTGGATGAAGGTCTTTTAGCTATGCACTCACTTTGCCTTGTATGAAGACAGAATTTAAACCAATTCGTCAAGCCAAATTGAAAAGAAATCTCTTTTAGGATAGATAGTTAACAACAGGCAAACAGTTACATAAAACGAGCCCATAAATAAGTGTAGACCATAAATGACCCCATTACTCTGTGTGTTCATTTTGGTTTTCTTCTGGATTTACCTGTTACCACCCATATTCCCTTGTGCCCACCCATTCATCTCCGTAGAGGACTGATAGGCAGGATTAGCCTGAGTCTGCTGAATCATGGGGCTTTGAGTGTGAGCCAGCCTTGGTGACATCAGTGGACTCTGAGGAGTGGTGGCCCCTGTGAAGCCTGGATCAGGCTGCTGACTAATACCTGAAGAAGAAAACGAGAAAATTTTACCCACTGTACATTCAGGGTTAAAACAAACCAAGAGCTCATACCTGCAGATGTGTCCTACACAGTCCTACTTTTATCATCTGGTAAAAGCAGATACCAAATTTAGAATTGGATGGACATAATTTGTTATATCAGCAGAACTTTCACATAACATATTATTTAATATAATTGTAACATAACTTATACAGTAGGTATAAATAAAGAAACTGTATAACAATTACTGTGTGGAGGTAACTGCCCAGAACAAAGTGGTTTGTGGCTTTGTAAAACAAATAAAGCTGTATTAATTATCATATTACACATTGGGTTTGGGGTAGGAAATGGAATGTCTTCTCTAAAACTGATTTATATCACTTAAATTGAAGAGCTTTTTGTTTAGTTCACTCAAAATTCAGAGTCCATCAAGCAAATATGTACGCACACATGGGTTTGTGTGTGCGTACACATATTTATCTGCATATATCTATATATAAACAAACACACACTGCACTTCTGCTGCTGCTCAAAGAAAGAGCAGTGCTGGAGAGTAACTGGTACTAGAGCTAGCAAAGTGAAACCTCCAAGGCATCCAAACCGCCACGTTTTCCACTGTTCCCAGGGAGCCAGGCAAGAGCCTGTGGACCAGGGGCTCAGACCCAGCATTGCGGGGAGCATGGGGGAGTAAGGACTGACAAAATGCACTGAGGCGGAGTGGAACCAGTACCGTAGTTTGGAGGAAATGGAAACTGCTGTGCATTTGCTTGCGGGATGCGCGGGTTGCTCATGGTTGCTGGGATGCCACCGGTGGCCACCATGCTGGGGGTCATGCTCAAGCCTTGCCCTCGCATCATCAGCGTCCGCTGCTGCACCTGCTGCTGCTGCTGCTGCATCTGCCGCTGCCGCAGGTGCTGGCTCAGGATCTCCCGCTGCCTCTGCGCCAGCATCTGCGCGTTGATGGGGCCCTGGGGGAAAACCACCGACACCCATCAACAACCCTTCTGAGGCAACACAACCAGCAGAGGCATCTCTGCTAGGGCAATCTCAAAGATTCCAGCTGTTTTCCCCCCTCATCACACAACTAACAAAAATATAAGGCAGGAGAGAATAATCTCGCTAATACTTCTGCTGGGAAAGACTTCCAACGGTGCAAAAGTCAGTAACTGAAATAATACCAGTGTTTAAGGCTGCAGTGATTTGTATTTGCTGTGACCAGTATTTGCAAATGGAGCAGCTCATTAAAAACACACATCTTTAGGAAATAAGAAGGATGGTTAAAAATGCAGTTATACCAAATCTTTATTAAGCAATCACGCAGCCCATGTAAAAATGGGAATGACTCAGAAATAAAACAGCAAAATACTCCCTATCACACAGATTGCAGTATTTGTATTGAAACTGTACTTGCCACATAGCATTACTATAGTATTATATTGGGGCAAAAAAGCAAAAAAGAAGTGACTTTCTTTTTTAAAAGGTATTATTTTTCTCACCTGTGTTGGCACTCCAGTTCTCAAAGACAGATTCATATTGGAGACGCTGCTGATCTGATTTATCAGTGGCTGCCGATTCTAAAGAGAAAAAAAAGCAAACCACCCCAACACCAAAACCCAAAGGTTTTTAGAAGGAAAGGGAAAAAAAGAAGTGTTACGTATAGAGTCATACAGATCCACTTCCCTGATCAGTTGGTCTGTAGACCTAGTTCTACATAACCAAGCAGTGACTAATTTTCCTCCTCAAATCCTACTACCATTCACAGAATGCTGTTTCTTAAAGAGATAATAGAGCATAAAGGTAACAAACACAGGCACTACACTGTTTATACCAAACACACTCCCTTCATAGTTCCTATTCTTCTTCACTTGGGGATGGGACTATTTACTCCAAATTAGACCATATCCTGATGACTGAAGGCAGAAATGTTCTTTCCTCCTTAAATACAAAAAACATTGATATCTCACTGGTAGTACTACAAACCTATGTACTTAAAAATGAAACAAGAAACAAGAACTTAATTCTCAGAAGCAGATCAAGGCCAAGGGAAAAAAAAAAAAAAAAGGAGGTAGGATGTAGGTAACAGGCAGCAATAAAAGCAGTTAGACTGGTGGAAGAGTCAAGGTAAAACAAATAGAAAAAGATGGATATATCAAAAAGTACCAATGTAACCTTGAGATCTAGGCTTAAATACCGGTCATGTTCTTGCATCGTACTATACAAAGAATAAATAATGTGAAGATGCCAAAAAAGAGAACGTGCAAGGCACTATCTTGTCAAAACTCATTGTGGCTCCTGTCAAATTTTAGCTGAAAAGATCCTGTCTATTTGGAACATGCTGATGACACGTGCTGCCCAGGAGAGCTGGGGAGGGCCGGGGCTGTACCTGCTGCGCCTGGAGCCGGTGCTGCAGCTGGAGCCGCAGCTGGTTGGGCTGGTTCTGCACGATGCCGGCAGGGCGCAGGCCGGGCCGGGGCTGCATGCGCAGGGCGGTGTAGCCCGGGCGCTGCCCCATGCCGTGGAAGCTGGGGTCCTGCATGGGCGCGTAGCTGCCCTGCGCCATCTGCGCCTGCGCCGCGTACTGCTGCGAGAACACCGGCGCCTTCTGCTCCAGCAGCATGCTGGACTCCTGGCTCGGGAAGGTCTCGGGGTCGACAGCTTGGCTCTGCAGAAACACACCGACAATAGGAACAGTTGGTGGGACATGGCTTTCCACAGGATTATAAGGACTAATACAGACAGCCTGAGAAAACAACCTTCTAGGATGTAAATGCTTTGAAACAGAAAATTACATTAGCTTTCAATATAAAACTTAAAAATAAGCCAAATTGTATATTTGAGTATCAAAACATATTCATAAAAACAAATTATTCCACTCTTTTTTCCATTGTTATACTGGTTTTTTTTTAAACAAAACCCCACAATTATTCTTGTGTTCTTTACACAGACCTTGTATTACTCTTCTAATGAATAAAAACCTGAAATGCTAGATCAGAATCTGTAAATCAAGTGATGCCAGTGTATTTTTGCCATTGAATCTGAGATAAATTCGAAGGTATTACAAATGAATAAGTAGATTTTTCTCAGTATTTTTAAACAAAATAATGACTTCAAATAAAGATGCCTGAAACTATTACAGAAGCTAATGTGAACAGAGTGCCTAATTTTTTCAGGGCACTTTTGCACTAACTGATTATCCATTAGCATAAATAAATTAACACAATTCTAAATTCTATTCTAGATACTCCCCTAATACTTGCTCTAGCCAGAATAATTTTATAGCTTATTCCACACTGACCTTGAAAATGAAGTTAATCTAAATTTCAGTGCCTTCAAGAAAGAAAGTCTTTAAGCTGCTGTAAAATGTTTGAAGGCTATTTTAAAAAACATGCTTTAAAATGAAGCAGTTCTCTTATCTGCAAGATTCTTTAACTGTTTCCACTGAATTATTAATTAAATAGAAACATATTTACTGCTTAGTTTGAAATAAACCATTATTCATAATTTTTGGTGGTGGCATTCCAAAACCTATATAATGTTGCATGAAAGTTTCATACGGCAAAATTGAAGTTCACCAATAAATTGTATCTCCAGCTCTACACTTCACTGACTTCTCTGTTGTACCAAATAGGCTTGGAGATAGCTTTCCCATGTTCAAAGCAGAATTTCATTGGTCCTATTTAATATCTAAAGTGCAGAGCTAGTTCAGAAGTTATGCACAAGGTGCTGATGAGTGCTGGGGAATGAAATTGGTATTGCAGGTTCCTCTGAGAATATTAAGTCATTATACAGACATATGCTGATTTTGGAAATAAAATTCTGATGCTAGAAATGTCAGGAACTAACTTTTTCTCAAAAAACTTCTATTTTTACCACTTTTTTTTGCACCATATAAGACTGAAACAGGTAAGAACCACATGGGAGTCAACAAAAGTAACTGTGGGGAAGAATGAATGGAAGAGTGTAGAACAAAGTGTAGCAAGCACGCTCATAATTTAGAAAAAAAAATTACAGTTGAAGTGCTTGGAATGAAATCAACTGCCTCAGATAAAACTCATCCCTTACAACACATTAATCAACTAAGGAAAAAACCATGGGTGAATTTACACATCTCAGGTTTGCTAATCCAAAAGCTTGTTGCCCCCATCATACTAAACTCTTGATCCTGCTCCTCTGCTCCTAAGTCTTCATGATCTTATTTTCCTCTTTCCTGTATACTCTGTTGCTGGCCATGATCTTACCTTTGTCCCCCTACAGATGCTCCTCTGACCACTATATTTTTTGTTTTGGTCAGTTTAGTTGCATAAAGCAGGTCAGAAGAAGGAGATCTAGGTGAGAGTGGCAGGGGAGAGGAAGGAAGACTAAACCAGGGGCCGAGGGAAGGTTTTCAGGTGATGCTGAGCCATTAAATGGACTTCCATCATCTTAGCTTGCAAGAAGTGTTTCATAATCCCCTTTTTCAACTCCACCCTGACAACATATCTTATAAAAGCAATATCTAATGCATGCAAAATACCATGTTCGGTATACCTGGCTCACTAGTTCTGGTATTCCCAGAGCCCTGTCGATTTCTTCTAAACCATCAAAATTCCTTAATGCCATGTAAAGCTGATCCAGGAGGGCACCCTCATCACTTGGTGACTCTGATGAAGGATGATTACACAAGAGATCATCTGGTGAGCTGCCAAATGGTTGCCTGTGAAAACATGAACGTAGGGTTGGTAAACAGCTGCTGGAAAACATGAACTAATATCAGAGGATTAGTACTCATATGGAACTAACAAGTGGAAACAGACATAATTGTAATCGCTGCCAGTTTTGTTTAGAAAGTTATTCTGGACGGAAGTTATGCTATCCAAAGAAGTAACTAAACAGTGTGACTAATGCCTGCCAAGACCCTACAAGCCTGGTAAATCTGACAAGCAAGAAAGCCCACCAAAGGTAGCCCGAACGCTGACTGCGTATTACAGGGTCAACAGAGGAGCAGAGAAGTCAGAACAGAATATAGTCACTGAAGACAGAAGGCTAAATAACTGTTTTTTAAAAACTGGTTGTAACTTTGAATGTCTCATGTCAGGTCAAGTGTACCATCACAAGTAGCGCTCATTTCCATAGACTCTCCCCTTAGTTGGTTTTCTATCAGGCTAAACAAGTCAAAGAGGTCACAGACGGGTCTGTGGATTGTCTGAGCTTGCACAAACTGAACATCTGGAAGAGCTGGGCAGAAGCATCAGGGGGCAAGTAGAAAAGGACATTCCCCTTTTTGTTTGCAGCAAAACACTGCATCAGCCCACCTGAAATGCACACTTGGGTACCAGTTTATATACTTGGTTATGTGCCTTGGAAGGACATCAACAAGAATTTGGATACTGTCAGACAGCACGTGATAGCTCTGTAAGTCCTGCTTACCTCACCCCCGAATTTGTATGCGAAGCACACTCGCAGTTACAAAGGCAGAATAAAGGTTTATTATAAACCCAAAGGACAAAACTTCTCGAGAAACAAACTAAATCTGAAATAACACCTTATCTGCAGCCAAGGGACACGTTTTTGTTCTGCAGTTCACACACCTACCCTGCTTCATGCACGCTACCACAAAACTGCAGTAGAGAATATAAAGAGCGGAGCATTCTGCAGGCAAGGGCAGCTACAATATGCACATCATGGAAGAATCCCATCCCAGATAATTATTCAGAGACAACAAAAGCTGTCACCCATGGAGAGAGGAAAAGCACTATATGTGAACCCTTTTTACATGTCTGTTTAGAAAAAACAAAGAAACATGCTTGTGTATTTAATTTCCATAATGAGATATATGGTTGCCATGGAAGTCTAATCTCTATGTCAAAGCTAAGCAGGAGAGCTGCATCGTCAGGCTACACACTGAATGAACTCAAAGGACGGCAAGCAGGAANAAAAAAAAAATCCTTTAATTCAAATTGCTTACAAACTCTAAAGATAACTTATAAGAAGGGATGTATTATATGGAAAAACAATTGATGAGGCTAGCAAAAAACCCCTCCTTGAAATTGCAAACGAACGTGAACACACATGCTAAAAAAACCCTAAAAAATTTGTCAAATTCTGTATATTAAAAATTACAATTACTTACAATTTCTCTATTTCTTTTATATACCCCAATGACAATTTTAATTTTTAATTCAAGAATTATTCTTACTCATTTAGTACACAGCAACAATCAGATTATAAAAATACCAGTCTTGCAGATTAATAAAGCAAGAAATGGCAGCATCAACCAATTAATAATCTACAGTTGGGGTGTAAATGATCAGAATATTGTTACTTTCAGATGCAACGCAATGGGAACTTTTTCCACCATCTTCAGCTATAAGGAAATTATGAGAAATGCAAAGGTAAAAAAAATGGAAGAAGTAACTGCCTGGCTTCCTGACCAGACATGACCCTGTATTTTCTTTTAAGGAGTAATTTTTAAAGTGAATAATTCAGTTATACAAAGAGTGCATTCCACACACGGATATGCTAACTGAGGGAAACACTGGGAAACATCTTGAAAAGCATTGAATATAACAAAGAAATTGCCACATATATTTATGGATAATATTTTCAGACATCCTAATGAAAACTAAGAGAATGTAGTCAGAAGATTAACATTTTTTTCAAACACACATTTTTTTCCAAATGTATCCACTTAGTTTTCTTTTCAGTGATCCTCCAATTTACTACTTACACAATTGAAAATATTTCAACATTTTGTACTTGCTTGTCCATTTTGCATTCCTTAGACATTCCATATATATATAGTCTCTCTAAAGCAAGCTGCCAACCTTTTGGAGAAGACATGGCTCTTTCTTACGAAGTGTAATCTGCTTATAACAGTTGTGCCATCATTTAAAAGTCTTGATGACGAATGAAGTTATTAATACATTACATATGAGTTAATGAGTTGTGACCAAACTGCAGTTCTGATTACCTGAGGAGGAGCTAACTTCAGGGAAGAGGCAGCCTTCCTTTCATTTCATCTTTCCTTCCTCCTCTTTTACAGAATTTAGGTCAATTAAAAAAACCCAAACAAAACATAATTAACCTCGTCTTACATCAGTGAAAATGCTACCCCACTGCAGAAAGGGACAGATATTATGACTATGCAGTCATGGCTAATACTACTGGCACTCTTCCACATTTAGTGTTAACTGCAATTGGTAACAATAAGAACAGCAAAATCAGACAGGATCATGCCCACGTTAATGCTCCAGAGGTGAAAAATGGTGCAACTATACCTCAAGTGCTGACACCATTCACTGTGATACAGAACTTTCAATTCATTCAACACATTACATGGCAAAGAGAACATTTATAAATATTATTGGAACACACATAGATTTCATGAGCACAAAATAATACAAAAAATAAATTGATGCACATTTGGTGAATGTTTTATGTAGAACTTTGTTTCCATGAGGTGTATAAATCATAGACCTGCAAAATCTCTCTATGTTCTGATGTGACACCAAGACTCACCTGTTCTGATTACCAAAAGTTGCCTGTTCTATAGGCAACATGCTGTCTGGCCACGGCGCAGTCTGATTTGGAGGTGCCTGCTGTTGGCTATACTGAGGTCCTCCTATGTTCATTTCCAATTCAGATGGCCCTAATCAAGAAAAAATAACCATATGACTTTCCTGAAGAGAAGCTACTTTCATGTTAATTCTTTCCATTGAGTTACCTATGTTATGGTAAAAGCAAACGAAAGCATTAAGACTCCAGCAACATTACACTTAAAAGCATCATTATTCTTTTGTTAAAATTTGCTTTCAAATTTTGAGAAAATATGAATATTCTGAAAGTGGTTCAAAAAGATAAAATAGCAGATACAGCACTGTAGATGCAAAAATTAATATGACAAGCATAAGAAAAAGACTGTACATGGAGTCAGTATTATAATGGACTTGCTTTATAAGTGACCAGGAACAATTATCATTCCACAGCATGTCCTCTAAAAAAACTCCACAGTCTTTAGTGAACCAAAGGCAACTTCATATCCTCTTTCTTTGGCCACACAACTGTGGAGCTACAGAGCAGCAGGAACTGTCCATCTCTATACACGTGTTAAAATTTAGGGTTTTAGGCACCTCCTTTCCCACATCCACAGGAAAATTCCACTGTGACATACAGTTCTTATCAAATCTATAAATGAAGTGAGGATTTTTTAACTTTCTTTTTTTTTCTCCTGCTTCATCTTTAACAACCTAGCGTGTGCCAAAAGAACAGCTCGGAGTGCGACTTACCCATATTCATGACCTGAGATGGAAGCATCTGCCTGGGGCCGGGCTGGCTGCTGGGTCTCAGGGGGATGCTGGCCGTGGGGTTGCGGATCATGCCCGCCTGCACCGGCCGGTTCATGGCGCCGGCTGTGGGCGCGCAGGTCACCCTCACGGCGGGAGCCTGGCTGCCCCACTCTCCAGACGCCATGGCGGGCCGAGGGGCATTGCCACCAATCATTCCTGCACAAAAGCCAAACGCTCAGGTACCAGCACATGATCAGAACAGCCTTAACACTACTGCTGCTTGAGGAGCTGCATTTTCAGTGATACTAATGCAGTAGCTTCACTGAAAGCACGCTGTACCACCACAGCTGCCCATCCAGATGTGCAATGCTGCAGAATGATGCCTGACGCTGCTTAGTCAAGGGACTGGAGACTGTGATACATCTTACAGGAGGAAGGCTCTTTTATCATTTCTGAAATGCTGCTCAGAGTAAGTGTTCCCACATGTAGCCTGCAACAGGTGCTGAGGGTGTGTGGATAGCCTTAACTTCCTTCCTCAGGAAATGAATCACGTTTGCTGATGTGTGTCAGTGCTTTACTTTCCAAGTGCTAAGTAAGAATGAGGACTTGAGTAACAACGTGTTAACACTAAACACACTTATAAATTAGAAGGCTTGAGTATCAATTCGTGTTCTGCAAACATCTTTTGGCAACTTCTTTCATTTAGAACCTAGAGCCTTCAGAGCTTCAAGGCTCACCCAGATAATCTCAGAGCAATGTACGGTGCAGGGAAATTACTCACAGGAACTTTCCGATAGATGCTGAAGTTCATTACCGTTATTATAGGGGAAGTCCTCCCACATCTACTGTAAACAACTGATACGTTTTATTTACACTTGGAATATATAGAATACTACACTCTGACAGCAGCCAAAAAGCCTCAACAGAAAAATCCCCATGCCCCAAAGATGGCATTCATAGTATTTATACATTTCAATTTTCTATCAGTCAAGAGAGTAAATAAAACACTGATTTCAGGCTGGACTACTGGTTCAGATGGGTCTTTTCAGTTGCATTATGCAACACCCTAAACGAATACAAAAAGTCACACAAACAATGGTTACTTATCAGTTCAGTTATTTGGTGACACAGAACCAGAGAAAAACCCTCTGAAGAGGGTCTTTGTTTCAGCTGCTGTACAAAATTTGCTTTAGTGTTACATCCTCAGGTTCGGTCCATTTGTGTACATATTTTATCAGTTGAAAGATGTGCTGTGCAAAAGCAAGGCAGGGTCACAATAATATTTTCTAACTTGTATACATAAGATGAATAAAACCCTCTAATATGCATACAGAACATGAAAGTAAGAGGACACTTGAAAGCATACAATTTGATCTTTAAACTACTTAAATGAAATATTTCAGCGTCTGCCTGCATACCTCTTTTAATACTGAATAAACAAAATATGCAAATTTGACACCAAATAGCCAGCTGAGAGGATTTACAATGCCATTTTTTTACTCAGAGCGCCTACACTGGTTGTTGCACACTTGCACAATCATAGATTATGCACTAGTTGAAATAAATCCATCAGCCAGACTTCTCCTGTCAAACAGGCTATATGTTTGCTCATCATTAGGTGAACATGTTGTTAATTGCAACATCTGATGGTTCCCAAAAAGCAGCTAAGGCTACTAAATAAAGAATAATTGAAGGCAAAGCCAACATCATAAGGGCAACAGTATTGCCCATGATTTTGTTTTGAAAGACCCATCTCTGCAGGTAGGTAAAAAGCGGCGCATAAAAGGCAGGACTAAATGGCAGACATTAAAAATAAATATGCCAATACATAACATCCCGCAAAACATGATTTCTTCCAGACTTCATGGAAAGTAATAATCAGCAATGGTATTAACCCCAATGTTAAGCTGCACATGCTATAGCCTATTACTCAAGTATATTTAAAAAAAAAAAAAGGAAAATCATCTTACCTGTGCTACTGTTGCCTAAAGTTCCTTGACTTCCTATCATTCCTTCATTCCTGCCCATCAGTCCCGGCTGAGGTATCACTGAGTAGGGGCTACTTGTTCTTATGGGTGGGAAAGTTCCTGCACCTGTTGGGTTCTGCAGTGTTATGTCAAGTGGTAAATTCTGGTTTGGTAATAACCTGCCCAGTTGCCCTGCTCGTGGGTTATTAAAAGCTAGACAGGAGGAGCAAAGAAAAAAAAAAAGTTACAAGAATGGAAACTTCACTAGGTTTAAAAAAAAAAAAAAAAAAAAAAGGAAAAGAAGAAAAGAACCCAGACACAATTAAAGCTCTTGGGCTCAGCTATTTAACGTTGCATAATTTACCCACTCCATATCTGTCTGAGAAACATCCCTTCTTGACATTTAAACATAAATTTCAAAATGGAACATTCTGACACTAAACACAAACCAGATATGATGTATTATTTTAAAAGACTTTAAATGATGCAATTTAACTGACAGAAGAGCCACTACAGCAAAGTACACCACTATGGGTTGTGCATACTACTGCCAATTAATCTTATACCTAGTAGGACTGTAATTGCATGCAGATGTCATCCTGAGGCAGATTGCTAGGAATTATCTCAATTTGGAAAGTTTTCCACCATAAGCTGTGCCCCTGAAGAAATTTTCAAAATTAAGGACAGAATGACTCCACATTGGGTCCTACAGCCCCATTTCAAAAGTCCCTCCTAATTTATTTTTTACATTTTTTTGTCATTAATAAGATTAAAAACTTCCATGATTCAGCAACAACAAAAAACCAGTCCAGAAACAGAGCCGTGCCACCATAATATTCTGGTAAAATAGAACCATCCTTGATGGTTACTGCCACCTTTATGTAACTGGTTCCTTCTGGGTTGTGCTTTTAAAATCAGCCTCTGCAAATAAAACGGCAGACTGCCTCAGCAAAGTGAGTTTCAGACTGTAACTGGCAAGCATCTGGCTCAGCTGGTCTTTGGGCAATGTTCCAATGCATGAAAGCATCCACTGTGTGCTCAGCTCGTTCTCAAACATGAATGAAACACTGACCTTGTAGCTTTGATTCCATTTCCAATCCTACCCATAAAAGTATATCAAGTAAATGAAACATTTTTGTGAAAGCATTATTTGCAATAATTTCTGATAGCTTCCCCTAGGAGTGGTTCTGATATAACACCATCCTTACAGCAACTTCTGCATTTTTGTATTCATCATATTACTGAGAAGTTAAATTAATACTTTCTTATTTTAGATCGAAGTAGTGCTACTTTTGAATCTGAAAACTTAGATGAGGTTTAGTAAGTTTGTTAAAATGCACAGAAATATCTCATAACAAAGGTCTCTGACTTTTATTTTTGTCTTATAAAACCAGACTACAGGAACTTAGTGTATTTATTTTTTTAATATAATTCTCTGTCAGATGAATGTGCTTATATGTGTGTACCAAAAATATATCACATCACATACACCTAATTCCTAACCATGAGATTTGAGTTTTGTCTTGTCTGCCTGTTCAACTAAGCAAACAAAACTTACTTATGAGGCAAAAGTTACTTTCTCAAGATTAGGGGCATCACAAAGCCTAAGGACTGAAGCAAAATTAAACTTCAGTGACAGTTTCAGAACAATTTGGTCCAAAAGTCTGACACATCACATAGATAAATGTGTTATTGTATGTGCACCTTTGCCAGCACCCACTAATATTACAAAAAGGAATTCTGGAAATGTGGCACAAAATAACAACACAGTTGATGAGTTGTGATGGTGCTTAGAGCACATCACCCCCTGCTTATTCTACTCTTTATCAGGATGGGACTGAAGGAGGCTCCCTATCCCCCACGTAACAGACTCCAGCCATTTGGCAGATCTAGCAGCCTTTCTATTTTTCAACAGACGAAAATATTTGTCTATTGAAAATAAATGTAATTCATTAAAACCTGCAAAAAATTAAAGTTGCTTATTTCTTCTGAAACAAAACCCAGTAAAAAACCCCCAAATCTCTTTTGGAATTGTGTATGATTTGACATTCATTCTACACTGTTTTTCTGTGAGCATATGAGAGGCCCCTCGCTATTTCTATGGACCTGTTTTCTGTATGCTCTTCTACTGAACACAAGGCACAAGTTCCTAGGGGAATCAGACATAAGACTGAGCTGAGGGAAAATATTTTTGGTTTTTAATTTAGATGGGAAACAGGATGCTGCTTTTACAGAACTGCTGCTAACCACCGAGCCACTCTCATTTACAGTCATACTGTTACTGTACTGCCAGTAGCTTTGAAAGCAGATTTAAAGCTAGGCTACCCCTAGAAAGCCAAAAGGCTGGAAGGAACAAACAGACCTTGCTCCATGAAGAATATGCTGAAGACTTCACATGCACAGAGATTTCCTTCTGACTTTTGAGGTGCTGCTGTTAGTACCTCTATACTCACAAAAGCAAGTACCTTAAACTCAAGCATCCTGCTCTGAGCAACACAGATAACAAGTGATAATTTAAGAATCTGAAGTGGCCTTAATATGAATTAAAACACTAATATTTATTGATAGAACATTACTATTTATCTAAACATTTTTAAGTAATTTGAGTGAATTTGAAGGTGGCTCAGTGTTAGTTTAATATTATCAGAATGGCTAAAAATATTATCTAAACCCTATGCTTTACAAGAAAAAAAACTAGAGCACATCTAAGGGAATAAATAGATGTGGCCATTCTAGCCAACAGGAGCAAAAAAATGAAGCAGTGTTTTTTATGCTATTTTATTCAGTATTAGTACTTGATAAGACTCCTGTCTTGCTCGCTTTCCATTATACTATGATGGCAAACCAACATTTCAATGCTGATTTGTAAGCTGATTAATAAGGTTAAAGAAAGCTGTCAGCTGGAAGTGACTCAACTAAAAGCCACAATCTCAAATTAAGGTTGGCCATTCTTAATCTTCTGTCCTTCTATTAATCTTGTAGCTTTAGAAGAAGACTCTCCTTCATGCTTAGAAAAGCTTCTCTTGCACCTTTAGCTGCACGAGCTGCCAGAAAGGAATGACCTGCATCGCAAAAAAATGCACGGGCTCTGCCTGCCAAAACCCTCCCAACAGCAGTGTCACATGTCACCACAGGAGGGGATATTTCATTTCGGGGTACCCCTGAACACGTCTCCAAGGACGGACTCGCAGGGTGTGAGATTACACACAACTCCTGTGCGTTTGGAGCTGGCATGACCGCAGATGGCGCTCCATCACCACACACCACCAGCCCAGGACTGGGAGCTGCCCAGCTCCTCCCTGCCTGACCCGGGGCACCACGGCCCCGCACTGGGGGTTCCCGCGCTCGGTGTACTCGTGTGGAAGGCGGGGTGCACTCACTGCTCTGTGAAATCCTCATTGCTGGTTTCTGGGTGGCCACGGCCGCGCCGGGGCTGCTGTCACTGGTGAGCTGCATGAGGTCATTGATGATGGCTTGCTTGTCGACCGAGCCCGCTGGCACGCCTGGGCGGCTATCTGGGAAAAGCTGTGGTAACTGGCTGTTCTGCAGGTCATCCAGAATCTCTTCCAAGTTATCCAACTCACTGCCTGGCTGCAACAAAGAACACACAAACCCACAGTACAGGTCGCTGCTCGTCTGCTGTTGGTGCCCTGCTTGTGCCAAGCCAGGCAGCTCCCCCAGTATCACACCTGCACGGGCCTCGGGTGTGTCTGGCACCATGCCTGATGTGGAGGGAGCTCACAAACCTGTTGGGGGGGGACTGCGCAGGCTTCCCAAGGCTAGTCTGCCTTGCTTTTGGGGAGCTCAGTGTGGCACTGGCACCCCTTCAAACGCCTCACATCAGGATGTATGATTCCATACCTTGGGCAACAGAGAGATTCTTCCCTGTGCACTTTGTGATCGGTGCTGACAGGGATAACAGGAGATCCAGGAGTGCTGAAGATGGTGGGGGGTTTATGTAGGTATAACCAATATTTCTTTCAGCACAGTTGTATTTCTAGTCTCTTTGTGACTTGATTAAAAGCATACAATTGGAAAGTTACTTTATGGCTATAACAATTCCCAATATGCCTTTTCTTTGTTATATTCAAAACCTGAACACTGAATAACTCTTATAAAAGTTAACTGGCAAGATATATACATAGGATTGGGAATTTATTTTGCTCCCAACTTCCCAAATCATTGACAATAACTTCCCTGGAGTATGAAAAGAGAAATCTACATACGAATTTACATTTAAATTCAGTAGAAAATTATCACAAAATAAGGATGGGAGAAAAATTAAGTTCACCTTACACTAACATAATAACTGACCGGCTTGTTTTTCTTAAATATATTGATTTTTACTGGTATTCTCTTTTGTCAGCTTCTCTGTCTAAAACCTCTCAGAATTAAAATAATTTTCTGACTGCAATGTGGAAACCATTGCAATTATATTCTCCAATCCTAATCTCTTGATTAGGGTAAAACTTGGGTAATAATTAAGAACAGGGTGTCCAGTTTCAGTTTACTACCATCTTGAACAGTAAGTATATCATAACAGTATATATAACAAATATCTACTCAAAATCAGTGTCTTCATTAGGAAATGTGCAATGACAGAGGAGAGGCAGAGTGAGCAGCCATCCATGAAGGATGGGGAACTGAGAAATAACACCACAAACGTGCAGAACTGAAATACAATTCTTCCTGGGCTTTTTATTTTTTTTTTTTTTTGTCCTTCCCCACATCGTGAACTTCTTACTGAGAGCAAGCGTATGCCACAGATCACAGGATACTGTAGAAATACCTGAGATGGCTTTAAAATACCTACTGAGGCTCTCACAGGCTGGCTAGGAAGCACTGCACACTAGTCTGTGCAGAACTCCTGCTACCACATCTAACCTGCTCTTGGGAAGTCCAGCTATTTTATTCAAAGGTAGCTAAAATGCCACAAGGTTACACTGCCACATGCTTTTTTTATGGGATGTCTGACTGCAAATAATCATGATATTATTTTTTATTCCTTCTACATCACTTCCTAGTCGTATAAACTGTAGTATATGGTGCAAAAGAGGAGGAAATTCACTCCATCAAAAGGCAGCACGTGGGTGATCTAGAGGCTGCTGTTATTGGCAAAATGGTAGGAAATCAGAGGACTGGAAGAAATTTAAAGCCTCCAGGCAAAATCAGTGTATGCCATTCCCCATGGAAGTTCATACATTTGCTTGTTAAAGACATCCAGAGACAGAAAATCCACAGCTTCCCTGGAGAATTGGTTTCAGCACTCTGCCATCCTTACTACACTTGCTTTTTTTTCCTCAGTCTCAATGCAAAATCTCTCACACTAAGATTTAGACCCTTCCTTCCAATCATATTTTAAAACTGGAGAACATACTGTGTTCCCCTTTTTTTCCTAACATTTTCTGTATTTGAAAACATGTGCTCTTTTGTGTTTTAAGCTGAAATTAATAAACAATCTCAACTTGTGAATTTTCTTCAGCAAATAACCTGTTTTCTAGGCCTCTCATTACTCTTGTTTCTCCTGTGGATTGCTTTCATTTGAGCCACACTTTTGCTGGAGACATGCTGAAGACAGGACTTAAAATGAAGCTTTATAGCTGCTGGGTAAAGCAGAAACTGTACTGTACACACAGTACACTTTGATGGCACATCCAGAAAAGTGTGTGATTCTTTTAATTACATGACATTACTGACTCTCACTCATCTTGTTGTCACTATGATCCCTAGAACAGCTCTGAAAAACTCGTATTTTGTCAGTTCTTCCCTCATTAAAAAAAACCCAAAAAACCAAAAACCTGAGACATTATTCTTGAGTAATGATCATAAATAGCATTTATCCACCCTGAATATTCTAACATATTGTCTCTGTATCTCTTCATTGCAGCTGAATTTGAATTGTGTCCTCCAGTGTGTTTGCAGACAAGTGCCACACTCAGCTTTACCAGGCTCCATTGTCACATCAGGTCATTTAGGTTAACTAAAACACTGAGCATCTCTAGATGCTGCACCAGTCCTGCAGCATCTCCATTTTGACAGAGAATCGTTCAATAACTACTGTGTGTGGAGGGATCTCCAAACAGCTTCCTCACCACTCACAGCAGTTCATCTTGACCAAGCACCTCTATCCTGCCCTAAAGAAAAGGGCCAAAGAGCCTCACTCAAATCTGAACACCTTGACACACTGTTTCTTTTATGCCAACAATCCTGCTACCCTCTTGATGAATGAAAACAGGTTGGCTGGTCCAAAAATACCTGCTCTTCACAAATCCCTCTGATGACTCACTGCTTTCCAGGCAAATACAAGCAGCTGGGAGGACCCAGCATATCAATAGAAAAGGCTGAGCCAGGAGGAATCAAATGTGATTATATGAAGCCTAAATCACTGTAAGGACAGGTGATAAGCAGATTCAAAAAGGCACTCCAAGAGACAGCCATGAGTGATGTTTATAGGAGCTGCAGTTTGAGCGATGGGAGATCTGGAACAAGAAGACCACAAGAGCCAGGAGAAGAGATTGATACAGAGCATCATAAATTATAGAAGGATGATTCAGTACTCTTTGGGGGAATTAAGACATATGGCCTTCATTACATGTATCTGAGACAACAGTGAAGGGAAGTTTTATATGTTGCAGGGGTTTTTTTTGGTTGGTTTTATGTGGGATTTTGTGTCTTCTTTTCTTTTAGCATTCTGGCAATTCTTTGTTCAAATACTAGATATACTAAAAAAACCCCACCAACTCAAAACCAAACCTAAAAAAACCAGCAATGAAGAATATATTGATCCAAATGTGTCAGAAAACTGCACTCCCTAAGATGCTTTTAATTCCTCTCAGAAGTGGCAAAGAAAGGGCAAATACAACAGATGTATTACAACACAAATACATAACCTACTCCTTTTTTTTTGCTTAATAATCAATATTAAATATTTCATCTTTATATTTTCATAAGAGTTCCCAACTGCTACAAAAGCTCCAAGAGATTTGGAATTAACACCAACCTATGATGTCAGCCTAAGTCTTTCCAGACTCATCCTCAAATGGCACCATATGTACAGAAACTAGCATTATAATATTTACTTTGTTAGTTTCATGAGATTTTTCTTTTATTTATATTCTAGATTTATTTTGTTAATGGTCTAAATTGAATTTTATGTAAATAGAAGGCACACCCTGAGCTCCCTGTAAAACAATTATTTGTCAGGAATTAAAAAAAAAACCCACCTGATAAAGTGCTAAGCATCACAAGAAAGATCTTGTGTGGATATTTTCACTATGTCTAAGTAATGCAATTATGACAACCTCTGTAGAACCTGGACACTAAGTGCTGCCAGAAAGCGTAAGACAAATAATTCTCAGGAATATTTCTGCATCTGAAAAAGCACTTATCTTATACTGTTATATAGAGAAATACACATTAAGGTTAATAGCTTACAGAATTTTTTCAGCTGTACTAAAAGGCAGCTGCACCTCAACATGAAGTTTGGTTTACAAAAGATGCTGTTTCAAAGTCCAGCTTCCATGGATTGTAAAGGATTGGATAAGATACTCAAGTCTCCAGAAATCTCATTCCTGCCATGGGCATTGCCCATGGCTTGCACTGTGACCCTGGATTCTACGGACTTACAACAGGATGTCTTTTGATGGGGACACAACTTGAAACTACACCTGACTTGCATAAATTTGAAGTTAGCTCATCTTCTACCTTAGAAGTATGGGCAAAGCATTTGACCATAAGAGGCAAATGAAATCAAATTCCTGCTCCTAACTGGCAATAAATTAAAGGATTATGAAAAGAAGGGAAAAGGAAATTAGAAGTGGAACCAATACAGTACTTTTCTCCCTAGTAACTGCAATAAACATAAAATTGGCTAGAAATCCTATTAAATTATCAAGCTATTCTATGACTAACATTTGAAAACAGAACTCTAATTGAAAGATTCAGAAAATGGAATCTTCATTCTAAGGTTTTGATAGAATTTCAAGAAGAAACAAATGTTCCCCATGAACTTAATGGATTCTGGACAATTAAACCACAAATAGGTTTTTTAAAGATGAGTGGCATGTGTAGAGAAAATATGCTAGTATTGGGAAGATACTGGTTTCCACATAAAGCATGAGCACAGCAGAGTTGATTAAGTATGTGAAGAACACCAGAGCATTTTCTGAGTTTTCGGACAAAAATGCACATATTTGAGACGATTTCTGGAACAGCATTTGTGCAGACTGTTGCACTGCAAAGTCTCTGTCAAACAGGCTGTCTTTATGGTCTACTGAACAAAAAAGGAGGAGAGTACACTTGTGGAGATCAGGATTTTATTCCACACTCCCCCAAGTGATTTGTCAGAGAACAAGCTACATTAGCAAGGCAATGTCTAACATAGTTCATGATGTTTCTCTAACGTTCCCCTGTACTTTCACTCTCCTTCCCCTCCAAGCAGTCAGACACTCCTTGCCACATCTGACCATCTCCTGATCACTACAGGGGCTGCTCCTGGCAGTGGACAGTCAGGGAGAGTGGGAGAAGGCAGGCTGACTGCTGAGGGACACTCTCTTCCCTTTCTAACAGTGATAACCATATGAGAACTTGTGGTGCTTGACAGCAGCAGCCCTACTACCGTTGGTGCTGTAGGAAAACCCCACTGAGTGTCCCCAGCAGGTCTCTCCTTCATCCTCTCCCCTACAGCTGCTGTAACTGGAACAGCAATCAGCCTAATACAGCCTGATAACCATCATCCCACCAAGGAAGGGAAAAAAGGTACGGCTGTGCTGGAAATATTCTCTGCCATTTGAGAAAGGCTTCCTGTCAGTTGCTCTCTGCAGAAGAGTATGTTTAAACACACTACCTAGAAGACTGCTATTTTTAGTACAGTGGTGCACTTCAAAGCATTTCCTGCTCAGAAAGTCACACTAAAAGTAAAAGGAGAAAATGCAGTGGCTGTGTTGCCTCCCAACACACTGATCTCCCTTGTAGAGGCCATCCCACTGCTGCTCTGCTGCAGTTTCCAGAGAAACTGCACACTCCAGTGACTAATTACTTAAAAATACAACATTCCTCAAGGGAGGAGAAGTTTTAAATAACCTGCAAAATAGGTAACACAAGCACATGGCTAATTTTTACATATGGGAGGAAGAAGGAGGGGAAAGGATGCAGGAGGATGGAAGAATTTAGCTCAAGAATCTGTGTTCTAGTCTTGTACTAAATAGTTCCAGCTTTGATCTAAATTTAGGCAATGAGCACTTCCTGTGGGAGACCATCTTCCAAAGCTGAAGAGTTTTGATACTAAATATTGTTAGTGATTTTATAATTGGGGTAAAGTGGTTATTTGTTTAAAGGCCTGGACCTCAGTCAGTTAAATACTTACATTATTCTATATTCCCCACCATTTCCTCTCCTACTCCATGCTGGACTTCTGTTTATTCAGCTCCAGGTTTCACTGCATTTTAAGTGGGTTTTAAAGTTCTATTTACAACCAACAGGAGCAACAAAAGGCCTTCTGTCATTATCCAGCAATCTTCCATCCCAAGTGACAAGACTGGCTGCTCCATACCTTGGTGCTGAGGAAACCCTTACCACTTTATCACAACTCCTGCACTGCTTTGTGGTTTTCTGAACAAACCCAACTCCTGGACCTTCCTGTACCTCCGGTTCTCTCTCTCCTGGGAGACAAACTCTGTCTTCAAATTTTAAGAAAAGGCAATACATCCACAGCCCACACTTCAACCCCCTCAAATCCCTCCCCTACCTCAGAACCTAAATGCTAAAAATAAAAAATGAATAGACTATTCACTTTACGAAGTCCATAATTCAGGAGACCTGATTTTCAACTGCTTGAGGTTGGCAATGCTTGTAGACACTAAAGTCTCTTTCTTGAAAGTTGGTTGTATAGTTAGTCCCATGTTTACATTTAGGGTGAGACACAACTTGCCTATGTCAATGGGAATATCAGTAAAGAACAGCTTACCTCATGTGTTTTAGACACACATTAGGATAAGATTAAAAAAAAATAATGATCCTGGAGTAATTTTCTGTGTTTCCATCAGCAATAAAAGGAGCTTGTAGGACTACCTTGGACTAGACAACAAAGTTCTAGAGGGGACAAAACTGGCTCTCTGAGAATTGGTTTGTAAGACAAACTGTTTCTTGTGTACTCCACAAAGATCATGAGGGGGGAAATTTTAATTCTTTAAGAAATTTAATTCTTGGGGAATAAACCATCTGAATGCCACGATTTTGATCTATGGATGAAAGGCATAAATTTTTTGGTGATTACCAAATTTTACATTCTTGTTGAGTACTTAATACTGGAGGATTGAAGCTCTCTGCTTTTAATCTAGTACTGCCTTCAATGCGTAGTATCTGAACTAGGAATTGAAATATATCAGATATTTTAAAAATACACCATTCTTGCCAGTTTAGCTATGAATTTCTTGATATCTCTGTTTTTCTAGCCTAGTGAACCATAATTTCTCACAGAGAATCTAAACTTGAGCATAAATCAGTGCAAATTTCAGTGAGGAGAAATTAGTACAATTTGGCTTGGTTTCCCCTGAAGTCTGGGAAGGATTGAAAAACCACAATTGCTCCTACATAGTGGCAATAGTTGTCAAATTTTGTTGAAACAAAAGCAGAAAAGTAACCTTAGGAGTTACCTGGATAACTGAGATTATAACAATGCTGCATCTACACTGGAGTGGCATGTTTGGCCTCCATGTTTTTTGGTTATAACCACTGTTGAAAGAACTGTCTACTAGTTATAGACTGCCAAAAGGGCAAATTAAAAAAAAAAAAATCCAACGTTGTGACTTAGGGCTAAGAAAATGTCATACATCCCTCCTCAGCCTCACAATACAGTATAGAAAATATAAAAAATAATGTCTTTATACGCACACAATAAAAAGATACAATAGGTTAAAAAAATAAACACTCTCAAACCTAGTCTGCACATTAAAAAATACATAAAATTTTTTAAATTAAGGATATTGCTGTGAATGAGACACATGAATGTTAGTATTATATATGATCTGATCATGGTTTACAAACTAAGACTTCACACACACAGGGCTGCCTAGGGATTAATGACCAGCTGGAAAATTTGATAGTGTAGGACAAATCTAAGGATCACTAACTCCAGCTAGTTATAAACTTCCCAGAAAATACTTTATACTAAAATTGATATTGTAATTACCCATTTTATAAATAATATAAACAGTAATATTGAAGTAGCAGACTGTTTTCACTGTGTCCCTTTTTCTTGCTAAGCTCTGAAAACTGGAGCACTCTGGGTGATGTGGAGCTGGTGCTTTTGGAAAGTGAATTCTGCATGAAAGCCAGTGACATAACACTTCTTAGCATAGGTCCCAACAATACACAATTTATTACTGTGTTGGGCAGCACAGCAACAAGTAATCTTGCACAGAAAGCAAAGAAATTCTGAATGCAGAATTCAATGCAGATAACCTTGCACAAGGAGACATGATCCCTGCACTGAACGATTAATCATCTGCAGAAACTTGAGGCTGAATAAAAAGAATTTTTAAGACAAGAAGAAAACTCCATCATATTGCCCAAATTGGCACAGAAGCCTATTTGCTTTGATTTTAATTTGCAGGTCAAGCATAGCACGAAGACCAGTAATGCAGGGCTGTTATCAGTCCTTTCAAACAACTCCTGTTCTTGAGCATGAACCTGTTTTCCATGGGAGGAGTGTAGCTGCTATGCTGGGCTAGGTCAAGGACCCATTTAGCAAGCACAACAGCAGTTCAACATCAGCCTGTGGGAAAAGCTGCCAATTAATTAGCACTAACCAAGAGTCATGAGTATTTTCCCTTTGCCTGACTACCATCTGGGAAAGGCACCCTGCATTATATCCATCTCCTCTCAGGCAGAGTCTGTGCTTCTACACAGTGTGATCACCACAACCTAGTAACACCCACTGGGAAACTGAGTGGAGACTGGATTTCAAAAGACAGGTAACAGCCTCCTGAAATGCCAAGATGCTGCTCTTAGCAGAAGTCAGATGGCAGGAATGCAGGCCTGGAACAAGTCATTCACACATAATGTAAAAATGAGCTTACCTGTTCATTAGGCTCAAAGCTTATCTCTTCTTTTTCCGTCCTCATAGCTATTAACTTTGTGCTACCGGAAGGGTCTGTCTTACTGTCCAACCGCTCCAGTTTTGGGGGTATGTCTGGTAAACCAATATCTTTAGTATCATCTTTATCTAGCAAGTAGCGAAGTAGTGCATTATTATTCTTCTTAGGACTCGCTGGCTCCTGTTTAACAGTCACCTCTGAACCAGGAGCTGTGCTACTGGACTCCTGGTTCAGTTCTTTGCCTGTGGCCTCTGCTGTGAGCTTGGCCAAATCTACAGGAGAACTACTGTCCTGCAATAGTCTGTGCAAAATTTTATGCTTCTCCTTGAGTGAGGTTCCGTGTGTTGAACCAGACCCAGGCAACCCTCCCGTGGAGTCCTTGCTAATGTCTCCCATGGTACTGGACAAAGGTGAAGGCTCCATCTGATCTGATTTGGTGGTCAG
This sequence comes from Illadopsis cleaveri, assembly GCA_013399915.1. Classification (NCBI taxonomy): domain Eukaryota; kingdom Metazoa; phylum Chordata; class Aves; order Passeriformes; family Timaliidae; genus Illadopsis; species Illadopsis cleaveri. Next base: position 124,342 of record VXBB01009306.1, on the reverse strand, counting down.
CAATTGTAAGAGCTTTGTCTGGCTTTTTCCATCGTGCAGTTTATTCTGTCCATCAGGTCTCTCGCCGCTGACAACCGGTGGCATGTTGCTATCACTATTGTCTTTCTGTTCTCCTGAATGGCAGCTGCTCTCTGCTTGTCCAGTTGTACCTTCTGATTGCTCCCCATATATTCCAAAGCAGTCTTTAGAGTCCAGGCTTCCCATCTTGCTTAGCTGGGGAGGATTCATATTCACAGGGGAATTTTGTAAATTTCCCATTTTTAGGTCAGGTGAAGCCAACGACGATCCTAGAGAAACGCCATGGCCCTCGCTGAGGGCCTGAAGTGCGTTCAGGGAACTGTTGGTGTAGTTATGGCTATTTCCTGTGCTGCTGCAGACTCCCACAGGTGAATGTAAGCTTCCTGCAGGGGAGAACTGACTGGGTGGGATGCGAGGACTTCCTGCCACTCCAGGGCTCACGCGATGCCTTGGGGAAAGCATAGAGTTTGGCTGCCCTGGGTTCATGCCGGGGCTGCTTTGTGAGGGGCTATTCATTTTTAGTGCATAGTTACTACCCTGAGGAGTGGATGCTTGTATGCTTGACACATGGTTCATTCCCCCTGAACCACCAAACCTGCCTGCTGGCATGCCCACTTGCTCCTTTGGGCCATTTATGGCAAAATTTATATTGCTACTGATGGTCATATCCTGACCTGGGTTCCCACTGCACATGGCCTGATGGGCAGGGCTGCTGGAACTAATTGGGTTCAATATCTTCCCCATTCCTTGTCCAGTCAAATCCTGATTCATTCCACAGACATTCTGCTCTCTATGTGGCAAAAGGAAGAAAAACAGCCTGTTAGCAACATGACAGTGGCTAACTTGTAATTACATTACAGAAAAAGAAGCAAAACCCCAAACCTCACTTTAAAACAACACAAAACTCCTACAATCAAAAACAAATCAACAATTTGACGAAAGTGATATGCAACTCTCAACATGGCTGAACATTAACAGCATGGTTTTTCAGTACCGCATTAGAAAACAATGAAAGAGAGGAAAAACAAAATTAAACCTCACTTAAAAGACAGTCATTAGAAATGCTGATAGGTTACAATTTCAGACTCCCTTTAAGGTATCTCTCCTCTACAATTTGGCAAGAGCTAACTTCTAGAACTGAAAGAAATCTCATCTGAAACATATGACCCAACAAATACACGTTTTACAAGACAGCTGCAGACAGCTGTTTGCTGGAGTTTTGAATTTCTCTGAGTTAGCCCCACCACGAGGCAGGAGTGGGCTATTTGCCCACCAAGTTCATAGCAAAATGAAAGTTGAAAAAGTCACATTTTTACATTGCCAGAGTATTTCAATACTGCTCCAAAACAGCATGTGAGTCAAGGGAACTACTGGATACTGGTTCAAAATGAGAACAGCCTGTTAGCAATCCAGTCCTGCACAGACATTTAGGAAAAGGGGAGAAGCAAAACAACAAACCACACACACAGGAGCTGAAACTCATATTTTAGAGATGTAGGCCGTAAGACAGAAGAAACAGAAAAGAGAGACACACACAGAGAAAAAGCTCTTGTGAGAGCACATGAAGGTCACTTTTCCTCAGTAGATTTTAATTCGTTTATGGCAGGATGTAATACACTTCTTACTTTGTGCTAAAACTTCAATTAGGAAAATCAGACATATTCCCAAATGTTAAAAGCTACAAAAGAGATAGTCAAGTAGGTTAGGAAGGAAAAAAATGAGATTCTGACAAAAAAAAATCAAATCAACTCTGGACTTCCAAAACCAAAAACAAATGGAACATTCCTAATATGCATTCTCCATGAGACAAAACCCACTCTTATTTGCACAGTATAAGTAAGTGCAGATAAATCTTCACTTTTGCTAAAGCATGAGAAGTGAAATAATTGAAGAATACAGAGTAGTGAATCTTCTTATTCTGTATTTGTTACGATAGGTATAAGGCAAAGCTGAAAAACATTGACTATAAAAAAGGGGTATTTTTAAACCCTTATTACAAATACAGTAGTACCAGCACTCTGCTAAAAAAAAAATGCAAGAAAATACATGAGTACCATTTTAAAATATTATTAGTGCTTGCTTTTTAAAATAAAAAATTTGGCACTTAAAAAATATTAGGTCTATTCAGCAACCCAAAGAAAACAAATTGCAGACAGCTTTTGGTCAGATCAATCTATAATTTCTATAAAATGGTTTCAGTTATAATTATGTTTAGCACTGTTTTCTTCCTCTGAAGAAAAATGATACAGAGGATTCAAGGAAAATGGCGTTGTAATTATAGTCAGCCAATAAAACCTGAAACAAAATCTGATATAAATACACCAGGATATGCAATGACTTAATAAAAATTGTATGTTGAAGTTCTGATGTCAGTGATTACTCAACCCTGACTTTAGCACATTATTGGCTGTACTTTTTGAAAAAAACCCCGAACTAATAGTAGTGACACTTCTTAGGATTGGATATATGTAAGCCACTAAGCCAAGCACCAGAAAAGACAAGGCACGAAGGGAATTCAAAGATTTAAATAACACTGTGCCTAAAGTGCAGTCATAGTAATTATAACATGTTCTTTTAAGAAGAGCCAGAACCAATAACAGCATGTGAACTACAAGAATTCTAAAGAGCCAGAACCAGTAACAGAACGTGAACTACAAGAATTTTAAGTTTTCTAGATTTAATTACAGTTGGAAAATTTCTTGTATCTACTATGCGAAATAAAGGAAATTAAAATACTGAAATTAAGAACATGGCATTGAAAATCCAGCATGCCATTTTAAAATTCTGAAATAATCTTACAGTCTTTTCCTGCTGCAAGCACTGATTTCAAAATCTTACTTTGTTTCCATGATATCAGTTCTGGGTCAACTGAAATCGATCAGACTTAAGCAATCTATTTGCTTTGGCAACCTTGTACTTTGCATGTCTCTTAGCAGAGTGTGGATGTAAGGAAGTGGCCAGGATTACCTGTGAAGCATATGCAAGGAGATTACAAGCTGAGGTTCACTGGTCGTCTGAGAACGGATGAGCTTGCTCTTGGTTTGGGCAGAAACGATGGTGCCGTCCGACAGGGAAAAGCGATAAACAGGACTGAAAGCCAGGCCCTGCCTCAGCACTGCAGGCAAGCAGAACAGTTAAACTAATGAGAAGCTGCAGCACAGGTAGCTCAGCTGCTCAACATCTCATGTTCAGCAATTGACACCGCAAATGCGGTGCTAATTAAGCAAAACAAACAAAAAGAACATTTTGAAAATAAACAGATGCGATGCATACAAAATAAAGGATCCCGCACGCAGTAGGGCGATTTGACAAAAAAATCAAATCAACTCTGGACCTCCAAAACCAAAAACAAATGGAACATTCCTAACATGCATTTTCCATGAGAAAAAACCCATTCCTATTTGCTCAGTATAAGTAAGTGCAGATAAAGTGAAAATCTGTAAGGAGTGACAGCAATAACAGGAAGACGCTATGAAATAGAATGTATTTCAGGAGCAGACAGGAAGTTCTTGATGTCCATTTCACTTTTCATCAAACATGTGTCTAATTCCTTTTGTTCACTTTTTCATTGTACCATCCACATCATGATGATTTAACATAAATGTTATAAATGTCTGTAGTTTTTAGATCATCTGTTTCCATTAGCCTGTATATTCTCCTCCTTATTGCCTGCCTAAATTGTCTTGCAACAGTTACTCTCACAACTTCTTTTATTTCAAAAATGCATAAATTCTTACATAAGAACAATTAGAAATGAGAACTGGAAAGAGAAATTATTACTTCTAAAAGAGTAAATACAAAGTATATATAGCTCAAAAAACCTACAAATACAATTACCTAAACCTTAACTGGGTCTCTGTTACCCTTTCTCAATGTTGACTGCACTTCAGGCTTGGGGTTTACTTCACTGTACATATTCTGCAGCTCTTCAAGTTTTTAATGTAAATCTGAACTTCAACAAATTCAGTTCTCTAACTTCCACCTCTGTGACACCTCTTTAATGAAAAATTAAAACATGTTATGGAAAAGCAAATCTACCAGACATTTTTTCTACTGCTCACCCTCTGCCATCAATGAAACAAGTATGGTCACTTACAATTTCTAGTCCAAAAGCAATCACATTAGGACTGCAGATATGAGAGAAGTAAAATACTTCAAAAATTTTCATATAAGCATTTAGGGAAAAAATAGGAAGAAAGCACTACAAATACATTTAATTTCCTACTTTTTCATACATATATATTTTCTGTGGGGTTCTTTCTCTTTTTTCTTTTTTTTTTTTAATTAATAGTATCATGTGATCTTCACTTCATTGCTTGTCTTTTAGTATTTCTCATTGCTTGTCTTTTAGTATTTCCTGTTGTAATGAAATGACATGGTTTTCCAAGTGTGGCCTTTATTTATCTGGTCTACAGTGCTACCACATTTTCAGCCTTGCAAGACTAGTTACGATTGCTTTCCTTCCCTGTCCCCCACTGTTAATATATTGTTCTGCAAGGTTTCAAAGTATTATCTAGGCAGTGAGAAAACAGGAAGCACAATTTAAACAACCAGAAGGGGTTTTTCAGAGTAAAAATGTAACGAAAAACAAAAACCTACAACAGTGAAACAATACAAAACAAAATTTCACTGTTAGGTATGTCATTGTTTCAGTTTAACCTCTGGGCACCAGAAGGTCCAAAGCTCTTAACTTTAGCATATACCACATCAGGAAATTCCAGTACTCAATGCCAACAGGATACAAGTGAAATCTCTACTTAAATCATTTTCCAAACTAATTCTTTAAGCAAACAAGAATGTTTCCATATTCCTCTTGAGGAAATGCTATTTTTCTGACTGTGGCCAATAAAAACTTGCCATACATTCTGCATTTTATACTGAGAGATAATTTTAAAGCTTTTTTTTTTATTGTTTATCAAGCTAATGCTGCATTTTTTCACACTGTAACAATGGATTACATGTAGGAGATCATTACTTTCTTTGCTTCTATTCTCAAACCACAATGACTTGAAAACTGCAAGCACAAAGATGCTACAACCCAAGATATGACTTGCTTCTCTTCTGCATACTGCAGGGCAGGGGGGTGAAATATTTCAGCCATTATTCCTCTACAGTGCTGCATCATTTATAGGCAAGTGATTCCAGAGCTTTTTCCTCCTCTTATCACTCACTCTTTTCACTTTGACAAGAAGAGCCCTCTCATTTAGATTAATTCTACAATTTACATGACGATCCTGAGCCTCAACTGCCACATGATACAGTGTAAACATCAAAAAGCATATATTTTCACCATTTCATAGAAAGCTTAAGAGAGGACTCATTCAAACCTCAGGACTTAGAGTGGTAGCTGCTAATTTGGTTAGTGATAACTTGAAGAAGACTATATAAACAATAAATAACAAGTGCTGGGATGCCATAACACATACCCCTAAATCATCTCTGGTACAGATGCGTCCTTACCTGCAACTGCTCTCTAACTCCCTGGTGTAACTTTAATTGCATACTGCCTTCTTCAGTCCTGTCTGAAATCACAGTACAAGACTCTGAACTTTTAGCATTTCTACTGTATATATCCCAAAAACTGTTATCTAAGATAATACAGCATTTCTGTGACGCCACATTTCTAAACCATCATCTGAATATTTCAGGAAAGCAGAACTTTTTTAAGAATATTTAAACAATGCCTCATGATTAAAGCTCTTTTTTTTGTGAGTATTTGGTAGAATAATTTGATATTCCAGTTATTTGGTATCCAAGATGACATGTTGCTTAATGACCATGGTAACTATTTGTTATAAGCCAGCTGTAAACCCTGTTCTTTAAACATGAACCCAAAGAATGCTGCTTCTGTACTGGAAATGTTCCAACTATTTCCAATTGGTTTTGAAATTACTTTCCCATGGACTAGATAGGGTTATTTGCTTTTATTAATTTGGGTCTGTCTTACCAGAATTAGAAGTATAAGGGTTTTTATGAACAGTCCCCACCCAGTCACTAACACAGAAACCTCATGGGGACCATTCCAAAGTTCCTACTTCTTACCTGCCATAATCTTGACTGAGTAGATGTGCTTGTGGTATATCCTATAACACTCACCAGCTAGATACAGTGCAACAATGTAGGTTTTCAAATAGTATGAGAGGTGCAGCTTTGGGAATTCACACTCACTGTTTCTCACAGGAAATGTGACAGTAAAAGTCCGTTTCTTTAGAGAAAGGGAATACATACAATGAACTGCAATGTGTGAGTTGAGGTTTTGAACAATAATGGTCAGTGAGCATTTTGGTGGACAACATGCAAGAGTCTTTCTTTCCAAAATAGTTTTGACATTTTGAAGATGTAAAACAAAGTCCAGGATGGCATGGGTGTAACAAGAAGGCTAAAACAACCAGTGAGAAAGATGAAGATCTCCCCAGAGAACCATCAGAGATTGTTCCATGAAAGCACAACAAAGACAGCACAACCAAGAGATCCAAATGGCAAACAGGTTAAATATATAACGTGCTAAAAGTATAAAACCTAACCTTCCTGGTGATGCCTCTTGGCAAAAGATATTTCTCCCTCGTGCTGTGAATGGAACCTCTGAATGCATCTTCTCACCAAATCCTCCCAGCCAGGTTTCATAGCTGCTCGCATGGTACTGGTGTCCAGTGAAGTTATTTTGCCTGATATCAGATACATTAGAAAATATTTGTTATAGCAATTCTCCCATTGAGGAAAAGGAAATAAAACTAAAAACTATTATTTCACAATACCTTGGAGATCCTGGCGTGTAGTAAAGCTCTCTGATGAAGGAAGAAGTGGTCTTTCCTTCATTGGAGCTCTTCTTGCAACACAAATCAAGCAAGACTGCAAATCTTAGAGAAAAATGTTACTTCATTTAATTTTTATGGAAAGGGAAGACTTTTGCTTCCACAAAGACTTCAAGAATACTTTAAAAAAGTTCTTTAAATCTATTTGGACCAAAAAATAGATTTTTGTACCAATAAACACTTAGACAAAACTCAGTGGGTTTGTATCTTCATTACTTCCTAAAACATTAAATAAAACAGGAAAGATGCATTTGTCTTCCTTAAGAGGAAAAATTAACAAGGACTCCACCACAATCTGTAAGTATTGGCACATACTACCTGTAGTAGCTCAACCACTCAGGAGGTAAGTAATAAAAAAGAATATACTGCATGCACAAAGAGCACATTTCTTCAATGCTCACCATTGCGTACCTTCTAAGCCAAATTTCTTAAACTTGCCCCAAAAGCTTGCTGTTCCTGAGAACTCACCTTCACAATAACCATTTTTACTTACCTGAATACTTACAAAACAATCTGAGGAAATTTACCTGCTGAAGTAGTAAATGGTAAAGGAAATGGTGAACCACGATTGTCTTCAAATTCTAAGAATTCAAAAAATTGCCCTTTGAAAGTTTCTTCCTAGTCAGCTACATTTTTCTTACAATTGCAGCAATATAAAACTAAGGTATCTCTCTTTGAGGTAAACAGAATTTCTCTCAGTTCTCTCAGTTGGTTTAACAAATAGGTGCATGCAAGTGTATACTTCATAGCCAAGACAAAAGTACATTTCTACAGTTAAATTAAAAACAAACAAAAAAACAAAACCAAACAAAATCCTAAGATTTTTTCTGATTTTCAGGACTTAGAGGTCACTTTAACAACTGCTCTAAAAGTGTATTAACACAAACTAGAAATGGTAATTACCTTCACCGTCCTCCTTGAAAGAATTTGGTTGAGAAACAGCAAAGCACTGCATAGTTTCATATTTCTGATGTGCTTCCTGGTTATCATGGCCTTCTTCAGAATCAGCAAGAGGCTTTACCAGCATCCGACAATTAAAGGTATGGCTATTACGCCGAGGAGTGTCACCAGACCAAGATCCCCCATTCACTGAGCAAAAGCAAAATCGGATAGTGAGACAAATCTGGTACCAGCCATCTCTGCTTCTTATCCACAGGAAATCAATCAAGATGCTTTACAAACTGGCTGAGAAACAAGCTCATTTAACAACAACATCAATTTAATTTTAATATTAAAGCCCAAACTAGCACATAACTAGGTAATTTATAAAATTAACAGATTTTAAGAGCACTGCTAATTTGTTCAGCTATTATGTTTTTTTCAAGCGGCTTAAAATGATGTAGTAGAAAAGCAGAATAAAGGTCTAAATATTGGTGCATGTAAAAGTTATACAGCACAGCAAAAGCCTACTGGGCATATTAAGTTGATTTATGAGACTGAAAAAAATAAGGCCGTATGTCGGATCTTTCCAGTAAACTTGAAAGGTACTACTAAAAGACGTGGCCGCATTGTATAAAAATCCCTGTCCAGATCAGAAAGGGAAAGAAACGAAACTAATATGCACTTATAAAAACAGGAAGCAATACAATAGGGAATATACTGAAACACACAGTCACAGCTACAATGGGAAAGACTGAAGGGTTGAAATGACCTGGGTGGAGCTATAGATAAAACTAAAGCCTAACACAGTGCTTAAGACAAGTAAAAAAAGAAACAAAATCCTGAGATGCACAAATATAGGTACTGGACATCGGTCAGAGCGAATTAATGTTAGACCACATTAGGAAATGGCAGGGTCATATTTAAAATACTCTTCATTTGCCCTCTTCAGTCATAAAATGTAATAAATGCAGTAATATATTGACTTTAGTCATTTACATTTTTGCTTCTTCAGAGTATATAAGTACAGTAATAAAATGCTAAAGCGAATTGACTAATACTTTTTAAACTGCTGCGAGTAAATGAGGAACCCAGTATTGACTTCGTCTTTTTCATCTCCTCCAAAACTCAATGACATTAAAACTAATATTAATATGAACCCAAAAATAGCTGCAACTAACAAAAACAGTTTTTGAAAGTTAAGAGCAAATATTGCTGAGAATAAAAATATTGAAATAAAAATTCTAGCATAAGGAAGTTTCTGATTTTTTTTTTAATATTTCTCCTTTCCTGGGCCATTCTTGGAACAAGCAGCCTAGACAGAGAACTAACAGCGAATTCACATCACTAATGCTGTCTTTTAGTGATTCACTCTGGAGATCCATTAAAAAATAGCAGCTAACAAGAATTACTAAGAGCAATTTTAACAAAGAAGAATTTGAAAAGAATGGAGGATGCTTTTGAGAATAATATTAATCATTCATAGTCTATATATACATTAAAAATAAATAACGTATATGATGAAACTGTAAGTAGTGTCAGAACATTAACTTAAGTTATTGAAATGCTGACTTACAAAACCGAAGTTAAATAAGTAATGGTATGACATGAGGAAAAGTTATATACCTAAAGATTTTGGCAGCAGGATTTTGACAAATTCATTGTGGTCCCCTACATGCAGGATGCTGTATATGCTTGTGTTCATCAGCTCTTCTTGGTTGTACCTCAGGTACTGTGTCACATTCTCAGAAACAAACACAACATTACCTTCTGGGTTCACTACAAAGAAGAACCCATCTAGGGCCTAAGGGGGAAAAACACAAAACCAAGGAGAGAAAGAAAGTGAGAAAGAGAGAGAGAATAGTAAACAATCACATTAACAAAATACACAGAAAATAAATACTCCATTCAGAAGACATAACTGAATCTTTCCTCATCCATCCCAGTTCTTATATTATTATCTGTAAGAGCAAAGGACACATTTCAGATTGAGCACCTACTCTTACTTGTATGACACTAGTGTAAAAGCACAGAAAGATACATACCTTGCAAAATAATGAAACTCACACATGGAAACAAACCAAATCCCCCATTCCAAACAAAATGAGAGAGGTTGCCATCTATCTATCTGCCTGTGTATGAAGTAAGAAACTGGGCCAGAAGATGGTTCTGCTAAACCCACAGCCTGTTCACTCCTCTACGCAATACAGGAAGATTGATCCCAGGGAAACACCACAGGACATCCTGGCACAAGGCAAGGAAAACTCTGGCAGAAAGAAAGACTCTCTCCCCATCCCCAGCAGTGCATCTGCATAGAGACGAGGCCCCATGGAGCTGGGAATGTGAGGCATCAAAAGCAGAGAAGGGCAAAGGGAGCTGAGAGCAGGCAATGAGAAGTGAAGATGGGGGAGCTTTAGCCTCTGCTCCAAGGACTGCTTTCATTTTTTAAAAAAAAATTGACACCAGTTTAATTCAGTCCACACATCATCCAGGGAACAGGAATCAGATTTTCACCTCTTCAACTCAGCTTCATGGTTTTCCAAAGGATTTCAAATTTCCGTGAGGAAGTGTCTACATTAGTATTTTCTGCTGATTGGTTTCCCTTCTTATCCCTTGTGACAGTGATGACCTAGCTGCAGCATTCTCTCCAGGATATCTGCCCTACGTTATCTGAAGCCTAAGCCAAATACCACATCACTTCTATCCAATGAGGATGAAGTAAAAATTTGAGTATTGGTAAGAGATTCTCATGCAAACTTTATCTTTCTTAGGATGCAAGATGATTGCAGATGGCAGAAATATATCATCCCTCTAATTTTATGTCATATGAGCAGATAAAGGGGGGATACAGGTAAACTTAAAAGCACCAAAGCTTTTGGTCTAAGCATTCAATTAACAATCTACACAGACTTCTGCAGCTTTGTCTGATTTATTCACCTCTCTAAGGATTGGCAGGAAATCACTAGAAGAGTTGTTAGTTATTGTATCTCCAGGGACAGAAATAAATTAGAAAAAGAGGCCACCCACAATTCATTGTGGGTCAAACCCAAGTGGATCTATACTAAATGTGAACACAGCTCACTGCAAAACAGTCTGAACAAGGAGGAGCTGCCACAGCAACCACAAGGCATTTTTGATTTGACCCACAAAGTATACTGTACAACTTGTATGTTGTCGTAGCAGGCCATTCTCAAGTCCACTGGTAACACAGAGATGTTTAAAATGTTGCAAATTACTGAGCAGTAAATCCAGGCAATAAAAGAGAAGACCAAGGATGGATTTTACTTCTGCCTTCAGCCACCTAGCAGGAGGCTAAAGAGAAGACAGAACCAGGCTCTAGGTTAGAGGTTCACAAGGGAAGGATGAGATGCAAGTCACAAGCTGCAAGTCAGGAAACTTCATAGAGATACAAGAAAAAAAAAAATCCATCATGAAGGTGGTCAGATATGGGAAGAGGCTGCAAAAACCCCTTCCACAGAGATATTCAAACCTTGGCTGGACTCAGATCTGGGCCACCCGCTCAACTTGGCCCATCTTGCAGTGGGAGGTAGGAATACACAAGCTCCAGAGGTTCTTCCCAAACTAAGTTAGATAAGTAAGATAATGATTCTGCCGCAGGGGAGGGTCAGTGAAGGCACAGTGCAAGCAGAGCAGCTGAGTCAATGGGCTGACAAATGCTTTCTTAGTCCTATTTTAAAATTACAACATATTAAAACCCACAAATAAATGTATATGTGCATACTTTCCCTGACTCCCTCTAAATTAAGATAAACTAGGTCTTTTTTTCTCCTGTTGTCACAAATTCTAATTCTGACATCATTTTTTATCATTGCCTTCTTTTTGTATCTGATAATTCTTAGTTCCTCCTGTTGATTGACTTTCTTTGTGAGCTCCATCCCCTATGTGCACATTCTTAACATTCATTAACGTTTTCCTGCTGAGTATTATTTATTTTAACCAACAAAGATTTACAAATTAATTAATAAATTAAGGCACTAGCATAATCTTCAGCATAATAATTTAAAGTATAATAATCAGCATCTCTGCTATGGATTAGTGTCTTAGGCTGCATTTCACCACCACTCAAAGCCAGTGGCCTGTTTGATTTAGTACTTCCTACATCACAACAGCAAACTGTACTGTGTGAGGCTATGAAGAGCTGGACCAGAAAGCTGAGCTGGCTGAAAACTAATTAAAGAAAAAAAAGATGCTAGCCACATCAGTCCCCCGCTGGCCAACCATAGAAGCCATGGTATTTAATGCTGGCAGAAGGGTGTGGGTTTGGCTGAACTGTCCTGCTTGGCAGCTGTCCACACATTAATTCACAGGAGCTGCAAAACCAAAGCTACCACAGATGTTTATTGGAGTCCTAAGGAGAAAATTTTCAAAGGCGGAGATGGCAAGCAAGAGATTATGAGAGTTACTGGCATCCCACAATAATCTTCAGTTTTCCCAACTGTTTCCTAGAGTGGCAACTTCTTTGGCAAAGAAGAGCTCTCTGTGCTGTTCCCTCACAGCTGTTTCTTGAGTTGATCACAGACGAGGCCATCTGGGCTTAGAGTAACAAAGGGCCTTATATTTCAGTCTCTCATTTCTTTCTATTCTCTTAAGAAAATAATCTTGCAGGTAAGCAGCAGCAGGCTTTTGAGGAAGTTAGTGCACCAAGACACTTGAATATTTTAGAAGCCTCCACTTTTGCAATAATTTCTTACTTCTGTTCCTAGATGTGAGCCACCAGAATAAAAATTTTTTCTTCAGAGCTATTGGGAAAATAGGTGAACAAATAATGGACAATATGATGGAAGAGAAATCAAGAAAACAGATATTTTAGATTATATATTGGAACAGAAAATACATTTGTGTTCTTTGAGATGTTGTCATCTCTCTCTTGACTATTTTTCCATACTTTCTTCCTATCTACTTTATGCTTTAAGCAAGAAATACGTTAACATATTCCTCAGAAGCAGCTGATGAATTTTACCCACCTTCTTCAGCTGGAAACACTCATTATTTTGAGTATTCTTCAGTTTTATTCTTTAATAAAAACATACTTTTTTTTTTACATTTCTAAAGCAAATCAACTAATAAACTGTTCATCAGCATTGCCATTTTTATTATTATTTGGCAATAAGAAAGGGTAGGGTTTTTTTAAGAGGTTGTATAAAAGACTTCTGTAAATATGAAAAAACTGAATTGCATTTCCTTAAGGTGATAAAGACACAAAGAAAATATCTGTAGTCTTTGCACAGCAAGTACAGAACAACTTTCAGTTCTTTTTAAGTTTCTTGGTGCAAAAGGACCATGGTTCATTAATTAGGTTCCACAATGTTTCACTGTTAATATGCAAAGGAAAACTAAACTAAATTAAATGGAACAACAGAATAAATAGATGATTTTACATGTCATGTTTGCTGTAATAGCCAATCACGCAAGATAAACCAAGGAAAATATAATCTTATTCTTATTTTCCCTCTGATTAAAACAGGTCCTTACAATTAAATTAATAGAAAATTAAAGATAAATTTTAACATAGCAGTGTAAGAGATGAATGCATAACCTTGTTTGATAGCAAAAACAACAACATTCAATTCAGTGAGTATGTATAATAAATATCACACTAAATAAATTGTTACCCCCACTTTTCAAAGTGCCTCCAATCTGTCTAATCTTATGTTTTGCAGCGTGAATTTGGAGCTTTTATTTTGTATCCAGTATAGAAAACTACGTCTTCATTTGACCAATTATGAAAAATAAGGCAAATACTTAAAACTGTTATTATACATGCATTCAGAATAATCATGCTTCTGTCAAAGCTGGTTCCTTTAGCTTCATTCAGAGTTTGTGTTTAATGTTACCTAAAGCAACATTTATTCTTCCTTACAGATGAAGTCCACAGTCAGAATGGGATGAGAATAAAAAATTTGCAAGTGAGTTTAAATAGTTAAAGCAATAGTGTCAAAGGACAGTAGCACATGACATAAGGATCCCTGACAACACACCTACCCAACATTACTGCTAACACACAGAAGCTAGGCTTGAATCATACAGCCTTTTGGGGTATCCAAATAACAGCTAAAGTCAGACAGAAATCTTAACTGAACAAACTGAAACACATATCTTGAAAATCTCTCCTAGATTACTTTCATATTCTAGAGGGGAAAGTCCTGCTTCAAGCACTGAAATGATAAAATATTAAAGCAGTATAGCAATGATATGCAATTTTAGAGGAATATTATTCACTTGTATACTACAATACATATAAGTCAATATTTAAGTGCAATAGGTCTTCCACAGCTGTTGTGGTTCAGAACAAATAAAACACGCACAAGTAGATACCCAAAACTTGCTATCTGCTGAAGCCCCTTAAGCTGTGTTACAAAGAAGCAGAACTCTCTGTGCCTCTCTCTACTTCAAGTTCAGTTTCATCACTGAAAGCAAAAGAAATAAATATGCCTGCTCTTTAATGACATAATCCAAAGTAGCCAGGATGGGTTGTCTCCCTTGACCATTCCTTTACCGTGACTTCTGACTACAACTTTTCATTTCCTTCATCCTAGGAGGAGCAGAACTGCCCTAAACACAGGGATTTTGTGCTCTTTACCTCAAGCATCATTGGTCCAAGTGCATCCTTGTCGATGACACTCTGACCTGTAGATGACACGTCTGCTTTTTGCACTTCATCTTCATTAGCTGCTGCTGCTTTTTCTGCAAGAGAGAAAACGATGTGTTAAACGACAGCGGGCTGGTCTCACTGATACTCCAAGAGCCCACAGAGCATTGAGAAGAGCTGTGAAATGCTTACAGCGCAACAGTTCTGAAAATGAGATTAAGCAGTCTTCCATAATGATTCAACGGAAGCATAACTAGCCTATTTGCTTCTCAGCTTTCAGGTCTTATGATACAAATGAAATAATTTCTTGTGTTTCTCTGGTAGACATTTTACCAAACTACAGAGCCTAACACCAGGCAAAGACAAGAGCTCTTTATGACGGTGCAGTGAGCAAAAACCAGGATCAAGGTGTAGTAGAAGACTGATCTAAAAGAGCATGCAAAGCTTACAGCTGCAGAGCTTTTCCATGACCGCTATATTTAGAAGGAAAAACATTAAGTCCACAATCTACGGTTTCAGTACTGAGAAACAGCGGCCTCAGTTCTATTCCCATGTCTCCACCCACATTCTTACTATCACGTAATTTTCATACCATCTTATTTACCAATATGTTATTAGAACTACATAAAATTTCAAGTGCTGCATTTGAAAATTACAAGCAAGAAAACAATGATTTCAGGCTCCTGAAAGATAATGCCATACATTAACATGTGTTGTGTACAGCATCATAGGTTATACCCAACTCGAAATGTAAGGGATATTCAGAGAACTTTCAAACCTAGTGGGGTTATAATTCCAATTTATCAAGTAATGAACTGTATTAATTTTTCAATTTCAAGAATGATACTTTTGTTTAAGGATGAATTAATAAAATAAAACTACTACATAAAATACACATTCTGATGCACATTTTACACTGTAAATTAATGAAACAAGTTATTTTTTGTTTTTTTTTTTCTACACTCCAAACATTATTTTTCTACTTTTCAAGTAGTAGTTATGTAAAAGCTAGGGCCATCCTGCAATCTAGAATATTAAAAATAATTAGAAATTTCTTATTTTTTAGTATGATGCAATGGATTATTTTACTAAACATGAGAGCACACTGAATTTATAACAAGAATTTATGTCTTCAACAATGAACCAGAAGCACATTCATCGTAGGAATTACTGAAAGTACCATGTGTGGATGGAACAAAGGGCCTTTGGAAAATCACTGTTAGTGAAAATTAAAACATCTGTCATGCAAATTGAAATGTATCCAAGTGTACACTATTTTCCACTATCTGTAGATCTGTAATAATGCAGGTAAAGTTCTTCTGAACCTCAGACACAGAGTAAAGGAACTGCTTTTGTGAAGCCCTGGGTGTTCTCCTGTCAGTGATCGTCCACTGGCAATAAGGCTTTGGTCACTTGGGCTGTCTCATCCTAGATTTCTATGGTTTCTTGCTTCCATGAAGACTCACAAAAATTTTAGCTGTCTTCTTATGTATTATACGCTATATAACACCACTATGAATAATGATTTAGCAAATTGCTCTGAAGATGGAGTTGCAGCTAACAGACTAATTTTAAATCACTCTGATTAGCATAATCTGATAGAAATAAATTCACTAGAAATAACTATTAACATTTCCTCTGCCACTTGAACTCACGAGAACATAAAATTAGTATTTCTGGTTTAGACTAGGGGTGGGATTTTATTTTTTTCCTCACCTTTCTTGTTTTGGCAAAAAGCAGCAATTAGGTGTAACAGAAAAACAATTGAACAATCCTTCCCATGCGACAACGCAGCAGAGTTGGCACCATATGATGATACGAAACTGAAAACATGTTCTAAAAATTCTAAAAGAACTCTAAAAATAGAGTTGAGCTTTTAATAACGCCAGTGATGATATCTGTTTCCCATCTGTTCCTGCTAGCATAAAGTGATCTCTATTTTCACACTGCAAAATATTAGAATGGACAGGGATACCAGCTTCTTGCTCTGATTCGACCACTGCTTCAGCCACTGATACCACCTTGATTATGGGAGAACATGAGATTATTCTCTATGAGCCAGAAGGAGGGGCTGCACATATGATCCAACAATGGTGTGCAAGCACATTACTTACAGTTTCCTCATGTCACTGGTTTATAGACTACTTTTACTGATTATTTTTTACATAATATGAAATATTTGCTGCTGGTTTTTTCACTCTTACAACCATGGAGTTTATACAAACCACCCATAACATTGATAAAAGCAATTGTTTTCTTTCATGCACACTGATGAGGTTTTATACAAAGGAAAAAGAGGGCATTTAAAATGATAATAACAGTAATCAACACAGAAGTTGCAATACCAGGTCAGACCAAGGATCTTTCAGACCTCACATCCAGTTCCTGAGAGCTGCTGCTTTCCTCTCCACTTCCTGTTTTCTCCATTTTGATTGTTTAATCCCTGACTGCTTCTGCTTCATCACCAGCTGTCCCTCACAACCACCTGACTTCTTCATTTTCTTTTCCCTTTTACACTTTTTTCCTCAGAGGGCCCAACATCTTTGTGCAATCAACAAAGTCAGTGCTTTCTCAAAGAAAAAGTGTAATGAACAGAGAAAATATTAAAATACTATTTATACTCAAACACTACCTACCCACTTTTCCCAGAGATGGTGACAACGTACACTACACTACTTATGAACTTTGGCTAGGCACTCTGAAAAGCAGTATAAATCACAAGTGCTCCAAAATTATGGACTTCCTAGCTGGATCTGTAACGTATTTGGGTAAGAATTCAAGTAGCTGGAGAGCTTAGAAGAAGCTACACATCCAGGCCACAAGCCACACTTAAATTTAAGTGGGATTGTATAGGAAACCTAGGCCTCAGACAGCCTCTGAGTAGGACCAGCTGTAATGTACGTCACTGTTATAAACAAGCAGCTACTAATAATGTTTGGCTCTGCAATAAATTATCCATTTTTGACTGAATTACAAAGTCCCTCGTGTAGACTTTATCAGCACATACAAGAGGAGTAAGTGCGAATCCTGTCAGCAGTGTCATCCTGACAGTCAGTCATGGGGAATGTCTTGAAATGCAAATCTTTCCCTCAGCAATACGGCACATGGGACTAACTGACAACAAAAATTTGTTGCAGGAAGGCTGGAAAAAAATGATTGATACACAAATTTCTAATGCCAACGAAGTAACGCATTATTACAAGTCAGTATTCCTCATTTTTCTTAACAGTTCCAGCTTCTGGTGTTAAGTAACAGTGCAAAAATGTTAAGTTTACTTCCCCTTTTTCACTTCTTTTTAAGTTCATGGGAGCCCAACAAAGAAATCAAAACCACAGAGTTTACAATTTCTACACTAGATTAATGATCTTTGAATGTCAAGGGTTAGGAAAATAGCTGTAAAGGCCCAACCTTGCAAAGCCTCTCAGAACCCTGTTTTTCCAGCCCCACGAGAATTGTTGGTGTTACCCTCTGACTAACCACAGCCACTAGATTTTGCCACTGCAGCCACACGGAGAGTGGAAGCTGGTTCCCTGACCTCCCACCTTCCAGTGATGCCTCCTGCTAGAACAGTGATGCCCCTGTTAAATGTCAGCCAAATGTTACCAGGTATCCTACAGGCACAGTGGCCAAAGGGCAGCAGAGAAAGAGTGTGGACAGAGAAATACAGTCTTTTGCGGCCAGAGAAAGCGAGCAGGATGGAAAGGGGCTTCCCATGGCTTCATCTCCATGCAGGGAATTCTGCACAGGAGAGGGAGCATTGAATTAGAAACCGGCCCCATCCTCATGAATATGGCTACCAGGGATCAGGCATATTTTATCTGAATTACAGTAGTATAAACTTCACGCACATGAAATAATTATTAGCTCTGCTCAATTACAAGTTTAGCCTAGAGAGAGAAAAAAATTTAAATAAAATACAAGTACCCCTGAGAGACATACTACAAAGAATATATACATCCAATTATGTAGTATTTTAGTGATGTGTGCAATTTAGACTTTAAACGGTGGGTATGTTTACAATTGCATAAGCAGTATTAACTAAAATACATATTAATATTTTCAATTGGGCACCTTCCTAGTGATCATAAACTGTATTTACTTTTCCATTTAATATACAGAATAAAGAAGGGAAAAAAAGCCCTCAAAAATATTTTCTGACGAAGCTTGAGTGGGAAGCCTCAAGCTTTATTCAAAGCTCATTCCAGATTCTGAAAGCAAACCTTTGTGAAATCACATTAGTTTAACAGAAATTCGTAAGTCAGAGAAATGGAAGCCAAAAGCAATAGTAGGAAGTCTCCTGCTACATTTTAACTTAGCAAGCCTTCTTGGTTTTCCATCCTCCCAACTCAAGCTATGTCAGTTCTCTCTGCATTTCTGACAGCAGACTCTGAAGTGTTACTGACGGGCATCACCTTCTCTTGGTTGTGTTTCAAACCCTACTTTCCTACAGGTGGGCAAGCAGGAGCAGCTGAACCACTCAAAAAGCTCTCTTTGTCTGTATTCAAGCTTTGCTCCAACTTCCTTAAGGAAACCCGCTACTGAAATATTTTCCCCTTCGTGCTCTCTGCAAAACCGAAATGCATTTTTGAATTAAAAGAGCAAAACTTAGCCTTTGCAGGAATTTCAAAAAGATGAAGCATAATTTGAAAGACAAAATTTGTAACAACACAGATTTAGCTTATTTTTCACTGGACCAACTTTTAAGGCTCTTCACAGAACAAGAAGAGCAAAAAAGAGATGATGGTGCAATATTGGACATGGATGAACGCTTGCTCTAAAAACCACCAAAGAAAAAGGTCAAGCAAAAAAGTCCAAAAAACCCCTGCAACAGGTAAATCCAAGTTTATTATCCAACACTATTTAAAACAGGTTTCCCAGATGCCCTATTTATAATTCCTGCTCTTTGTAATTTTCTGGAATTGCTATTGAAATCCCACATTTACCTCAAATGGCCTATGCTTCTTTATACAATAGGTAAAAAAACATAAACAAAGAGATTTGTAATAAATGACACTAGAAAGCTCAACTCTGCACTCTTCAAAAAAAATCATACAAATCAAGATCCTTATAACATTAACAGGAACATCACTTCAAAGTGAATGTACAAGCTATACAAAGTTTAAACATGCAATTTAATTTTACACTGGGGCTATCTTGAGAACAACTTATCTTCTCTATTTTTTGTGCATATTAGCCAACTACTTTTGTCTTGCCTAATTCATATATCTAAGTTTGCCCTGCATGATCCTTTTGAATTGCTGTGCAGAAATAACATCCAGACAACCAAGAAAACTGCAGAAGTATCTAACTGTCCAAAGTTAAGGGTAGATACAGTACTAAAAACTAATGCTAACATAAAATAGAAAGTACATTTAGCAAAGGCAATATTTTAGCTCACCTTACAGTTTTGAGTATTAGATTAAGTAACATTTCAAATATTAGATGTAATAACATCTGTGTATAACTGTTGCTAAGTAATTGCATTGACTGTGGTAATGGACAGGAGGTTTTTAGCATGAATAGGGCTGTACAGAAAGTGCCTTCAAATGTATCAACTTGAACAAAACACAGAAGAGAAAAAACTCAAAAAATTGTATTCAGTAACGTGAGTAGTTTTGGATCACTACACATAATGAAGTAAAGCAGTGAAGAACGTGTAAGTTATTTTGATGCTTGGTTAACCACAGGGAAAGCAGCTCTGCCTTGTAGCTGTGTAATTCAAAGCACTAGGATCCATGGCCCACTTCAAACTTGATATCCCCACGCATGTTCTTACCCAGTTCCCATTGCCTCAATACAAGTTGTTTTTATTCCCTGAAAGCAAGTAATTTTTCAAAACACCAGTGCCTAAGAAACAGCAACTATTTCAGCAATCAATTTTAAGACCAGCTTATCCCATCCTTGTGAATAAAGTTAGCGACTATTTTAGGGAAGTGATTATATAGTGAGGTTGCTCTTTCATCACACAGCACACATCTGTCCAAAGCAAAGAAGCTCTTAGACTCTTGAATACATATTTTCCCCCAGAAACTATAGATCAAGTCTTACAGGAAAAACTATGCAACATCCTAGGAAGGTTTTAGGAGGTAAAACAAGGGAGAATTATGCATCTGCACTGAACTAAAATTAGAAAAGCTGCCATATGGCTCTGTGAAGCCAGCAGCACGTTCTTATTCATTAGGAAGCATTCTGCTAACATAAAAACACAAGGCCTTCCTGTGCTCTCCAAATGTGTTTATCTTTTCAACATTAATGCATGATATATCATCAGGCTGCTGAAATCTCCTGCAGTGCATATTAAAAAAGCACAGCTGCACTTTTTCTCAGCACATTTATTCACTGCAAGCACAGCTTTGCCCACCTCCCTGACACAGCCCTCTTGTCAGCCCGGCTCCCCTTTGGTTGGAAAGGGCTGCACTCCCACTGCACGCTCGCCTGCCCAACTCATCTCCCCACTGCTCTGCTCTACTCATCACACCCACATGGTTTAGATCCATATTTACTACTGCTGGTGGAAGCACACTTCAATGGTAAATGACCCTAGGGCTTAAGCTGAAAGCCCTTGGAAAGCTGTGAGCAAAACTACTCGTTCAGAAGCAGCAGCACTTACAACGCTGCGATTTCTTTTTTCCAGTGCAAGCTGCTCTAGCTGGTGCAGCTGCCCTCCTATCTCACGTATACCTGCCCCACTTTCCCATGGCAAAAAAGCATCACTAAGGCACTAATTCTATGGAAAGCTACATATTCTCACAAAACCATCAAATATAGGTAAACATTCGTGGAGCTTTACAAGCTTTGAGCGAAGTCCTGCTCTTAGAAAATTCAGTAACAGTAGCCAGCATACAAAATTTTCATGGACACTGAAAAGAAAACAAGCACTGAAAACCCATGATGGATTTGGAAATAGCAACAAATGGAAGTAATAATACCTAAAATTAATACTAGTTTTGTCTCTTAATAAATTTGACATTTCGCCATCATTCTTTTTTTGTACAAGTCAGCATTTTTGTCACTCAATACACCTTCTGTAAGAAGTACTGCCTGAGAAATAATTGCCCCCAGCTCAGTTAAACTGGAACAAGGACAAAAATAATGAAATTCAACTTACCAAGGATAATATTTAACTGCTGGCGAGAAAGAAGCCTATTATCTCTGTATGTATTTTTTGCTAAATACTTTAATAAGCATTTTACTACCTTTTCCTTGGTTTCTTCCTCCTTCTCATTTTGCCGTCTTTGCTGTCATCAACATCTATGACCTCTTTTCCTTCTTATTATTACAAAACTCAAGTGATCTGCTTCTTGGAAGTGAGGAAGAAGACAGGGGTAGCAGTGGAAGTGCCCACTCCTTCCTGCCCTGGCCCCAGGATCCAGTTGTCTCCAAGCCCCATGAGCTGGGGTACTGCAGTGCTGCATTCCTGGCACATGGCACCACTCAGAGCATCAAGGCAGAACCCCTTCCATAAATACACTTAAGTAACTTCTATGAAAATTGTTAACCTTTGGATATAACAGGGACAGCTAAAAGTGACGTTGTTCACAGAAACAGCATCATTTACAGAACTTTGTACCTACTATCCGCAGATTTATCTACTTAATGCAGTGGCAAGAGATTATTCTTACCTGGTATTACCTCAAAAGGTCCCCAGTCTCTGGTAAGTTAAGGACTGGGGACTGAAGTAAAATCCAGAATTACAACCCTGTCACTGCTGCTGCTGCTCAAGTGAAGACTAAAGTGTCCTATCCAGGACCCCAAATCCCGAATGGCTTGATCCATCCCCAGCACACAATAAAAATATGAAACAATGCAGCAATTAAAATAATTTCTTTGGTTATATTATTTCTAGTATTTTTATTTATCAGTAAAGACACAGACAATTGCTATGTCTAAGACATAAACTAAGACTGAAAGGAACCCTGAATCTAGAAACTATTTCTCACCCCATGCCTCACTTAAACTTGTGGCAATGTGTCAAACCACCACAGAGTAAGTGGAAAGTTGTTTTTCAGCTCTGGAGCATGGAATTAAGCTTCCATCATGACCATCACCTGTTGAATCCCTGGACATGCTGCAACATTAACCTTTTCCACTAAGTTTTCAAAAAGGTGGAAAGGAATATAACTGGGTGTAGTTTTACACCTGCAAAATTTTTAGACAGGTCTTATTACTAAAATATTTGAGTATGTTCAACATATGCTTTTATATTAAATGAAAGGTTGTGCCTAACTTGCAATCAGAAAAATTAAACGTACATGTATACATTCCTGTGTTTTAAAGATATTATCTTTTCCCCAAAAAGACCACCAACACTATCTTTCCAGTGTATACAGACTGATTAGAGAAATAGCTAAATAAATTAATCACCAAAGGTTCCCTGTCCAGGAAATTTCCTTACCAAAAAGCCAAAATCCAGGATGATGCTGAGAATTTATAGTTTTCACTGGTTTTAAAATGCATTTTTAAATACAGGCATTGGGGGCTCTGTTTTTGCACTTACATTTCCTAAGAATGTCTAGTAACCAGTATAATCACAAATATCTGATTGATTACAGTATAATTTATAGTATTTAATAAATGCCTAAAATACTGTACTCAAGCAATAAAGGAGTACACGTTAGATTAAGTACATTGGCTGTCAGTGCCTTACCCCAAAATACCCTCATTTTAATCAGTTACTTATTATTCTGTGCTACAATCAGATAAGCAGATTCAAATATATGTATCTGTAGCTGTATACACAAACACATCCAGGAAACAGTTTTGCATCTGTTGCTATTTACATGATTTCAAAACACTCACGTAAACTACTCAACTGTGCACGACAGCAAATGCCACACAGCCATCAGCACTGACTTAAAATCTGTTACATTAATATGGCTGCATTTCAAAAGAAACAGCCAAGCTAACTGACCTCTGCACTGAAATATTAGATACAAATATTTGGCATCACTTCGTTTAACAAAGTCATTATTTTCTTTGGTATGTACTGAATTAAGACAGAAGATTTTACTGCGTTTTTTGGCATTTGCAATTTTGTAAGTGTTAGATATTTACCTAATGAGTAACCTCATCTTATTTTGATAATTCATCTCTCAAAACAGTATTAATATGAATGCCTAAATGGTAGGAGTCCCATGTTCTTTAACATTTTGGCTGAGCTAATGTTTTCAAAGACAAGAAACATGGCAGAATCTGATAATTTCGTTCAGAACAGGGCTCCATCATGGTCTCAGAAATAATATATTACTTTTACAAATGTTAACAGTCCTCCAGTTGGTTCTCTGACATGTAAAAACACAGGCCGAATTTTGAAAATATAGATATAAGGGTTAACACTCTTTAGACTAGAATCTGCAGATGCAGTTGCCAAGCTAATTAAACTTATAGGTTTCCAAAACTTAGGCCAAAATAACATACTAGAAAAGAGTATTAATCTAGCCAGACTCTGTTTCTTGAAGTCTAAGTCTTCTGTACTCAACCAGCTGTTAAAAGGAAACAGATGACTCCCTTTCTTTGAATGCCACATCGCCATGATTACAAAATATCTGTCTTATTTTAGGATGCTGATAATAAATCTTTGTGACACACCAGATCATCCACAACAACAGGCAAAGATCTTTTTGCTTTTATAAATTGCCATTGACAACTGCATAAGTTTTCAAGAGACCTAATGCAGTCCACAAAAAAGAAATATGATGGATCATGGGCTCCCTATGAGCCCATGAAAAGAAGTTTCCATAATAAAGTGTAGGCCAAAATGAGCATAGATAATTGAAGACAGCTAAGGAAGAACAGAAACAGGTTTAATTTAATGTGTCCATGTTACCATGGATTACAGGGCTCCTACTGTTTCTAATAGTCCAGATTATGGTAGATAAATCTTTTGCAAAAAAGCTCTAAATCATTAAGGACAAGTTTTCTTCTATAACAGCCCAGTGTTCAGAAATAGAAGCTTGGGCCTCTCTTCTTACTTGTCTAACCCACCATCACAGGCCTCAGCCAAATTTTCAAGGCAATTTTGAAACAGAAACTTTTCTATTACTGCAGGAAAAGCATATGGAAAAACAAAACCTTCTTAGAAGAAACTGTTTATTTCTGCATGTTAGTTATTGAAAGGGATTTTTTTTTTTAATCTAAGTCCTTTACAAAACTGTGGTTAAGATAAATTTCATATATTTCAACAGTGGCTACACTAGTTCAGGCACATTATGAACACAGCGTGGCTGTGGGAAAAAAGGTAGAGATTATTAACCTGCATTGTTTAAAATATTCTCTAAAATTAAGAGATGTTTTTTCATTACCCTAGAAAATCTTGGCTTATCTTGTTGCTGTGATTTACATCCAGACAAAGCCACTTTTAACCTCAATTGCATTAATTTGTTCTGTCACATATTAATTAGGAGACATTTTAAAATGTCTGCTAATAGCACAGATAGGTACAAATAGGCTCCCTTCAACAGACTGAACCATACTTAAAACTTAATTAATTAGGCCCTACTGTTTCTGTTTCTCTAGTTCAGATTCATGAAGCAGGGATCAGCACCCAGTTTGAAATATGTTAGTATAATCCATAAACAGTTAAATGATTAAACAATAATGGTATTGTTTTCTCTCTTTTCTCAGTGAGCTTTATCAGTTCTCTTCTGAGAAGAAACTTGGAGCTGTGTTAACAGTTCCCCAACAGTCCCCCATGGGCAACTAGGAGCTCAGTGGAAAGGAGCTGCGCCAATGGGTGCTGCCCAGCCAGCTCTGTAGTCTTGCTGCTCTTCCCTGCCCCAAACTCCTCACGTGGCACAGGCTGGGAGTGAGGGGCCCTTGCTGGGCAATCATCACCCTGAATATGCTGAACACATGTAGCTTCAACCAGGAAATGTTGAAGATTACAGTCTGCCTCCAGCCATGGCCCTCCTTGGCACCAAGGCCAGTAATGCAGGTCGGCAGCCAAGCCCGTGCATTACATCAGAAGTGATAATCCAGAACATTTTCCTCTTGTCTCCAATTTACTTAGTTGCTTGCAAAAAGGAACATGGGCGCCTGCCCCTCATTTTACATTTTAGCCATTAGAGCACCAACAGGTGAGACCTTTTACATAACAGCTGTTATTTCCACAGTATTATGTGTTCACTTAAGAATATTGGGGCCAAAGTCCTTATTAAATAAACTGACCAACTAACCCAACAAAAATACCCACAAAAAACAATAGAAGAAACCCTACCACTTCCTTTGGAAAGCACTTAAGCTGTTGAGATAAATGATATATGCTCCTTGTCTGAGCTTCAAAGAAAGAACAAATGGCAGTGCCCATGACCATCGCATTGCTCAGGGAAAGGAAGAGTATTCTTGCACCAAAATTCACAATGACCCTGACAAAACCAATATTCTCCCTCAGTTATATTTAATAAAGGTTTTATGGACTGGCTTCTCTGCCTGTATCAGTGACATAAAAAAGTAAGGAGGAAAAAGCTTACTTATATTTACATATTTACATTTTTACATTTTAGATTGCCAACTGCAAATACATGATTGTATTTTGAATATTAATTACAATGGCCTGACAATCTGTACTACAATGTTCACTTAAAATCAGCATCTCTTGCAGATAGACAGATGGTAGCTCAACAGTAATCACAATAATCCTTGATTTTCATCAGTGTAACACTCAACGATTCATTAGTAACTTTTGTCACATTCCCTAAACTATCTGGTGATTTCTCACCACAGCAAGTAAGAGTAAAAACATTATCAGAGGGATGATAGTGAATGGAATAAAACTGTCAGTTTGGGTGTTGCTGGTCATAAAACCATGGCTAAAGCCACACCAAAGCAAGAGACAGCATAACTGGGGAAGACATGAAAAACAAAACACAGGACAATTACTGAAATGAACAGGAAACAGTACAGGCTTAAAAAGAAAACTCTTCAAAAATTGTGAGGAAATTTGAAAACACAAAGAAAACCCATTTCATACAAAACTCCACTTTTGACAATTTAGTGACAGGGAGCATTGCATTCAGATCAATGGGGATATGAAGAAACAAATAAAGATAGGAAAAAGCCCCAACATGCAAATATTTCCTTCAACCCAAGATGGTGAAAGGTTTTTTACAAAAGAAGCAAGACAGGAAGAATTTTATGTTACTGGCACAAAATACTTAGATATTTTTCCACCAAATATCAAAACAAACAAACCAAGAAAAATCTAAATGAGGGTCCTGCTGAGTTTTCCAATCTATATTTAGAGATTATAACCTTGATATTTCTTCCTCTTATTTTTTTAATTTTTTTTTTATTATTATTTCCAGGTAGATTAAATGCTATATTTAAACACACTTCCTCTTCAGTGTTGAATATAGGCCCACACCTAATTTGTCTCTGGAAGACAGCTCCCTCAGAAGAATCATGGGAAGTGCAGGTTGTTCCAACTCTTTCTAGGAAACTGTGCCTCAGGAGAAAAAGTATAAGGCTAGTGCTCTGCATGACTGCATATCTTAAGATGACAAGGGACCATTCTAACACATCCCAAAATATTTCACCAAGTCCTGCATCATGACAAGAACTTCCACTGAATATTTTGAAGAACGTTCAGACTTCTTTGGGAGGGCTGTGAGAACTTACCAATTTCTTCATTAAGTTGCTCCCGATTTCAATTAACTTCCCCTTAACAATCTGCCCCTTCTGTATGAGTTAGTCCCAAATTCCAGCTGTTAGGCCGTATCCAGCCTTTATGTGCTGGAGTCCTCTGTGGCAGGCACACCATGGAGCTCCATTTTGGTTCCTGCCAGTGAGCAAAGCAAGGTGCAGGGACACGCATTTCTGCTCTGAGACGACTTGGATCGCAGTCAAGGGAGGTACAACATGACTGCTTCATCCAAAGGAGCATGTGGACACACGTTCAGATAACACGGCATATTTGAAGAATCTCCAGTTATGGAGTATCTACTTAATGGATTTATTGGTTTATGGAGTTACCCACTTTAGCGGAACTTAAATTTATGTACTTTTCTGTCTCCCCATTCTGACATTTGCTCTGATCTTGTGCAAGTACATGTGTGTTTAAGTGTGCAGTGAATTAAGAGTACCCCTTGTCTTGCAAAATAGAGATGTGCCACCACCCCATAATGATTAAAGGAAATAGAAAGCACGTATGTATTGACTCTTCAGTCGTTTGTCTGAGGACATTTCACTACGAACTCAACAGTGTTCATGACAGAGCAAGCAACTAATCACTTGCCATGTCATCCTTCAATCTTCAGTCTGTGATTTGCCCCCCAGTTGCCCACTGTAAGTTTGCATAAAAGAAACTGAAAGCTGAAATAGTAACAGCTGACTTAGTGTTTTTCTTATCCTTGGTGATTTCACATTCAAGGACCCCTATTTCCAACTAACTGTCCATACACAGGATCTTTAACAGCAACAACAAAATGCATGACTTAGAACAGATGCAATTATCTTGGTTCTAGTTTGAACACAGAGAAGACTTTGATCAATGCTTCTTCAATGTGCTGTGAATCCACAGGTTTTCAGGATTCAAACATGGTATGAAAAGCACTGCACCCTATTGTGAATAAATATTATATTATTGCTTTTCAAGCTGCAGCCTTTAAAAAGAAAAGATAAAAGCTGTGTAACAAAAGCTAGATTTCTTAAAATAGATGATCTTTTTTTGACTGAAGTATCATCACTGTTCACAGTGAATTAATTTGCTATTCCATAAATTAAGCTGCAGACAGAGAGCCAAGGTAACATGAAGTCTCCTTTATTTACTTGCTTTATGTGCTGCTAAGATTAAGACATTGCATTCAGTAATCTAAAGCACACAGCCAAGATCTGGTGTTCTACAGTCAGTACCTTTTACACTGCAAACCATCCAGCAACAAGGGACTAAAACCACTATCTTTAAGACTCAAATCAGTAGGCTACAATTGTTCTTTAACACCTAAGCTCAGCATTTCTTTTTTAGCACCTAAACTCAGCCTTTGTTTCTGACCACACATCTCAAGACAGAACAGCTGGTGAGAAACACTAGACTCAAAAGCTTAGTCCATATTGTGGAGGGATGGATGTCAGCCTCTATTTCTGTACTTTATTTTCCCCTCAAATAAAAATGCTAAATGAATTTATGATACTACAGTTCATAAGAGATTACATGATAAACTGCAAACCCCTCCCCCCCAAACGAACCTGTAGAGTTTTGATGTTTAAAGTGCTCAGTGACAATTTAAATGCAGTCTGAGAACAATACACTTACCAAGGAGGCAGCCTCCAAAACTCAACATTTCAAGAAGAGATGTCTCTCTCTCTCTTATGGAAGACATTTTTACTACAATCCCAGCAGTAGAGAGACCATAATATGATCATTACATATTAAAGTAACTAAACCAAAATTTTAATGAAGTTGTAAAAAATAAAGAACAAGGAGGGAACACTTGACACATATCCCCCAAAGAAGGTTAAATATAGGAGAAGCAGCTCAGTCCTTTATAGCATTCCCCAGCACTGGTGTTAAAGATCACAATCTATTACACTGCAACCATCTTTGCAGCTATATAATACAAAGTAAACAGCCATACTTTGCTAGTTTGAATTATTTTTTTTCTCTTGGACATTCAGAGTTATGAAAGAAAACAAAGACCAAAGAAAAGCAAATAAAAGCAGGATGCAAAACAAATATGAAAGTTTTCCTGTAGCACTCCCCAGTAATGACTATTTCTACCTGAAAAAGAACAGTACCTCAACAGCTAAGAGTAACATTTAGTTTCTCTTTACCTTTGACCCATAACTTGAAGTCAAAGCTTAGATTTTCGGTCTAAAACTATAAAGCAAATTATCTCTGGCACGGAAATCATCCACCACTCACTAAGCTGAAGCCCACAGTCAAGAAGAATGTCTTCTTAGGTGACAGTCATCACGTGATACCCTGCAAGGCCCAACAACACCAGGACAGCTCTGGGCTGCTCCATAGCTCTGTCAGCACTGGTGCACTTGGACCTGTGTGGGACCCACATGGGACTCATGGTGAGACATCCTCTACAACAGGCCATCTCAAAAACAATACTCAGGCTCACCACACAATTGCAGAAATGCGACTGTCATGGTAACAGAGGAAAGGAAAACTTATGATCAGGAGGATGGCAGGATGGTGAAACCAGGGCTTTTCAATAGCTAACTTATTTTCCACAGGGTAGTTTGCAGCCTGCACATCTGTTGATCATTGCTATCTGTTTTCCTGAAGCAAGAAAATCACAGAATCACAGATTGGCTTGGGTTGGAAGAGAGCTTTAAACATCTTTCACTAGACCAAGTTGCTCAAAGCCCCATCCCATCCAGCTCTGAACACTTCCAGGGATGGCATATCTACAGCTTCTCAGGACAACCTGCTCCAGTGCCTGATCACCCTCACAATAAAGAAAATCTTCCTCATGTCCAATCTAATTCTATCCTCTTTCTCCTTAAAACCACTGTCTCTTGTTCTGGCACTACAGGCCTCAATAAGGAGTCTCTCTCTGTCTTTCTTGTAAAGCCCCCTTTATACACTGAAAGGCTGCAAGAAGGCCTCCCCAGAGCCTTCTCCACTCCATGCTGAACATTCCCTCTCTCTTAATTGTTTGATCCCAGTATGGACACAGTTATATGTCATAAAGTGTCTTCAGCTACTTATTCAGTAAGCAATATTAATTACATTATAACACTGCCTCCACAGGACAATATTAATACAATTAAAAAGCCTTGACTTATGTGTAGATAAGGTCTAAGCTAAGTATTCTGCATGATACACAACTCCAGTAAAATAAACAAACACCAGGAAGCTTCCCTCTTGATGGGTCTGCTGGCCAGTGACTACTTTTCATCAGACACAGAAAACAAAGTGATGGTCTGCATTACCTAAAACTACTTTAAATTCTTCAGTGAATTAGTAGTTCTCTGGAGTCATGCAACCAGTAAAGTCAACATAAACTGCATATTTAGCCAGAAAGCTTTACAATGTACAGAGGCAGATCAAAGACACTTTCAGTGCATCACTCTCGGCTGTAGGTAGGGAAGACAGCAAAGCAAATTCAGTAATAGTTGTTGTTTTGGTTTGTTTTCTGGTTTTTTTTAATGCTGTGCATTAATTCGTTGACTTCAATCGCAAATTCCTGTGACATTTAATTCAGTCTTAAAATCCTATCAGACTGAAAATACAGTATATACAAACAGTGATAGCCATGTAGAATTCCTTCAAAAAGAAAAAGCTTCAAAAATTGGCATAAAATTTGAATAACTCTTCTCAAATATGATTAATATAAAAATATAATTACAGTAAAATTGACCCAGTAAAATATTTGCAAAACAAAAATCAACAAATAAACACAAGTCTGCATATGCTCTCTTGCCTTAATACCCTGATTTTGCAAGATATTTATGCACATAACTTTGAACCTTTAAGTAGTTCCATTGACTTAATAGGGATTACTCATCTGCTTAAAGTTAGGCAGTTGCTTGAATACCTTGTGAAATATGAATCTAAATTCAGATCTGATAAATTCAAAGTAGCAGCAGCCAAAGCAACACCTCATTACAACATTAAGACCATGCTGCTTTCTTTTAGCAAGCAATTTTACTTGCATACTGGTGCTGGAGGCAACAATACACTATCTGCTGGAGTGCCCCTGTGATTACACAGTACTGCTACAGGGAAGCAAAAACTGGTTTTGCTGTAAATGTGAAACCAGAAAAAGAAGATAAATATGATTAACAACAAGTCTTCTTTTAATGTTCATACAGGTTTCCACACATGACTCTCTTCATCAAGTACTTCTCCTTCTCCCAACAGGATTTTGCTTTCACATGGTGATTCATTCTGTCCAAGATCTGTCTTTTAAGGCTATTCTGAAAACAATATCTGTTTCACAACTCAGAAGTGTACATTAACAGCTAGACTGGTAATTGCCACCCAATATCCCTTCCCTGAACCACTGAAAAGCTGTCTACAGAACACAACATCTCTTCAGAAACAGGTGACACATGAAAATTGGACGCAGCAGGAAAATGGAGGTGACATAAAATCATACTTGAGGATACTTTACCACAGTAGATTATATCCCCACTGTATGTGGATCTAAATAAGACAGGTGGATGCCATCTTAAAAAAATGTCACAGAAGAGGTAAAGTCTTGGAGAATAGAAGGAGAGAAATAAGAGATGGAGACCTGGAGTTTAATAAAAGGAATTCAGGGGACTTGAAAAAAAAACCAAACAAGCCCATGTCTTGTACTTATGTCAGGATGCATTCCTCAGCACTCTGGCCAAAGAGGTCAAAAGAGACTTAGCTGGAGAAACTGCTGAAGAAGCTTAAGGTGATCTTCAGCATCCTCTGTACCTACTGCATTGCTGATATTCAGACAGGAGGCTAAAAGCATAACTAGATAATGAAGAAAAGGAAGTTTAAAAGTCTGAAGCAGGAGTTGTTCAAATGTGACAAATAGTTTCATCTTTAAAAGACAAATTATTTACCTGCTGACACTGGGGCCAGCATGACAGATAAAAGGAGCTGCAAACTCCTGCAAGGGTTTGATTTTTATAACCTGCTTTATACCCAAAAGGAGGAAAAAAAAACCCCAAAAAACCAAAACAAAACCACCACCACCCCCCAACAAAACCCTAAAATAAAACCCAGAAAAACAGAAACAAAGCAATCAAAAAATAATGAGAAAAAAACCACTACCATAATGAGGGGAGTCAGGCTGGTGACAAGAGTGAAGGAAAAGGACTAGTGTTGGAATAAAATCAAATGTGATTGATGGGAAACAGTTCAACTGATTGTCAACTAAGGAAGAAGAAAAGTTAGATTACTTTTATTTGCTGTCAGAATTTTGTTGGATTCAGATATGAGAAAACATTTTCAGCAGTACTTATACAACAGAAATTAGTGTCTTAAGTTGCTTCTTAAAATAAGACAGGATACTAAAATCAATCAGACACTATTTAACTAAGCATATTTCTTAAGTACAATCAAATGGCTTTATATTTCCTTGGCTGTCTGGCATATAAAGGAACGTTTATTCCCAATGGTCTTTACACTTGCCTAACACAAGCTTTTTAAATTAAGCATGTGCAAATCAGAACTTACTTGCTTGTACACATTATGAACACATCTGCAACATATATGACCATTACTCTTTCTGGACTGCAAACAACAGGAGAGCTTACACCTCAATGACTACGTAACACAACTGCTCCAAATTACTTTCATGTTATAAATAAAAAACTGAATGAATGTTTTCCGAAGTGCTTGAAACAGAAGCCTCAAATCCGCAGTGGAGATATCCACTTAAGATTTACATGAATACAACTTCAGTTTCATCTTCATGCTATAATCACAATTTTTCATCTCCTCTGGATATTCACAAAATCTCTATCCAATCATTGTAAGATAATATGATAAAAGTCCTCTGTAGAAAATTAATCTTTTGTAAAATAACTTGTCATCACTTTCCCAAGTACTAAAACCATTCCAAAACCAAGATTAAAACTTCATGCAATGGTTACAACTTTCAAATATCTTAAATTCTTTTAATGGATTCAGCTTTACACATGCATTTAAAACTTGCCTTCAAATTGTAATAAACAGAATCTCTAACATACCACAACTTAGGAATCTTTGAAGTATATACTGTGAGAAACGATATAAAGATAACAGATAAAGTATTCCAAGTATATATTTGCATATAAAATAGATCAGGATAGCATTACACTAAATTACATAGTATTATTAAAGCAAAAGATCTATTACTTTTTTCAGCTACCAGACCAGCTAGCTTAACATGGAAAACAAATATCAATCTGCATTTCATCCTCCCTTGTTCCTAGAACCTAGAATAAAATTTCCTTGACAAATCTCATTAGCAGCTATAAAACTTGTTGCTTTCAGTGGCTTTACAAGGTATTTATAATTGACTGCGCTTTTGTAAGTAATTAGACCTTCATGTGCAATTCGAATTTTTAGTATTTATTTCAAAGAAACAACATCTCTACTAAAACTTCTAAATATTAAAACTGTAAATTAAGTTCTCACTGATTTAATCTAATCTGCTTTGGAAGAAATGCAGAGCACACCCACTGTGTGACCACTAAGCCATCTTGATTTGTCCATGTCAGTGTAGGATCACTGAAGAGTTTCAGGACATTCACTTAGTTTTGTCCTACAAGTATACTGCATAACACTAAAAATCAACAAAACAACTGTAATAAAATATTATTTTTAACCTGAGTCTTATGGTACCTCATGGAAGCATAGCGTTATTTTAATAACTTTCGTTTTAGAAATAGACAAAGTAAGTTTTTGACTGTTGTCAAAGTGTTCTAACAGGTCTTGACAGTGGAAAAACAATCAGAAAGATTTGGAACAACCTAAAAGTTAATACATTTAAATGATGAGCATATCTAAGTGCAGGATTCCAAACGTGAGGTGATAAACCACCTATAAAACATGAGAGAGCAACAGTAATAGCCTCACTAGGTCTTCAACCTGTTTGCATTGTTTATGTCAGGTTTTTTGTGGCACTGAAGAGAAGTACAGGTATACTGTACTGTTTGTGCAATTCGAACATTTAATATATGTGAGACATTTTTGTTAATGAAATGCCTGTTCCAAAATAATACGGCATTTCAGAGTAAGCTATCATTTGAATGTTTTTAAAAAGGAAAAGCCTTATAAATTTGCTATGACAACAAACAGAAGTAGCTTCTGTGTAGGAATAGGTATCAAACCTTTATCAGCTCAAAGGAATAATTTCAAATATTCTGATCTTTAAGTCTAGACCGAGATGTTATTAATGATCACCTTGAAGGTTCCAGTGTTTTGCAGTGCACCTTAAAGAGGCTTAAACTCAGTCTGTACCAGCTGTGTTTTATGAGACTATCCAGTTACCAGAACATCTAATTGTCCTCAACTGACGAACCTCGTGTAACAAATCAACATCAAAAAGAGCAATAGTGTCTTTATTGCTCAAGGGTTGCAAACTACTTCTACTTGTTGAAATAAACAGTGCTCACAGCAGTTTAGTCTGTCTTTAGAACTGTATATTCAGTTGTTTTTGAAGTAAGACTTTATGACCATAAAAAACTAACTGCACATTCAGCTTTGGCACAATTCTGGCCCATGATGACTTCAACAGCTTACACACAACCTGGTCTGGTGAGTGTGAACATTTTATAACAATATGAAAACTATTGTTGCGATATTGGCCCTAAACAATAAAACCCTGGATTTGACAAAGTTACCATGGGTTAGAGCCAGATTTTCAGACTAGATTTTCTAGAACTGCTGACAGAAGTACCAAAGTGGACTAGCAGATTTTCCTTTGTGCACCCACTTCCTGGGAAAACACAATTTTTGCGTCCTTTTCCTTTTCTCAGGTAAAGATAAGGAGTATGTGTTGCTTGGTGACAGAAAAAAAAATCAGTTTGAGAAAAGGATGAAGAAAATAAGGGAAAAAGAAGATCTCAAAAGCCAATAAGGTGCGAAACAATGATGGACACTGTGTCAGGTTAACAAGTGTACTTCTAATATGGGGCATGGCAACATCACTAGAACATCCACTTAAAAATCATAGCAACCTAGCAGCAAAAAGAAGAGAATAAGCTGAGAAATAGGAACACTTCCTAAGATTAATCAGTTAGAGCCACTTTGGAGGCAGCTGACACAATCTGACTCTTTCCATTTTCCATTTAGCTTTAGACTGATGTTTAAAACATATACCAATCTACATATATATTTAGATAAAAAAGTATCTAAATTATAAAACATGCAGTCTCCACTTTTTTAATTTTACACACACGGTATGGAAAAGGAAGAATCATTTTCCCACAGAAAAGAGAAAAAGTGAAAGACGTTTAAAGTGTTTGAAAATCAAAGGAATCACTCTAAACACGGTTTACAGAGAGATATAAATCTTCTACATTAAAACGAAAATGATATGCACCCACGTTAAGGATTTGAATCTGCCCCAAACACCTGCAGTGTGCCTGCCTAGACAGACTTGTGCCACAAAACCCACTTCCAAAAAATTTAAAGTTTCTAAAAGATTTGGGTTTTCTCTTTGAATAGGAAATATGTCAAAAGAAAAGAAATACAAAACTAATCTTCTAGACAAAGAACAGGAAGAAAACTGTCACGTTCTGTGGTTTACATTTATAACAGGACCCTATCTAGAGATTATAATAGTTTCAAATCTATTGTAGTTGAGGATATGATGTCATAATTTAAAGGACGCAGATAATTTAGTCCACAATATCTATTCATACCAACAAAGGAAAGCAAAACGAATATGCAGAACACTTACATACCCCAATCTCCTGGATTATTTCTCTTTTGCATGGATTCATCATCCATGTAAGAGTATGTACTTTTTTTCCCAAAGTCATCTGCTAGTTTAAATTTTGTGAAAGCACAAGTAATTTCAATTCCATTAGATGCACACATCAGACTGACTGATTTTCTCTCTCTCTAAACAATTTTCAGTGAAGCTTATTTTAAAAATACTGCATATGATACTTAACACACTCTATTCACATGACTTTACAGCATTAGTCATTACTGATTAATGAAAAACATGAGAATTTGCTAAAGAAAAGCTGAAGAGACTATCAAGTTAGCCAAAAATAAAATAACAATCAACACAAAATATTCAAAGTCAATTAATTAGGCTTCTTACCTTGTTCTTTTATCTGACGAATTTGCTTCACAGTTTCTTTCAAGATTGCACATTTGTCAGGTTTAAAGTTAAAGTTGTCAATGTCATTAAAATTTGCAAAAATCAGCTCTGCAAGTTCTTCAATGTATTTATTCTCTTGCTCACGATTGCGTTTCTCAGTGCTTCTTTTAGGGCTGAAAGAGGAGTTTATAAAAATGCTGTCTTTAATGTCAGTGTACTTGCTTTCTGGCCAGCTCAAAGATGATTTAAAAAGGTTTGACAGTAGTTTAACAAAAACAGAGAGAGAACTCTGTTTTGTAAATTAAGCATGTGCTCTCTCACTACCAAAATA
The DNA here is from genome assembly GCA_013399915.1 of Illadopsis cleaveri. Lineage (NCBI taxonomy): Eukaryota > Metazoa > Chordata > Aves > Passeriformes > Timaliidae > Illadopsis > Illadopsis cleaveri. The sequence continues at coordinate 87,997 of VXBB01009306.1, read as the reverse complement.
TAACTTACAAGTTTCTCAAGCAGAAAGCTTTCCTCTGGAACAAGGAAAGGAGCATTAGAAAAGATGCTACTTATTTTTTTTTCTAGCACTCATGTTTTTGGTTTGAAAGAGGATTGGGATTAGAAATGGAAAACACAAGATTATTTTGGGGGAGTGGGGCGGGATTTGAATATTTACAAGTGTCCCTCCCACACAGCACTGAGAATCCAGAGTATTATATAGTGATTGTGTATGAGAAAATAAAACAGCTTAAATAGTTAAACTGAGCAATCCCTGCCTCCTTGTGAATTTATGGCAGTCTTAAGAAAAGATGATGAATGAGTGGTTATGCTTTAAAATGCATTTGTGTTGGTAACAGAACTGCTATAAAGCTGGAAAATATTTTTCAAGACCTAGATTATAATGTACAACAGAGGTGGTAAAAAAAATCTCAGATTGACAAAATGAATGACTGAAGACTTCTTGCAGTGAAAGCCAAAAAACATTTTTACATCTCTCCTAAATCGTCCCCAAAATTCTGCATTTTGGCATGACACTGGATTCAAAACTAAACAAACAAATAATAATAAAAGAGAATAGTTCTCATGCCCATCCCAAACCCTCAACAACACAGAATTACTGCAATAAATAGTTTGGCACTGACTTCTCTTCGCAAGAATGTTGTTTGTCATCTTCTAACTGAAAAACAGAAGCACATGTAACCTTTTTTTAACTCATTCTCTCAATATTTAAAGAAGTAAATGGTCTAACCTGGGTCCAACCTGATCGGGATCCTTGCGCTTTCTTGACTCTGCTCTGGATGGGTCAGAGGTATTTTCTCCCATCCCACTCATCTTGAACACATATCAGCAACTAAAAGGAAGAAAGTGCAAAGAAAGGGTTATGGTGGAAAAGTCTTGAGTTCTCAGTTCCTATTTCCAAGTTTCTCATTCCATGCTCAACTAAGCTATTACTTGGCAAATCTATCATTTGAAATAGAGCTTGTTTGAAAGGCATCAATAAAACCACTGTGTTTATGGCCCCACAAAATGCTACACATAACTCCTAGAGAAAAAAATGTGTGGTGGGCAAGTAAAGCATTATCATCTCTTTGATTGTTACCAGTTATGTAAGAACAGATAAGTATATTTTGTGCCTGTGTTGCTGAATTTTCATGGCAAATTTACAAGGTTGAATGATGAAGACAAAGGAAAAGCCATAGTGCCATACAACAAGAAAAACACAACAGAAATACATGAAATGAAATATGTGTCCCAGCTATGTGAAAAGGTAGTACATGCAGCTTTAGTTAAAAACCAGAAGATAATGCCTGCAAAGTACACGTACAAAACTGTAGGAACAGAACATCTGTCAGCACTAGAGATCGCTGAGGAACTGATAAATATTTTGTACATATAATCTACCTCATAAGGAGAATAACTTGTCAAGCTAACGCAGCAAAACAATACAAGCTCATAATTTGTGCAATAAACAGCCTGTGGGAATCCTGCCCTGCTCCCAACTGTTGATTTCCCTATGCCCTGTAGAAGCACATGAAACTTGCCTGCCTCAGATTATGTATTTCTCAACAAGTACCAATATTCTGGAGGCAGAAATGACCAAAGGACATAGGGAGAAAATGTAAATGATCAAAAATTCATGCAAGATGGGGCAGTTCCAGCTCAGCATCTGCCTAGTTGCTGCCAGTTTTGTGAGGATGATGGCAGAGAAGTGTTCCTAGACATTTCAGAGAGTTTCTGTGTTGTTTGGGATTAGCAGAAAAAGAAGCATGAGGGCCATGAAGGAGGTGAGCGTATCCAGGAGGTGATTCATACCATACTAAAATAAGAGCTGGAGCCTGTAATTGTATGACCACTTCACCTAGAAATCAGGTATCAAAACAAGGGGTTCACCACCTCCTTCAAGCCCTTCATCTCTGTCCCACCAGTTCTCTTCCCTCTGCTGGCCTGGTCAGCCATGCACTGAACCTAATGAGGGAGCTGCTGGGGGTTAAAGACACAGTCTCCTTCCCTTTTTCTTTTTGACATTTTTAAAGATCTAGCTGCCAGCCTATGTGTTGGTAATGAGATGTTCACATTGGAAATCTCAGTTTTCCCAATGAGCCAACGGAGAAGATATTGCAGATATTGGCAGAAACAGCCCAAACACTAAGGTCTGAGCAGTAAATGTTGAGAAAGGCCACTCAGTGAAACCTGAGCAAGCAAGTGATGAGTTGGAGCCATCTCAGATTCAGAACTGACCACCACCTAACATTTCCCTAAATTAGAAGTAAAAAAAAAAAAAAAAAATTCTTTTCACTGAACGTATTTTTTTCACAGAATATTCTGAGTTGGAAAGGACCCACACGGATCACTGAGTCCAACTCTTAAATGAACGACTCATACCGGCATCACACCCACAACCTTGGTGTTACTAACACCATGCCCTGATCAAGTGACCTGATCTCTGTATTTTTTTAACCAGTTTGAGCAGAGAGTGAAGTAATTTCCCTTCTTCTAGATACTGTTCAAGTTCCAGGAGAAAGACTGTATAATATATAGCTTCCATCGGGTCTTTGACATGAATGGTATCAGACTGTATTTGAAAGATACCTGGATTATCTTTTTCTCTACTGAGTCTACACATGCATATCTACATATACATACACGCTGCCATGTGTATGTATCCCCCTGTAAGCAGAGCAAGGCCGTGGTTCTGTGGCAGCGCAGACACAACCCTCAAAGGGAAGATGTACCATCACAACCTCCACCAACCTGTCCTTGCTACAGAACCCCAGTGACCTCATCAGGGCAAAGGCAGAGCCACAGCAACGCCAATCGCGCTGAGGAGCACGAGACATCCACCGCAGCCTCCACTGTGCGCTGACACTGGCTGCTCTGTAACAACTGCCTCTCCTCACTGATTTCTAGCCACAGCAGACATACACACCCAAATTTATCCAAGTACAGAGCAGCAATATGCGTTCATAGATTAGGAGCTAAGCACTTCCTTGAAACTCTGTGATTTCACAAGTATCACAAATAAGAGCTCCAAGGAAGGTGGAAGATACTATTAAGGAAACTGACAATATTTAAACAGAAGCTTTGTCAGCGGAGGGCTGGAACTGTCCTTGCAGCTCTATTTCAATGACTAAATTTTTCACTGATGAAGGTGAGAAAAAATCATCAGCATGACGAAAGCTGTACATTCCCAAGATCTGATCTCTGATTCAGACTCTGATGGTGACCTAAAGTTCAGAAGAACAATTAGGCTTGGAAATCCCTTCATTTCTTATGCTTCCCAAGTAACCCCTGAGAAATGTAAATCAGCTATTTTTCTTGAGAAAAACAAGCATAACAATTCACAAATGCCTGTCAAACCTTCAACTGTCATCTTACTCCCCTCCCAAGTACTAAAAGAAGGTAAGCATTTAGGGTGGACACCACCTTCCAAAACCCCTTCCTCCTCAAGAAAGCATACAGAAACTGTTACTGACAGCTTTCCTACCTACCTTTGCTACCTCTGTCAGACCTACTTCAAAAGGAAGTTTTATTTTTGCAGGAACCAAAGTTTCACCAGTAGCTCCACCAATGCATAAATCAATCCTTCTTGCATTCACACTGATGCTATTCTGTAGGAATCCCACTGGGTGCACACTATCAGCCTTTGGAGGACATATTAAAACTCATCTCCCACCATAAACTCTAAACTTTATCCTACTGCATTAAGGGGAAGAAAAGTGGTATCATAATTACAAAACTAGACCTTCTTTCCTTATTAAACACAGCAAATAGTTCTAAACAAATAATATATGTATTTATTTTGTTTGCACTTACATTTTTTTCTCAGCAGCATTATCAGTTTATTCTTAGAATGAGTTACCCATTTCTTTCTCACTCATCATAATTTATTTCTGGAAATCTACCACCTACTACCATGTTTGCTTTCTGTTCTCCTTTATGTCTTAATTAAAAATCATGTTCTATACCTCAAATATTTTTATAGGCCATTTTCTTGTCTTGTAGGTGACTGTGCTCCAGAGCAGAATGTAAAATCCAGAGATAGGTATCTTGGAAAGTGGCGAGCTAGACACACGGTATTGAAGCAATCTAAAAAAATCTCAAAGGCTAAAATGAAAGTCACTCATCCGTATCTCGCACACAGTACTAAAATCAAAACGATGTGCCCCCAAACCCCTGTCTCCCTAGGTATTTAGGGTCTGACTGGGATAGTTAAAAGGTCAGGTATTCTTTCAGAATTCAGAAACTAAAATCTATTCCCTAGTTAGGAGAAATAAAGAAGAATCAATTTTTGAGAAGGTGTGGATAGACTCTTCTGTAACAGTATCTTACCAACCAAAACCACCAGAAACTGGGCAATGCAGATAGAGTTTCCTCTTCAGAGAGAGCTCCCGTGCCTCGATTTCCCACAATGCAGGACAGCCTCCTGGGTGCTAGGCTACCCACCTGCCAAAGCTGGATGTTTATCAGGCAAAGAGGGCAAGGCTGATTAACTCTCACAGTGCAGAGTCTTTAGGGGTGTGGTCTATACCAACAAACTCAGGAGTGAGTAGTTCAAACTCTCTCTGAAGACCCAGGGATTGAGGTTTAACTCTCTTATGCTGAGGAGAGTAGCAAAGCTCCATCTCCCATTTCTCAGCAATGACTTTAATGAGTCAAAAGACATGAGGAAACTCTCCCAGTTTCCTCATGTCTTTTAAAAAGAAAGCAGCTGTTTCACATAGCTTTGCATGAGCTAATTCACAATCAAGACCAATGCATACCACTAGATGAAGAACTTGAGAAGGTTTAGGTACCACTACAAATTTAATCTGGCACAAGCTAGAAACTAAAATGACATTTTTCTGAAGAAAGTACTTCTGGGCTCTGGGTAATTTCCAAGCAAGAAAATGTCATGAATTTTTATTGAATTGATAGAGGCATTTTAGACATAGAAATAAATATCTGTGGGTTAAAGCAGCTAAATTGCATATTATGCTTTTTGGTTTCTGCCTTAACTAACTTCCTCCATACATATTAATCTGTATCAAAATGTCTTGGTTATTAATTATTACCAACAGTTTTACACTACACAAACATTCAAAACATTCAATATTTTAACAAGAGAATTTAGGAACTTCCTGAACCATTCACAGAACTTCTCAGCTCAGAAAACAGAGGTCCCACATTTGAAGTCTGAATTTTTCCAGGAAACATGACAATTCAAAACTAAAGACACTATGAGTATGAGAGACTTGAAGTTTTACTCCAGTAAACTTCCCCTTAAGGGAACTACCTTAGATTAGAAAATAGCATTTATCCTGCTCCACTGATCTTTTTATACATCTCTACAGGAATTTTCAGAAAGAAGAAAGATAAAGAAATTAAACCACTCGATCCATTCAACGCTTTAGAAGTAGTGGAAATGTAATATCAGCTCTATAATATAAAAAAACAGAAATCAAGAAAATGTTGGTAAGGGTTATTTAGCAAGGTATAGAAAAAACAACTAACCAAATTGGGAATTAGCAAAAACAAAACCACCAGTAATCACTGCTTTGAGGAGAGAGAGGTAAAAACATGCTTGATAATGAAAAAAATAGCATCATATGTCAGATACTGAACTAAGTCAGTTTTATTTTAAAAGAAATTGTCTTACAAAGTTAAATTTGAATGCATGTCTCGCAGAATGAATTCTAATGCAAGACCAGGCACTCCCTTTTTCATTGTGCAAGTTGTTTGAGAGCTGTATTGCACTCCAAAATACAAACATAATATCACACTGTGGAATTGGTATTTTGCCTTCTGTGGTACTACCAGATTCTTCTACTCTATATTATGTTTTTTTCCATGTGTTCTACCCCAACAAAACACCAAAACTACAACAATAACAATAATAAGAGCTGAACTTCTAATGCTAAGATGCTACTCAAGCTTTAATTCCACTGGGCATAAATGAGCAATAAAGCAATGGAAATATAAATACACTCGCTGTAGCATTTTCCTACAAGGAAGGAGATAATTAGAGAACCAGATATATTATTACTAAAAATATCCAAAGAACTAATTTTATTCTCCTACTGATGACCCGTACCAACGGGACATCTCAGGTAACTTAATACTTTTTTCCTATTTATATTTAAGACCAGAAGTGCATTTTCCCTCTCTTTCCATTTAATTTTCACAGACCAAAGCATCCAAAATACTTGTAAAAAACCCCACTGGTTAATTATGTCAATTGTTAAATGTAAATCACAAACACTTAAAAGTTAAATTAAAAAACTTTAGGATAGTACATGTTAGTAACTACATTCACTGACACCTAACCAGTTCCTACCACATGCTGGGAGACTGAAACAACAGAGCCTGAAATATGCTTAAATTCTTTTTCTTGTTTTTTGGTTTTGTTTTTGTTATCAGTAATAAAACAATAGTCTCTGCTCTTGTCGTGACGGCACATCCTCCTTTACATCCTCCACCAGCAACTGCTAAAGTTGGAGTACACAGACTTAACCTAATTATAAAGCTATAGTAAACATCCATCTTTCAAATGGGAAAGAAAAGCAGAGGCACTGTGAAGTGGGAGACAAGAAAATATCTAGCACAAATCACTTGTGTGAATTTTTACATCTCTTCAACTCCTCAAATGTCACAGAGGAACATGGCATGCAGAGTAAGCCTTCCAACACCAATCCTCAGCCCCAGTGAATTCAGTTAATCATCCAGAGTCAATGTAGAAGAAGATAATGTGCATTTTATCTCTTATCAGAGCAGGCCATCTTCCAAACAAGGCCTGTTAAACTGTCAGATTTATTATAAGCCTAACAAATGCAGTTAAAGAATAAATGAGGATTACACCTTCAAAGCTGCTATTTCAACCTGAAAAGTAGCAAACAAAAGGTAAAGTACCATATAGTGGACAATCAGGTAGCAGTACTATACTACTACCCCTCCAGCCCACCAACACATGAAACTAGTGTACATACAACTGATATATATCAAAGAGGTTTACTAAAGTCAGTGTTTTATTGAGTAACAAACAGAAAAATACTGTTTACTGACCAAAAATATACAAGTCAGTGAAAAGTTTGGCCAAAAATTTTCTCCAACAGCTAATCTGAAAAAAACAGCTTATAATTCTGTGGTTGTTTACTCAAACATAAAGCCATTACAGTTCATCCTTTTTTCCTGTGAAGTTGCCATCACTAGAAAGCTTTCTATCTCAGTTTCAAAATTAGAAATGCATTCTGTGTAACAATAATTCTGGTAGAAGCCAGAGGAAAGTTGGAAGTCACATGCAAATTCTGATTCTTCACATTTTTTCCTGCTTATGAACCCTTTTTTCACTGGCTTCATTTCAGAACTGGAAAATATTTAATATTGATACATACTGCAATCTCCAACCTTTCTGGCGAAGGCAATGCTCGCCAGCCACTTTCNAGAGGGGGGGAGGGGCGGGGTGGGGAGGGGCACTGGAGCCTAAGGCAAACCTTTCCTTGGTCAGCTACAACAGTTCAGGAGGAACTTTAAACTCCCAGCACATTCCACAGTAGCACCTGTCAGAGTCCCAGGCAGTGAACGCACCCTGCCCGCCCCATGTGCTGTGCTGCACTTGGAGAAGCTCAGCCTTTTCACATGCAAAACTTGCTTGGCACAGGTATTTCAACAAATCCAGACTAACATGGATAAGGGTTTGAAAATAAATAAAAAACCCAAGAGGTGAAAATTGAGGAAAATAAAAGGAACAAGGAAAAAAAAGACTGCATTGTCTGGTAAAATAAGATTTAAGGAAGAGATCTACAAATAAGAAGTGTGACAGAAAAGAAAGTTAAGAGATTATTAAACCATCCTCCTGAACTCCTGGTATAAGTAAGCCATGTGCTTTACAACCAACTTACCTATTCCTGTCCTTCACCACTAAACACCTGGAACCCCAAACAAAACAAAGCCAATCTGCCAAAATAAACAAGATGTCCAATACCTTGCTTGGTGATGGTAACCTCACATTAAAAAACATAAACTAATTTATTTAAGATTCTTTCTCAAAACAGCACTATCACTTTTACTACAGATGAAACTTTGCCGCCCTACAACAGTCACACAGTACAGAGCAAAAAGGGAAAACACACTTTCTAAAAGGAAGGTGATAGCAGCAAGCTGAAAGACTCTAGTCACCTTTAAAGGATTTGTACTAAAATCTGACATGCACCTGTAGCCTCTTCTATCTTTTCTATTCCTTCTATTTTAAAGACAGTCTATTACAGGTAACATTAAAACAAGATTTATGGCAGTATTTACCAAACTCTACTTTATTCTTCAACTCAACAAACTTCTCTAAGAAAAGAAACATTTACTTGGAAATGCCATTGAGTCCACGTATAAAAGTACTGAAAACTGGCTCCAACACCTACTACTCACATTTTTAAGCTGAAGGCTCCTTCCTCAATCTTTTCCCTCATTCTTGCGTAATGGCTTTAGAGTGGTGTGTTAGACAGTAAGAAGACAACATATTCCATTTGCAGCCTGAAAGCCAATAATGCTCATGAATTTTTTACCTGACAGACACTTCAAGATGCCACTGGGAAGATCGTCTAATAAACACATTAGGCTGCAAATGGGCGGCAGCAGCTCTTTAACACATGCTGTAACAATCAAATAAATGGCTAACATTAATGTTCAGTGTTACAGACTGAGATTTAATATGACTTTCTGTAAAATCCACCTACATCTTGAAGGAGAAAGAGGTTTTTCTCAGCTACTCAAACCTACAGGTTTAAGAAACCCCCAGCTTTGCTTGAGACTTTGCCAAAACCCCTCCAGACTGACCCCAGCACTGTAGGCTGGCTCCTACCTTCTGTATTCCCATAGGCTAAGGCTCTTAACAGAGCCACTCACTCAGCTGCTTATGGATTAGGCTACGTCAGCACCTCTAATATGCCCAGGAATAGCAAAACCAGGCTCTAATAAAATGATAGCGAAAAAATAACGGAAGAAGGTAGTACCTTTTCTTTCTTTTTTCTTTTTTTTTTTTTTTTTTAATTTTTTAAAATATACAACAGGTTTGCTTAATTTCTACTTTTAAAGAGGAAAAAAATCTGTTTTCATCAAAGTATCATCAAAGAGGAGACAGCTGTTACTACTGAAAAAAACCTTCAGGACTGTATCGTAATTTCAGGTCTGGGCTTCTATTTCTCTAGTTAACAAGAATTGTTTGTGATTCTTAATAGTCAAGGACAAAAAATTGCAGGTTAATATCACTAAAACTTCCCTTTAAACACCAAATTAAATAACAAATTACAATGCCAGCATATATACATACATCTCTCTCTCTCTCTCTCTGTCTATATATATATCTGTATCTATATATCAGTCACTCTTACATTCTTTAATTTGTATTAGGTAGGTAGCTAAGTTAAAAAACCAAACCAAAACAAAAGTTATTCTAAATTCATTTAGCCTTCTAAGATACATTTAATAAGTATTAAACTATGGCTGCAAAAAATACTAAGCCTGCGAGCATTTTCACTGGAAAAGGAGTCCAAATTCCCACATAAATTGTTTATTTAATCTAGATTTTTCTCTTGTACTTCACAATTATTAACAGCTTATAAGACTGATTCTGAAGCCTACTATTTTATATCTACTGTGATTTAAAATAAAACTTTGTGAGCAGCATAGCTGATAAATGAAACAAATCTAGCAACACAGAAAATGATAATATTATGGGAAACTTTGTATTTAAACAGCTTTTATTTCCAGTTGATGATACTTCTGGAACAGCGAGTTAAGCATATTTTGACTCCTACTGAATCTTCTCCACCAATGTCAGTTTCAAAACTGAAATTTGTTATTTGTCCACTTAAATTCCCACACCAACTTTCCTCCCCAGAAACCATCAAAGAGCAAGGAGAAAATCAGACTTGAGGGAGAGGAAAAATGGAGCAACTCTCACAGATCTAAGGCACTGTGGAAAAACTCAACCCAAGAACATTTTCTAATCTCATAACTGACACAAATGTATACAACACCAGAAAGCTTATACAGTTTGGTGTGATTTTCAAGACGCCCATCTTAGCAGTGAAAAAAATATGACCAATCACATAAACAAGGGCATTTACACATCTCTGTAATGTGGGCTTGCCTACACTAGGATTTCACTCCAGTTAACTGCCTGTCAAACACCAGTCTGTTTACATCAGATAAAATATATTCCATTGATAAAAAGCTCAGGAAACATGGTTCTGTATAGGTAAAAGGTAGAGAGCAAGCCAGATAGAAACACAGGGTGTTTCCACACAATGTTAATTTCCATAAACTGAAATTAATTTTTGTGAATAATAAACAGTGTGTTTCCACACAAGGTACATATGGTAGTTAACACATAGAGTTATAGGACCTACACACAGAGATATTAAACTTACCATATTTGAATTTTAATTCCTTCATTTATCAATTTGAGTTTCAATGACTTCACACAGCTGGAGAGGTGTTGGTCCTCCTGGTCACACTAGGACCAGCTTAGCATGTCTGCACACTCAGGTGCAATGTGATGTGCAACCCAGGCTTCAGCAAAAGATGCTTATGTTGCATGCCACCTTTCATATCTATAACCTGGGCAGCAAAATAATGTTCCCTCAGCCCCAGAGTAGATACTGTTACTGAAAGCACGTAATCTTACTGAAACTTTCATTGCACTTCAGTAACTCTAACTCTATGTGTCTTCTCTGGCGCCTCATCAAAAATTGAACTCATGTTTTCAATTTTCCCATACCTACAGGAACAGGGTTTATTTTTCTTTTGTACATAACCACCCATTACTAGGAAGCATGTTGAAACTTCAGGCCGTTCTTTTGAACGCCAAGCACTGAATTAAAGCTCTGAGTTGCAGAAAGTATACCTAAACATTATCTATAATATTTCTACACTGTTTTGCTATTGTTATTATGGTGAAAGAATAACTCACTGGACGCATATGTACAAGACACATACTCCACATTTCCTCCTATACTACTGAGATTCTTTCATAAGCATACATTTCATTTAACAGTGTATAATAATAATTTTTCAAATTAAGAATCAAAAATTCAAGCTGTTTTGTTCCTGAAGGATGCAAGTTAACAGTTTGAAGTCAAACATACTTATAAGCAAATGGTAATACTCAGCTCCACAAATGGCCACAGTCATGGTAAGTTTAACAGCTTAAGGTGAATTGGACTTCACTTTGATGTCTTCTCTGCCCCCAGAAGTTCAGAATGCTGCATCACTTCTTTAAATTGTACACCCAAATTATCCTGTTCAGTTTACCCATCCTCTCTGCCTCTGAAACACATTTAGAGCGTCTGTCCTGGAAAACTTAGTGCCCTCCTCAGCTCAGTCCCAGAGGGTGCCTGCCTAGTGGCAAGGATGTGGTTCCGGATGTCATGGGAGAGACCAGATGGAGAGTTTGGCCTCTATTCCCATCCCGTATTTGTATGAACAGGTAGATTCCCTCAGCAGGTGCTTCCTGCTGATACTGGTACACATGCCAGTGTCATCCATTTATACTGGAGCAGCAGCATAAGAGCTGGGAAGTAGAAAAAGCTTTTTTCTTATTAATGATGGAAGAGCAACCAATTTAATACATGCTTTTTGAGAGAATATAGCTATATGCATGAAAGATTGTATTTGTATCCCCTCCAACATGCAGAATTACAGTTTTGTACTTAAAATAAATATATTCTAGATGGATATAAAACTTCTGGCAAAGCTACTGTGAGTGCTAACGATGCACATTGTTACTAAGCACAAAAATTAAAGCCACCAAATTTATGTCAGAGCCACACACGTGTCTTGCCAACACTGGCAAAGTATGACTAACTTGATGTTCTTAATACGTCCATGAATTCAAAAACTGGTCTGTGAACATGAGTAACAGTTATTAACAACTTCAAATTTCATGTCAGTCTTCATTTTATTTGCTTTAGTAAAAAAATGCAACCAGCAATAACAGAAGAAGAGGAAATTTTAATTGGCATTTTAAAGCACTTAAAAGCATTAAACTCATAAAAATGTTGTTGCTTTACTTAGTCAACTGCCAAGAAATAAAATTTGATCAACACCAGCTTTGTAGTCATGTGTGTCTATGTGTATATACACACACATATATATGAATACAGGCTGTGACCAAATAAAATATTCATAGAAATGGCTATATGAGTCAACCAAAAGAAACATTTAGTTTATGACTAGTCTGTCATGGAAGCTAAGAGCAGGTATCTTGGAAGAAGGTACTAGGCAGCTGCAGATGATCCTTCCCCCCGTATCTGCTCTCTGTCTCTGACAATCAGTGGTACAAGCTTAGCTGCAGTGTTGCTGTGCCTCCACCTCCCTCTGAACCTATCTTCAGTGGTGCCTAATTCCATCTTAAATCCATATATACCTTTGGCCACCACTTACGCTTACAGACAACACCCTGTAAGCTTTGAAACAGCTCTCTATAAACTCCTCAAAGCAGAAGTGACACTGTAAAAAAATTGAACAGTTCTATGCGTACACTATGACTCAACTGAAATAAATCAGAATTTTATCACTGACTTCACTGAATCTTCGATTTTCCTCCTAGTCTGCTAGAAGAAGATGTCAAACTGTTATTTCTCTCTTTTGTAGGTCATAAATCACTCCATAGGCCTGAAAAAGCTATGCTTATATCCTGCAGCCCAAAGAAAACAAGGTTACTCTCTTAAAACTGAATGCTAATTTTGAGCCATTTTATTCTCTTTGTAAAAATAAACTGGAATTAATTTTTGTTAATAATGAAACAGTTTCTGGTAAAGAAGAATCACAAATGCTAAGAAAGAATCAATGTCTACTCCAAGTATTTTTAATTTTGGATTGTAATGGAACATAATTACTAAAGAGAGAAACACCCACTACATTCATAGAAGAAGCTGACCAGAAGTCTGCAATACACTGCCTCAAAGCAAAAAATAACACACATTTATAACTACTTGGACTGAACACCTGGAAAAACTTCAGGAAAAGGACCAAAAATAATTTTATTCCATGCAGTTCTAACAGAAGTTTCTTCATGAGAATCCTGTGTTGCTCAATCACAACAGCCTAAGCTATCAGGAACGGAAAATCACAGCAGTACAGTATCCTGATGAAGTTTGTTGAGGGACAGCGTGCATAGGAAAAAATTAAATGGAAGCAGCAAAGAAGATATTCAGGTACAAAACACACCGCAAATTAAATGAATTTATCATAAACTTTTGGGTTGAGTATTCATTCACAATTTTCATCCAATTCCTGCACTGTTCCTTATGCTCTGTATCCTCACCACCCAGCCAGCCCTCCCCAGGGCTTCACTGTACACCTTCAGCTATCAGGGCAACTACACAGGGATCAGCCTCACTCCTGGGTACTGAGACCAGCCCACTTCTGAGGGACCCAGGCTTTCACATCTTATGCCTCACCTCCAGAGACCAAAGCTTTACTTGCTAATAATAATTTTTAGTTCAGTTCAGGCATCCTTCTAGGCCTGCCACAGATGAACACAAGCAGTAAGAGAAGCTAAGGAGGAATGCAGGCAGTAAAATGACTCCATCGGGATTTCCTCACAAGTACAGCGATTATCAACTTACAAACAACCGTCTCATTTACTCAGCTTCAGCAGCTTGGCTTGTAGATCCAGTCCTCAGTCCTTAACTCAGCTTTCTTAGTACAATTATGGGGCTATTACATAGCAATGTGCTAACAAACTTATTCTACTTAATAAAGTCGATTCTGAGAATCAAGGTTGTTTTCACACCTTCCCTCATTCTTTTCTATGACAAGCCTAAATGAATAAATAAATAAAATGTCATTATAAAATCTAACCAGACAATTGACTTCCCAATGACACTTATTATTAAAAATTGTTCTAAGAACTCCAGAGTGAAAAAAAAATAAATTTCAAAGTACACCTCTAGTTCACACATTATAAGAAGGGTGTTTTTTGTACAATATTGGTATATTTTGCAATGCAGTTTTCTCTCCTTCCTTGCACAAGAAATTTCCCTTACAGAGATGACAACAAAACGGGGGGAGAAAAAAAAAAAAAGAAAGAGAGCAACACTTTTTGAACATTACCAGTGTAACCCTGTTGACCACAGAAGTATACATAATTTTGAAAAGTGGGCAAACAAAAATTATTCTGGTCAAAGATAGTTTTATATATGCTAGATACAATAATGGTGTAAGAAATTGCTTACACAAGAAAACATCCCAACTTGAGTTTTGTGAGAACACAGAGCCACCTGAAGAACATAGTCTACACAAAAGGTTGGTTTTGCTCCAATTTCCCCCCCCTTTAATACATCCTAAAAGGCACCAGGGAAATCAAAATGACTGTACAAGCAGCAAAAATTTATTTTTCCACAAAACATAGGTGCCAACATATCAGAAAGCACTACTCAGCCCCCACTATCTTGTTAGATCTTCTGTAATGAAATAAAGGAAGAAAACACAAGAAGCAGAGAGGAAGTTTCATTGTTCTTGTGGCTTCGGCATTCGGTGCCGTGAACGTGACAGGCTCTCAAGGCTCTGCTCCACGGCACCGCCTGCCCCAGGCCACTGTACCAAAATGTTACTATGCTGCAATTAAAATAATCAAACTGAGACAAAAGAGAACAAGCAAATAAATAGCGCAAACTTGTTTACGTTTCTGGCTCTGCCCTCACAGTATGAAATAAAGTCTCTTCAAACACAAACTACATTAATTTAAAAAACAATAATATTTTCCTTTCTCCCTCCTATCTCAAAGTAGCATGAGTTTTTCAAAGTCCTAAATAAAATAAACTAAGGCATTTCCTGTATGTATTTAGTTAATTATTAAACCGATTCTAAGCATGATAGTCAGCACCACTACTTCAATATGAATCCGGGGAAACACACTTTTAGCAAACTGCCAGTGCACTGCAGTAATGACTGATCAAAGCATCCTCTCAACCCTGCCCTTAACTTTGGAGGCAAATTTCTAAAGAAATGACAACCAGCACTCCTATACAAATCCAAACACTTAATTTTAGCTTCTTTTTTTGTGGCCCAGGATTAGTATTACTGCTGTGATCTAAGGAGAAACGCTGGGCTTAATGCTGTGTACGAGAGGAAAATAAAGTCAACAAGCCTGCAATAACTTCCCAAGCAGGGGGAACAGCATACTGTCTTCACTTTACTACAAGTAACTACCAATAACCTTTTCAAGGGGGATATTATTAGTTAATTAATCTGCAATATTAAATGCTGTCCTCCCAAGGTTAAAAGAAAGGTAAATACTGCCAAGATATTTAATGACATCATCATGCATAACCATGAGATAAATACGAGGTCTGAAGATTAACTGAATGTCATTGTGTTTACATGATCATGAACTTATAAAGAAAACTATTAAGATTAGAGAATAGAGAAAGTTATATAACAACTACCAGTGTTTCAGTGTGTTTTGTCTACTCAAGCTCTTGGTCAGAACGAGAAAGCTTTATTGCAAAAATGTCTCACTCTGATATATTTTGTACTTTTTCATGTGCATATAAATTACTGAATATTGAATAGTAATTACTGCAATGAAAAAGACACTCTCAGGCTCCACCTCCTCTTGACAGTGGGAAAATATAGATGGGTTTGTGTATTATTCTGGATGCCAGAAAACTTGCTTACAAAAATATTTCCTGTGCACTAAGATATATTTAGCCTCATAAACCCATAAAACTGTCACAGGCAACCACAAGTACACCTGTAGCCATTAAAACAGGGAGGGTGGAGGGGGGGACGACAACAGAAACTGCAGACTCGAATTTACATTCTTCCTTTGCAATTGTTATTTAGAAACATTATCTTTAAACTCTCTTATTCAAACAGAAATTAGCTGTTCCTCCCACTCCCCCAAAACAACATCCCCCAGCCCCGCCAGCATCCAGACACCTATGATGCACACAGGAGCACACATACGTGCAAAGAGAAAGCACTAACAATGAAGTCACAGCACTTCAGAAACACACCTTGTCGTCTTCCAGCCTTTGCAGATGAAGGCAGATCTTACTAGTTTTTCTGCGTCTTCAGATCGAGATGTAGATGAATCCCCCACCCATCACACTGGTTTTTTATTAAAAACAGGAGGGGGGGAAAAAAAAAGATTAAAAAAAAAAGGAAAAAAAAAAGACAATTACCAGTAAATTTACAGCCTTAAAAATATCAGCTCTCCATTATCCCAAACCAGTGTTATGTCTTGATGTAAACCAAAGCACATGCTGAGTGAGGACGTGCGCACACAGCAGCTTATCATCTCTGTCATCTGCTTCTAATGACAGCTGACAAACTGGCCGCGCTAATCCTTCCCTAACTGCTGATCAGAGAGATCCCCCTTTGACAATCCAGCATGGTGGAGTACTCGAAAATTCCTCCTGCTTCTGTTCTGTTGCTGCTCTAAAAAGCAGTTTCCTTTTCATTGAGATAATAGCCTTTTCTGCAGTCACGTGGCACCCGGGCTACATTAGCAGAGCTTGATGATAACAGAGTAACTCCCCTCCCTCCCTTCTGCTGATTTGAAGTGTACGACTCCTGGAAAAAGCCAAATCTGACACCCCTGAAATCATTTTGCATCTTCCTGTATCAAAAAGCAAATTGAGCTGTCGATGTGAAAGAGGAATATAAGGGCTCTCTCTACTTCTTGCACCAAAGCTAATTAGCAAGTACATTTTTCAGCAGTGCCTTTGTTGGGGCACACACATTGGTCATAAACATGCCATATGAGACTAAACTGAATATTAAGCATGTTTAATACTGAGTATCTGGCATGCTAGAATTATTCTTTTCCCTCTAGAGTACTTTAAATTTTTGCCTGTAATTTTAGTTCTGCTGCAATAAATACTCTACTCTCAGCAACAACCTATGGTTCAACTCCCCCCAGCACCTAACTCTCCTGCAAATGCAAAAAAGCACAAATAACAAATGATCCACACTACAAACTCCAGTGTCAGTGCTTCTGTATATTAAGTGACATCATTTATCTTGCTTTAACTCAGTACCACAACAAATATCTTAAACATTTTTTAAACACACTGTCAAGTGAGGAAACCTACCTAAGCTTTAGCTTCAGAGTTCCCTCCTGAATGCCAAACCCCAGGCGGGTTTGCACCTCACTGTTCAGAAGTTTTCCTGCTTGTAAAAGGCAAAGTACACAGACAAGCATAATGCTCTGTCCTGCCTTCACTGAAGTAGTTCACAGACTACAGAACGAGCCTTTCCTCCTCTGCATTTGCACCATTTCCCTATTACCTTGGCACACAGCATAAACATATCCAATTTATTGCCCCCAGCTCTGTCCCACTCTGACAGCACTGAGCAGTGCAGAGACCAGTGTAGCCTTACCCAGATATTTCATTGTTGAGATTTGCAAACTATTTAAGAAAGCTGTGGTTGAAGCACTGTAAAATAATTGTCAAGTAAAATAATTTTGCAGCTTTGTACCTGTTCTTTTCCTATATGATCAAGAAACATAATTACCTCCTTTTGCTTTAGGGTAGATATTAGAAAAAAGGTTCTTCCCCCCAAGAGTGGTTGGCCACAGGCACCTCAAGGAAGTGGTCACAGCCCCAGCCTGACAGAGTTCAAGGAGTGTTTGGACAATGCTCTTGGGCACATGGTGTGACTTAGGGATGGTGCTGTGCAGGGCCAGGAGATGGACTTGATGATCCTTCTGGGTCCTTCCAACTCAGCATATTCTGTAATTACTTCTATTTTCATCTTATCCCATTACACCACTTCATTCTCCTTAAAGACAACACTGATCATTGACTTATGGTTTCTGCAGGAAACTGGAAAACGGTGTTAGACTGTGGCTGTACCCACAGGTAAATAAAATGGAAATTGTGAAGAAAGAGTGGCTGTCCTGTATACACGATTTTTGCCAATGCTGCCCCATCACCCTTTCTGTTTACCCCTCTTCCTAAGGACAGCTCTGCACAGGAAAGCAGCCTTGCCCAAGGCTCTGAGGAAACGTGCCCTAACTCCATGATCAATGTTATGAGCTGAGGCCCAACCTTTCTGCAGCAGAGCAGCTGAAAATGAAATGGGAACGAGGCCCCTTCTGGAGCAGCGTGAATCCTATTTCTACTCTTCACTTCTCTTTTCCATGCTACAGAGGGAATCTGTGAGAAAGATTCTCAGTCCAGAAAGAAATAATCTGGTTCCATAAGGAGAATATATTCAGCAGAAAAATATATTCACAGTAAATTGAGGGGGTTTATTTTTCCCAGGTCTTTCTCAGTATGTCCCTCCTTCTCAAGGCACTATACTGCATAGGGTAAGCAAAGTGAACATTATTTGGAGTTATATATAACTATCACCCCAATAGAAGAGAAACTGCTTTGTAATCTTAACTTTATCTTATTTGCATTTTCCATATGAATTCCTTATCTAAAGAGGATGCATCAAGCATACTAAAATTAAATTGGAAAATGACACTAATGGGACAAAGCCTGAAGATTAGGGAAAGCATCTCTGATATTCAAGGAAATATATTAACAATCACCAGAAGGAAAATGAGCTTTCACAAAATGCACGCATACAAAACACTTCACTTGTGAAGTACAAACCTAAGGAAAATGTAAAAAATGGGAGTATCCCAGTCAGATACCATAGCCAGAACTATCCTGCTAATATTTACAGGAATCATAAAATAAGAAATTTAAAGTCAAAACAATATGGTGAGCACAAACAATAATCACAGTGTTAAAGAAAGAGTTATGTGTAAATAAAAAGGAGGTAACAGAAAAGAGTCATTGTAGCAATAAAATAGGAGTTGAAGGCTGAAAAAGCAGTGAAAGTTCACAGATGTTGTTAAAAAGATTGCTTCGTGAAGAACAGTATACAGATAAAGCTAATGGAGAAGTGGGAACATTCCACAGCAGTGTACAGACCAATTCTGGACAAAAAGGGAAAGGAGAAATGAGTGAAAAAATACTCCTGACAGAAAACACTGTTCTGAATGGGAGTAAGGGAACATGAAACAGCAAAGTAGGAAAGGCTCTTTGTCTTTATCAGGCAGTGAATACATGCTTCAAATGAAATGACGGAGTTTTTGCTACCTTTTATATAGTTTCACAGGATCATACACTTAATTTGGGGATAAGCAGGTGACATTAAAAACTAGTTCTAGCATTACAGACTTTTTCATGTTAGGATAAGACACAGACCTTACACAGCAGAAGAGGTTCATCTAAGTTTTCTGTAAGAAATATATTTCATTAATACTTTTTCTTTGCCCAGCCACAGGTGACTTTGCAGTAGACATGAGGAAGATGCAGCTTCACTAAAGCACAATTTATGTTCAAACAACTGAAACTGATAAACAGAATACTGCCTTCATTGCATGCATTTCACAGTTTTTTAAAGTTTGTTTTCTTTTTCTTCCTTTATTTTTTCTTAAGAAAGAGTGAATCGGGCAGACAGCACTTACCACAACAATCTGGTGTTCCTTGCCCTTCTAACATACCCACACCTGAGACAAGGACTGGTAAAGCCATCTCAAAATACCTTTTCAGTCTATCTTTTTAATTCCAAAGGATAACTTTTTAGTCCTTTCTCTCACTCTCTATACCATATCCAGGAGGATCCAATTCCACCCTCACAAACCCTTCAATCCTATCGGTTTGGAGTAGCCAAAGGGGTACCCAAATGGACATCTATAGTAACAGCCCTCATTTGCAAAATAGCAAGACCTTTCAAACTGTGTAAAACTGCAAAGCTGACTCACTAGGCTTTATTTAAGGCATAAGGCCACTGACTTTTAGGAAAGCTGACTGGGCAGCATTAAGTCTCACTCCTTGTGAGAAAGACTGGAAGGGCACTGCACCCAGCAGAGAGAACAACCAGAAACTATCATGACTGACTGCTATGATGCACAATAAGTATATTACTGCTCAGATAAAGAACAAAGACAGTATAGTGATTTACATGTGTTACATTTCAGTAAATGTAGATGCAAACATACAGTTTTCAAATATTAGATTTTTTTTTTCAAACTCCTCTAAATGAACATTTAAAAAAACATTGGTTTTTCAAGTCAAAACTGAAAATCTGTTGACTTAAATGTCAATGACATCGTCATTTTATCAGTTTAGGAACTCCTAATTGAAAACTTCTAATTGAAAACTAGGATTCTTCCTTTTACCAGCTGATGAAAAAAAGAATAGAATACTGTAGATAAATCTAGTTTTTCTGACCTTTGCACCTCCACTCAAAGGGCACAGAAATCATATCACTGGAATTTGCAGCATCTGGCATTGCTCACAGTCAGTCTCTCTATTAGCAATATGTGCACCTACAGTGCTAAGAACCTTTTGATTTCTGTCCATACGGGGGCAATGAAAAGACACTTCCTCCACTCTCAACCTCTTACACATTACTGTTGACTTCTCTCTTCATTTCATAAAATGTCCATGCTTCTTGAAGACAGCTCATCAAGGCTCTCATAACTTTCATAAATACACACCCAGCCATCCACTCAGAGCATTCCACGTGCAAGTATCTGCAACATCTAACTGGAGAATTCAATACTGAGGTGTGTGTGTCATATATAGCAATTAAGTTCTGTATGGGCATGTCCACTGACAACGGTGTTCTTTTTTTTTTTTTTTTTTAGATAAGTTTGATAACTATGGTTAGTTGAAATTTTTGAATAGTAGTTGATGAGGATTTCTCTTTTCTTTTTTTTTTAATCTCTACTGCTTCACTCTTTTGTCTTTAATTAAGAAGAGATACAAGAGAAGAAAAAGAGGTTCTTTCAGTGCAATCTGGAAATGGTCAGCTCCTGGCTCAGCTCTTTCTCCTCCTGCAGACTAAAAAAAAGGTTGTTCTCCCCTGCTCAGAGCCTCTGAAGCAGAGTGTTTGCCAGTGCTCTCTATGGCTTATACACAGAGAGGTGCTCTCTGGTGGAAATGGGCCTCAACCCACAGAGAGAAAAGTTCAAGACCACGAGTTGCTTCCATCTTTGCTGAGGGTACATGAGAGGAACTCAGCAAAGGAAGTTTAGCAAGCAGAGAAAAGCAGAACCAGAATGGAAATACTAGAGCATGGAAAAAAAATCTTGTATTAACACAACATGTTACATAAATGTATTAACACCTAGTCCTACCATGCGTTTTTAACAGAATGTAGCTAAGTTATGAGGAGTCTGGGATTTTTCAAAAAGAAATTACTTTACGCTCTACAGAATGTGCCTTCCACAGAATATATTTTTAAAATCAGCTTAAACTCTATTTCACCTCATTTCAAAACAGAAGTACTTCTAAGGACTTTTAATAGTAAAAGATTCCCAAAATCTGCAGACTGACTGCTGTCAAGATTCAATGGCTGAGATTTGAATTAGACAAAAGTTTAAACTAGATAAAAGTCAGACAAGAAAATGTTTATTATTAATAGCAAAACAAAACCATACTAATTAATCCAAAGATAAAGTAGGTTTTCTTTCATGTAGTCTTATCTATAAATAAAATATTTCTAAAAGACATCATATGATTCAATCAAGGTAGAGGATTAAAGATGAAATAATTCGGTGAAATGTCAAGGTTTCTGATAACCAGGCAGGGCAGAACAGTGTAACACTCCAGCTGGCCACAGCAGCAACAGTGTGTGAACTCAGCAAGATTTGATACATTGCCTGTGTTTCCCTTGAAACAGAAACTTGCCGTTGTGTTTAATGCAAGTGGGACCTCTGTCTTTTAGTTCAGGATACGGCAAATTATTCTGCCATACCTGGTGATGAATACTCAGGCCTCTGCACCAAGATCTCGTTCTTAAGAGAAGACTAACATTTCCCAGAAGGTCACAAAAATCTCATGTCTCATCCGTGTTCAACAGTCTTTTAACTGCTAGTGGCTTGCAGACATTGCCTTGCACTTGAAAAGCCAGTTCCCATAAGAAGCAAGCAGGAAAGACACAGAGGCTGTATCTTGCAGATCCTGAAATTCTGGGCTTTCACATCCTTCCAAGAGACCTCAGTGAAGAAAGGAGATGCCACTGATTACAACTAGTGTGACTTGGAGAAACTGGAACACAGGGACAGCAGCTTTTTACAAATTTGAGGATAAATAATAAGCTAATTTAATGTTGCATCATCCACTCTTATCAATTCTAACAAGCACCTGAAGCAACACTTAGTGATGCTGAGTGGTGAACAACGACAATGAACAGCAAACATTGATGCCTGACCCCTTGTCTTAACCACTCAGAATGTGGTACACAGTAAAGCAGGGTCATGCTCCAGATTTTGGTATTATTTAACATCCAAAATATCAGTGGATGAGATGAGGTACAGAAGAGAAACTGAAGAAAGTTAGGTTTTTTATTAATACATTTCAAATGGTAATTTCCATCAGTATTAGACAGAACCATGAAACTTAACTGAGCCCTATACTCCTGAGAACTAGAAGACCTGGCACTATCTGATGAGAAAACCGTAAGTCAGAGACTGCAGCCTATCAAATAAAACAAAAAGTGAAAGGAAAAGCAGGAGCAATTGAAATTAATTTGACTTACAATAAAATAATTAAATACTCTCCTATGAAATAAATATCAACTTCAGGACAAATGGTTTATGCTCATTTTTATAATGAGGTAGATGTGACAAAATTGCCATTTAACTTTAGTATTGTGCAAATCCAGAAACTAAAAATCCCACTTGTGACAATGAAAGAGGAAAAAAGCCCACAACCTTTGTGAGAATTCAACAGCAATGACTGAATGTAGGGTATTAAGGAATATTTAACATAATGACAGTTGTGTGTTCAACAGAAACCAGACTTGCTCACTTATCACACAAAAATGCAGGTTTGGTATAAGCAGCGGTAATAAGAAATGACACCTTTAAAGCATGTAGGACAATTCTAATTTCATTTAAGTGAAGAAGCAATAAAATCTAGGTATGCAGGCAAATATTTACAGTAGAAACAAGACAGTTCTTACAGAGACTTAATTTGGAGCAGAAGTGCTACATAATATGAACTAATCTCCAGTGTGGTTAGCACTGAATATTTAAGTCTATGATAAGAGAAAACATGTCAGAACTGAGGTCTACTGCTAACTCTTAAAAGTTCAACACACTGAATTCCAAAACAGGAATCTGTTTTACAACTTTAGTTTGTACTAGGTGTTCCCTAAAATCAACTGCAAAGTCGGTTCATATGTAAGACTGAAGGGAAAAGATCAGGAGCAGAATACCACTTGATCATTTTAATCTGAAATATTTAAAACATATAGCAAATCCTGTCCCATCCTGAGGACTCCTACACATATTTATGTCATACTATACATCAGTATGAAAAAGCCAAACACAATCTTTGAAAATAGATGGCAGACACATTACAACTACTATCAACTGCAAATAGCAGGCCTGACAGATCTTCCCTCAGTGTAGAATTAGTGACCCACGCCATGTTTATACACAGTAAATTTTCCACAAAAGCAATCTCAAAAGTATTACTTTAATGAAAATATCAACAATATGGGCGGTGCATTTAATTTTCTTAAAGACGGCATTTGAGTATGTTGTACTGAAGCATAAGATACAAGGTCAGTTAAATAAGGAGAAAAGTCAAGTTTGGAAGAATACATGGCTATTTCATTGCTTTCCTTTTGGCAAAGAGATTCCCATCTTTATCTTCCAAACACATGGCTGTCATGACTCATCTTGAAAAAGCAGTACTTGACAGTTCACAGGACTATTTCTTACAATCATTAGCAAATAACCTTTAATATGAGACTTATGAGTAATTTAGATTTTTACATATTGCCAGTCCCAGGTTCTTAAGAACCTACATTTTCTAAGCTCCAAGTTAATAATGCAATAATATATAATACAGCTTAAGCCATTTGTCTTGAGTGAAACAAATATCCTTTTGAGAAGAAATCAGCCAAGTCTAAATTAACTGTCCTTTCTGCTGTGCGATTCCTTCCCCAAAACTAAAGAGAAAATAGGCAGGGCATATAACATATCAAGACAAAAAGAGCTCAAAGAAAACATTTTGGTGGCCGCTTTAACAGCAGCATGGCAAAGACACAGACAATTTGAAATAATCTGGACATAAAGTCATATTTTGCCTTCAAAGGTCAGAAATGCATCCACAATCCAACAGAGAGTCAATGCAACTGTGAGAGAACTGATGTGCTCTGTTTTCAAACTAGACCTCCACCTGAGAAGCAGAATGCCCCAACAGGACCACCTTAAACCCCAAGTACATGGCCACTACCTTTGTCCAAAGGCAGTCCAGCCTTACTTCCTAAACAATATTTCAAGACTGTCTTGTGACTTGTTTTGTGATGTGCATTTGTATCAACCGATTTGCAGATGACACTGCAGTGCTAATTTTGAATGATAAAGCCATGTAGGGTCCTGGACGTGGGAAGGCTGATTTTCTCTTTATTGCATATGTGACCAGCAGGTCAAGGGAGGTGATTCTCCCCTTCTCCTCTGCTTTTGTAACACCCCTTCTGGAGTCCTGCATCCAGCTCTGTGGCCTCCAAAAGAAAGAACATGGATCTAATGGAGTGAGTCCAGAGGAGGGACACAAAGATGATCAGAGGGTTGGAACATCTCTCCTATAAAGACAAAGAGAGTTGGGGTTGTTCAGCCTGGAGAAGTCTCCAGGAAGCCTTACAGAACATTCCAGTACCTAAAGGGGACTTACTGGAAACCTGAGGAGGGACTCTTCACAAGGGCATGTAGTGACAGGACAAGAGTAAATGGCTTTAACCTGATAGAGGGTAAGTTTGGATTAGATATTGGGAAGAAATTTTTTACTATGAGAGTGGCAAGATGCTGGAGCAGACTGCTCAGAGAGGTTGTGGATGCCTCATCCCTGGAAGTGTCCAAGGACAAGCTGGATGGGGCTTTGAGCAACCTGGTCTAGTGGAAGACATTCCTGTCCATGCAGGGGAGTTGGAACAGGATGATCTGTAAAGTCACTTTCAACCAATACTATTCCGTGATTCCACGATGTTATGGGAGTTGGGGGGTTTGGATACTATTGTTTTGGAATAGCTACACAGACACTCTGATAACCACTCAGACTTTTGAAAATGCTTCTAACTTAACTCAGCAGAGCCAAGGTTCAGGGACAATCACTTTACTCCCAGAAGAGAGCCTGACAGGAGTGGATACAATGAAATTTAAGTGAACTGAGGCCATGAATTAGTACTAAAGGGAGCTTTGTTCTCAAACTGGTGTGATTCTCTTGATTAGCACGTTTGACACTGCATTTGCTTGCTGACATTACTGTTCAAAAAAAGTTAAGGTACTAGGGGGCTGCTGAAACGTTTTTTTCCTTGAAAGGCTTTTGGAAAAAAAATCCCACATTTTCCATTTTTGAAATTTTACATGGGAGGGGGTGCAACATACAATGGTGACCATCCAAAAATGTAAGTTCTTCCAGATCAAGAGGAAAAGGTATCTACAGTGCAATACATTTTACAAACAATGTCGAGAAACCAATAAAGAAAGGCAAATCCACGTCCCTATCAGCCAAGAGAGATGCAGTTTCTTAAATTACCTGCTGCCTGGAGATTTTGGATTTAATGCAATTTTGAATACACTGGCTGTCAATACTACATAAATGCATATACAGTGGGCACTGAGGGGCACATCTGAGAACACTTTTTGAGAGAAGCAACAGTGGAGAGCCCCCAGTGGAAGCAATGAATGATGTGTTGGAAATTAATTAACAGGGACAATTAAAATACTTTAACTTTAGAAAAACAGGTAATACAAGACTACAGCTCCTGTCTGCAGTGCTGCTCTTCTCTACAAAAGTGTGGTTTTAAAAAAAAATCCTGTGGTCTCAATATTATTTTATGACTTTAAATATTTCATAATACAAGGGGAAAAAGGAGCAAAGGAAATACTGAGCTGAGTATCCCCTACATAACATTGATACTAACATTTGTATTTGCAATGGAGATTACTGAGATGGATAAGGAGAAACAAGTGGCAAAGTACCCATTCTGGGTTCAGGTTCTTAGGAAGCTTCCATGACACAGTATCCCTGCAACTTCTAACACATCACACTCACTTAATATCTGTGCTGTATGTAAATTAGATTAATTACTTTTATAAATATATAGCCTGCAGTACCTCAGCATTCTTAAGAGTCAGAGTGGTGGGTAGATAAGAAAAATCAGACTAGCCAAGACATCAGATTCTACAGCTGTGAGGAAGGCTAGATGAAAGTATCCAATAAATACAAAGACCATGCAAAACAATGCCTAAAGTGTAATGGAAGAGAGCCAATATGGAAGGCAACATAAAGGGAAATACTTCCAAGCAGATGGCTCCTTTTAACCAGACACTTTACTATGGTCTAAAAAGTACAGTCTTAAATGAAATGTACTGATATGTAGAAACAATTATTTTTAACAGTTTTCTGAAAAAGCTCCTACTTGGGAAGAACACTGCTTTCTTTTGCCATCACAATCTGATTTCTGATTAGTAACATTTCCCAATCTTTACAACTGGACATGACTTCAGCTGTAAAACTGCCCTTTATCCAAAAGTGCAGTAGAGAACCAAACATATCCAGGAGTCTCTTATCCCCAAGAGGAGTTTTAAAACCTATGCAAGAACCTCCTTGCCTCTACTGTCAGCACTAGGAAGTCTGTACCTATCCCAAATAGTTAAAATAGTTATAGTCTTTATAGTAGTCTTTATATTTAGCTGGATACAAATTTGACCTAATATTTGGACTTGAAATAAAGGCCAAGCACTTGAGATTTATGCTAATGTCACAGATCTCATTTCTAGGCAATTTAAGTGTGCCCCACTGAAGATCATTCTTTACACTCTTCCAGAGGCCAAAACTGTTACAGAGAAGCCAAATTATTAAAGTACATTATGTCAGCAAGAACATGCACAGCAGTTCTACAAAACCTGTGCTAGCTGCCTACTGATTTCCAAGTGCAGTTGAGAATGTTCACATTGAAGTGTAAAGGCCTGTTCTTGCAACAAGCCTATTCTTGCTTTCTGCATGCTTTATATCTCTACCTATATATGTATTCAAGATAAGCTATGCATACACACACATATAACATAAGCCTAAATTAATAAAATAAATAATATAAACAGTAAGCAGAGAACACAACTCTTTTGATGACAAGAAGAACCTACAACAAATTCTAGGAAAGATACTAAAAGAAAAATCAGTTTCTTTTGAAGCACACTGCTGGGCATGTAAATTAGAAAACAAATGGCTACTAGCACTAGCAGTAATCTCTTCCCCTGTAGTAATTCTACCATGATTTTGATGCCATGAAACTCTACTTTGCTTACTCCAAAATCCAATATTTGCCTCACCTATGACTACTCTTTTTGGTCTTCTCATATTCATTCTTTATTTTTAAAACATTTATTGTTTTGAAAACTACATTTGCACCCCTCAGACAAAGCTGGATATTAACAGTTGAAACCAATTCCTTGAAGAAACCAAAGTTTCAATATTATCACACTCTCATACACATAAAATTACATTAGATTTCACACAATGAACACTTTTTTAGGTAGAGCTGTGAAAGTATGACTTTTATTCTCAGGGGAAAAAGGAACAGACAAGATATCTATAACCTTACAGTCTGCATGCTGTGCATGTCATGTAGCAATAAATAATTCATATTTTGACCTTATGGGATACCTTTTACTCATGGATTTCAAAGAGCTTTTGCAAAGGTGGATATATGTTTTATTATCAGAAGTTTATAGACCTCAGGATAAAGAGAGACATAAAATTACCTATTCAAGGTCATTTAGTAAGCCAGGTGTATTTAAGTGGGTAGCGTCAGGCATTCTGCCTTTTTGGTTCAGGTTGCAACTTACAGGGACACTATGAGCCAGATACTGCCTTAAACTTCAATTAACCTGCAAGAAAGCATGATGGATGTTATCTCTGTAAAAAACCAGAAAATCTAAACATACTCCTGAGTGAGAAAGGAGAAAAAATTATTAACTCTAGGTATGTGGTAGCAGAGTAGCACAGGAATTCTCCAGAATAATCTTATGCAAGCATTCTAGAAAGGGCATTGGATTCATAGGCAGAGCTGTCAGGATCTGCTAAAGAGGGATGAAAACAAAGCTGTCTTCCTCCACAATGAGATTTTCTTGGAGACCATATCAGTTATTGGAATGAAGCTGAAGAAAGCAGTAGCAGTTCCAGTATACTCCAATAAAAATTGTATAGAAGGGTGAACAGTAGAAAATAATACATTTTAGAAAAATTGATTCTATTTCCAGCAACGTTCCCAGAAGATACACTACCAGAAGTTAAGGCATGTAAACCAGAACTAGCCACATTAGCTATTCTAGTAAATACTCTTTTTCATTTTCATTTGCCAAAGAAAATGGCGTTTCCCTGGATGTCAATAATTAACTCCTTAAAAATATTTTGAATAAAAAATACAAATGGAAAAAGCTTTGCATGGAAAACAACTCCAAAACTGATATATAAATATGAGAACATTTGTGAGAATGTAGCACAGTTTGTTAGTTAACACCACAGCAATAATGCTTTGGATTAAATACTGAAGTGTTGCAATTCTCTGAACTGCCTTACCTAACATTAAGTACAGGGCTCCATTCATGGCCTTAACTGTAAAGATTATGTGCAAGTGCTTTCCTGAAGTAAGCTCAGAATGTTTTTTACTTTTCAGGATGGAGACCTTATGTTGTCTCAGACTGCTGAGAACTTAGAAACATATGACATGCATAAATTATCTCTTCAGCTGCCCTCTGAAGTGCAGCAGTAGTAGGACCCAAGGTCTTTCTGTATTAGCCAAGAAAGATAACAAAGAAATAAGCCTTGGGTTGTTTCTTTGTATTGCTTGTTTCTTTTTCCCCAAGAAAGAAGGTATTATAATCTTCCACAGAGGGAGCTTACTCTGTTCTAATAACGTGATGTTTAAACAAACCAAAGATTTATATTTTACAGGGGGAAAAAATTATCACCACTTATCACTATAGGCTTATAACAATTGGTAGCAAAACAGTATTTCATAAAAGGTCAGGACTTCAAAGATAGATTTAACTAACACCACCACTGAAATGTTTGCTTTACATAAAGTTAGGCTTTAAAAACAAAAAAAGAAATCACACACTCAACGTTCTGTCTGTACCAAAATAAGGTAAACCCAAAACCTAGTTACTGGCAAATTAAACTACTATCATGGGAAGAAAAAAACCTATCCTGACATGTCTATGCAATCAGAATGAAATGGAGTTTAAAGACATACAGCATGCACTAAGGAAAGACAGATTTGCCAGAATTTTCCTGGGATTAATTAAAGGGAAATCATTTTAAATCCTTCTCTTCTTCCCAAGCCTCTCCAAACTGAATTTACTCCATTTAGGAAACAAATGCAAAGTAAGCAGGAAGGCATGTGCTGTTTTCAAATCAGAAAAGCGATCTGGTTTAGAGAAGAGAATTTTTTAAGCTTTCAAAATACAAAACCATTCAGAAGACCAAATAAAATACATTCCTCAATTCCTTTGTGCAGGTGGAGTCCTTCAGACAGACAACAAAATGTGCCCCCCATGAATAATTTCCTGCACAAGATTTACAAGAAACCCTCAAAAGTCTTGATGCTCATTCCCAACTGCAAAAATATTTGATGTAATGGAGAGCTAAGCAATGCTTCTTGTTGGAGTTGAGTCTCTGATTCCCCTACCCTACAGATGGTGTGTAAACAAGAGTATCTGCATTGAGGACTGGGATAAACACAAGCCTCCATGCAAAAGTTGAGGGACAATTACCACACACTGCACGTGTTTCATCACAGTTTGCCCCATACCTTCTCCGTATTTAAGCTCCTTACCTTTTTTTCACCGCTACTTTCACCACTTGTGCTTAAGCAGAAATTATTATAAGCTTA
This sequence comes from Illadopsis cleaveri, assembly GCA_013399915.1. NCBI lineage: Eukaryota > Metazoa > Chordata > Aves > Passeriformes > Timaliidae > Illadopsis > Illadopsis cleaveri. The sequence continues at coordinate 58,097 of VXBB01009306.1, read as the reverse complement.
TTAGCTGTAAGTGGTCACGTCTACAAACATGGGGAAGGGTTGGTGCTTGGTGCCAATCAGCTTTCACTAATCTGCACCCTACCCGTGATCCCAGTGCTCCTCAGGATTGACTGTCAGGAGGTCAAAACCATTCCCTGAGCCAACAGGGGCACAAATGTCATGTTCCTGTCTCCCTCTCTTCTGCTGAAGGCATGTATCGGCCTAACTCCCATGTCTTATGGAAAATGAATGTGTCCAGTTACTTCTTTGATTTTGAAGGTATTTGTATGTCACAGACATTGTGCAAAGCCAGAGATCTTCACAGCTTAGGTGAGGCGAAGAGAAAATCTCAGAAGATCTGCAGAGTTCCTCATGCATTTACAAATGAAGAGTATCAAAGTCAACACTCTTGTAACAAATATTTCACCTTGATTTTGATACTTTTTGTGGGGGGGAGAAAAAAATAGATCTAAATCTGAACCTTGTGTAACGTTTCCACTAGCAACTGAAATGTATAAAAAAACCCCGTTCTTTTAGTTAGGTCTGTATGGGCAAATTACTGCTTTTATCCTCCAATTACACAGCCAGCAACTTAGCTTAGTGAACAGCACGAAAATAGCTGTGTTATACCACATACTATAACAATATTCTATGTATTACTTTATTTGTAATGATTATACAATGGTTTATTGACAACTTAAAAACTTCTCAATATCCAAAATACTCTTGTGACAATAGCTCACTTGCAGAAAACCTAAATATTACTGGTAGGTGGTGATGACTCCCTCCTGCCACGCTAATTTCAAGTCCAAGTTAAACCAGGTAAGTACCAACACTGGTGAGCATACCTTGATATAGGACAAGGAAAGATTCCACCAGGTTTGGAAAGTTGTCCTCTGAAGGCAGAAAAAGCCCACCACTATACCTGAATTTGTATGCAAGGTGCAGACTAAGAAAGGACAGTTTTGTCACTTACTCTTTCAGAGCACATACAAAGGAAAACTAAATGAGGTATTTAGATAACACAAAAAGGAAACTGAGCTTGCCCTTATTGCACATGGGCGTTTCACCTACTTACCAAAGGGTAGATAAGAACTTTTTGAGCCACTCATAATGGAAACCTTCGTACTCAGCTTTGAGCAATACTAGAGGAGTCTTTTTAACTATTTTATTTCCAGCAATGATTTGGAAATACGACCATCTCTCTTATACTGTGGCAAGAAATAATGATCAAAATTAAAAGAAGAATATGCAGGCATTATAAAGCACAGGTCACTGTTACAGGTTTAATATACCCCCTAGTTTGGTTGATGTGTTAATAGGTTTTACATTTTAAAACAGCATACAGGGTATTCATCAGGTAACTATAATTGTTCAGGATATTTCAGGTATTGGAATACAAGACCAGTTATTTACATAATAGCTGTGAAAAGTGCATATCCTTCAATTAGATTTCTATTTTAATCAGTGAAACTGTGGGAAGGTGAGGCTAATATTTCAATAATGTTTCAATAATAACATTTCAGTACTAATGCTTCAATACTTTTTTATACTTCAAAAAGAACAAGAATATAACTAGACAAAACTCAGGATATTCTGGTTCTGAAAATCACTTTCTTTACCAAGTATGAAAACGCTCCTCTTTAATTCATTTCCCTTTCTACTTTATATATTAAGAATAATCTTTTTCTATAGAGTTGTTTTTGGTTTTTGCATTTTGCAAGTACAACAAATTCAGAATACTTCTATGAAGTTGGTACTTATGAGGCAGAAAGCTGACAATAACTGCCCCTAATTTCAGCTGGAGTAGCTGTCATGCAAAGAAGCCTTAATCCATTAAAGTCATGAACACAACAGACAACCACCTCACATTGAAAAATTATGCTACTACCTTTAGATTAAGGTACCTCAATCAGGTCTTAATGAAGTCTGTGGGGTAACCCAGCCAACCCCCCATCTCTGGCAGAGGCCACTCTAAGGACTCCCGCCCAGCCTCCACAGGAAGCACAGGGCAGCACTTGTGGTTGTGAGCCCTCTCTGAAGAGCTGGGACATAACAGGTCCAGGCAAATTTTGAGTGCAACTCAAACCAGGTGATCTGAAAGCTGCTCATCTGTAAAAGAGGGGAATGCACGAGTGGGATTTTTAACTGACCCAAAGTTTGTTTTGGTAGTGGTGTTTTTTGTGTGTGAGGGGGATTATAAAACTGTAGAAGGAATTAATCTACAACAGTGTGTGCTGTTTGACATTTGAGGAAAGTAATTCTCATTTCACTGTATTTAAATAACCAGAAAAGTTTTGAAATCTTGTGTGACCAGATCAAACTCCTGTAGTAGCAGTCACTGAGCCGTTTAAGTGCCTTCAAGCTTGCAGCAGCAGCTCTTTGCTGCAGGTACAGACATGGCTAAAATGAACACAATTCATCTCCAAAAAGAAATGGAATTACACCCAGCAGTCTATGTACAGTGCAAGCTTCAGCATGATTTAAAAGAAAAAAAAAAAAAAGCAAATCCAACCAAACACGCTTTATCAGTATTTAAAAATTCTCCCTTCCTCCAAAGAGCATTTTCCAGTATCTTATTTAGCTTACTACCATATGCTTGCAATTTCTACTTTCTGTAGAAATCATTCTGAAAAACCAAAGGAAAATTTTTGTGAACCACAAATATAATAAAATAACCCCCTCCATGAAATGGTCTAAAAAGCTTGGATTGCTTCTGCTCCACCTCCCCACATCTGGCACTCGCATCAGATTACAGGCCAGAAGGCAAGGCAAGGAGACGGGAAGGGAGATAGTGGCTGGATCACAGCTAGAAGGAACCATACCTCCTATAACTCGCTCTTTTCCCAAATGCCGACACGTCAAAGCACGACAGAAAAAGCAGTTGTGGGAGAAGTCTGCACATGCACATACACAAGGTACACAAACATCCAGCAGGCACTGAATTACACAAAATACGCTCGGATGCCTTCAGTCTGTGCCCAAAGTGCAACTGGGCTTCTGATTTTGTAACTGACAAAATTTACAGGAAATGGGCAATCATTGGTTTCTAATTCACAACACTTTCACTTCTTCTAATTTGCTACGTATTTCATAGGCACAACGAAACCAGAAGACACTGAATTACGTAAATGCCACAATCTTGTCAAATAAGCAGTTTATTGATTGGTGTTTTTGAAGTTTAAATTCTGCAGACTTTAAACTGGTTTAAAACTCAACCAGGAAGATGCGTGAATCTACACAAGAATCCAAGGAGCTGACTGGGAGTGTTGTTTGACAGAGCTCTCTCCGGAACCACATTATCCTCGTCCCTTCAAGCCTGCATCAGCAGCATAACAGCATAAGAACTTTTGCTGAGTCTTTCAAGCTTAGCAATAAATCTACTGCAATCTGAATTATTGAAATTATTCAGACTGTTCAAATGATCTTTTTGTTCCAAATGGACTCAGCACGCTGGTCAGGAACTTGTCGAGTCAAACACGAGCAACAAAATTGGAATTCTTTTTGCTAAGCTAATTGATGGCCTTACAAAAACAAAATGCAACTGCATATACAAAACTTTCAAAGATGCCCTGTATTAGAGTTGCAGAGCGCCTTCCCCTCAGTGCCTGCTGAAATATGATCGTAATTGCTGTGAAAGGGCGAGAGACCAACTATACGTTAAATCCTGCCATCTGTAGGTGCTTTGCACAGTTCCATTTGCTGCTGCCGGGTCAAAAGTTTACCCTATTTTCGCTTGTTCATAACCAATCACACAAGCCTCTGCTATGCGTAATCTTTGACCTACTCTCAAAGCAATTTTTGTATTATATAGTCATATGATTACACTGAAAAAACCCACACATTTTATTAAGAATATGCTTCTTGTTGGTTAGCTTTATAATTATTATTATTTCCATATTCAGTAAGCGTGAGTAAGTGTACCAGCCTTGTTCTTCCCAGTTAACTCCCTTGGAACACAATCACAGAGCCATGAATTCTCCAGCATTTCTGGCTAGTTGCAATCCAGAACCACATGCAAAACAGAGCTGGAAAGCATTCACAGTATCTGTCATTTTAGAAGTAAGGGGAAAGAACTGCCTGATTTGTATTAATAGGGAGAGAAGATGTTTTGTAAACATTTAAATTAATGTTCATAGTGAAAACGGAACATTTTTCTGAAAATGAGGATTGCTATAAGAATATCCCTATATATATACATTAAATAATAAATATGCAAAAATATACTTCATGGAAACATTCATGCTACTGATATTATTATTATTAAATATCAAGGGAACAAGCAGTTTCATGAACAACAGAATTAATTAAGCCTCATCTCCCACAGATTTATACCTCCTGGTTGGTTGACTTCAGTGTCTAGAAAGGTGAAAGCTTTGAAGGAAGTTTTTCCCACAGCTGGGACATTTGTTTAAAGCCTCTCTTTTCCCATCACTAGGATTCCCAGACAACTAGTAAGATTATTTCATGCTGCAACCTTTCCCTCTGTCAGGGAAGTTCCACCTATACTCAGCTACTTATTTTCACAAAACCTGCAGGAACTGAATTTCGAGATCTCCACTGTACCAAAAAGAGTGATCAAAATCAGCAACAGGTTCAAAAGATAATGAGAAGAGTTGAAGGGATGTGTGTGCATCTACACACACGGTGTGCATGGTGTGACCTCATGAGCCTTATTTCTGTAGGAAAAGAGTTAAAAATAAAGGAGAATATTTGACCTTCTTCCTATTTCACAGAAAGCTAACTTAGAAGGACCCAACTAAACAGCTTGCTATACTAATAGATCACCTAAAAGTAATACCACGATATTTAAATCCATCTTGTACATTTTGCTACACAGTTTTTAAAGAAAAACACACACAGGCCCCATTTAACTTGTAATAGGAGATAAGACCAGATACTTTTCCACAGATATGTATTTTACTGTAATCTATGAATTGTGATAGATTTGTGATGTTTTAAATTATTTTTAATCTAGCATTTATACAAGTGTGTTCTGTCTTCAAGAATATAAACACAAGTCAGCACTTGCATGAGTCCTTACATTGCTCCATTTCACATTTGACTCTTAGTTGCATTCATAAGTGTAACAAGAGACTATAAACCAGCTCTTGCCATTGCGATCAGTAAAGTAATATAAACCAGAGAATAATCAATCAAATAACAGCATTAAACCATTTCCAAGCAGGTAATAAAATATGTTCACATAGAAAATTCTAATAGTTATGAAGTCAAATCATTTACTAAGAGACAGAATAAAAAATTACCCCAAATAAATAAATCAAGATGTAGATTTCAAGGCAACACCAGTCTACCATCTCACCTCTTTGGTACAGCAAGGACCACAGTACTTAGCAGCTCTTACAGCAAAGATCAGGACCTTATATGTGCAAAGCACATCTCTTTAGAATATACATGAAGTAATAAATTACTTCCATAAACTGATCAGTCTAAGTCAATGAGATGTCTAGAAAACAGAAAAAGCCACTGATAATGCTTCATTTTTTGTAGAGAGAAAAATGAAAACCAAAGTAAAATAGAAGTAATATTTTAAAGCAATGAAAGAGGTTTATCTAACTGGCAAACACGGTGACATATACCAGACACTAGGTATTGGATATTAGACAAAATTCTCTACAACAAGGTGTTTCTTATACATATTATACACATAAATACAAAAAGTTAATAAACTGTGTGCACATATACACACAGCATTCAGACATCTGTTATCAGGACTGATATCACCTATGATCCAGGCCAGGAACAAGTGAATAGTCTTTCGCCCAGGGGAACGCAAGATGGATGCTGTTACAGAAAACCTACTCCACTCAGCTTATCAGCAGCAAAATGAACAGAGGAAAAAGCTCAGTATAAAAGAAGAAGAAAAGGCAACAGAACTGACTCTTAAGAACACAAAGGCGAAGGAAGGCTGAAGGTACCCAGAGGTATCTGCAACATGTCTAAACACAGGAAAATTTTTCACCTTGGTAGAACAGTCTGATCTAGAGCAGAGCTCAAACAACTGGAGCAACAACTTATCAGGAGATAAAAAGACTGAAGAAGTGAAGTTGAGAATTCAGGAAACCTGACTCAAACCCCAAGGTGATCCAGTAGCATGGAAACACTATAAAGCCACTCAGTGTTTTATGTAAATTTGTGCATCTCTTCTAATTTTCTTACAACGCAAAAAGTGATTTTAGAAAGCTTGCAACTGAGCATGAATTTATATTACTCTTTATATTACAGGGACAATTTGGAGAGTTTAACACCGATCTTGGTAATGTGGTTAGTTCACTCATATGGGCCCCATTCCTGATAAGGAGAAACACTGTCCCCAGCAAAGAGATCTTTCATGCCAGAGCCAGAAACTTTACAGGAACCTGATGAGGCTATGGAGAATTTAAAAGTACCAGGATTTTATGTAGGTCCACAGAGCAATGACATGAGGGATCTGTGATGCAGAATTTTTCTTTCAGTTTTATTTAAGAGCAACAATTCTGCTATACAATTAGAGACCAGGCCAATTGCAATAACTGCTTACAACCATGCACATATTTCTGTTTGACTGTATTGGAGTTTTGCGATCCAGATTATTTCTATAAATACACATACACAAAAGTAACCAGTTTCTTCTACCATCAAGTGATTGAATTATAATAAATTGAGATCATAAAGATACCATCCAATTTGTACATGATTTTTCTATTGTTTCATTTTCACCTGAACCATTTTCATTAGTACAAGAGCCTAATGATTTCCTAGGTGTGAAAATTCTTCAAACAATGAATCTGAAAAAAGAAAAGTTAAAAAAATTATAAATCATATAAAAAATTATAAATCTTACTTTAGTATTTAATCTTTATGATGATAAAAACATACAACCAAGTGTGGAGACAATTGTTAGAAGCATTTGCTTTGGATGATCTGCACAGATTAAAAAGGTATTCAGTGCTCTCATGTAATGGATATGTGTATTATCTCAGGATAATAAAAATTTTATAGACTACCACTGCATGACAATGAAGAGTACACATACAATTTTATACATTTTATTAATATTATTATTGTTTTCTATATATACAGAGCTTTCCATCTTCCCATATTCTTTTCAGGTTTAATAGTTACAGTCTCCAATTAATCTTGCGGTTCTTCTAAAAGGCAACATAAAACTATATTATCAAAATTCACTCAAAAATTAGTATTTGACTTCTCAAATGGCAATTTAGAAGTCTGAATCTGAATTACTTCATATGCAAATAAGGTGCTTTTTATATGGCATAGGTGCTTGTAGTTGATAAGGGCATTTTTAATGAAGTGTTTTAAAGGATGTGGTTTTCTATTAAAAGAGGTCATCTATTACAAGGAGTTGGCAATTCTGTTTCAGTGGTTGGCTGCAGAACCTCCCACCTGCTAATTCTCACAGACTTCACTTCCTAGTCCTTGGGGTAGTCACCAACTTGGCTAGCCTGCACACGCCGCAAGTGGCTGTCCTAGAAATCTTATCAAGACATTATCATGGAAATAAAGCCAGACCACAGGAGAAGGGAGGCTCCTCCACTCCCTCAGAGCCAGCCCTCTGAACTGGATTGTGGCAAGCCTCCAACGCAGTCCAGTTGCTGGGCAGCATTTGCTGCAGCAAAGCTGCTCTCCATCTCCTTTGGTAAAAAGCAGAGCAGATGGAAATTTCCTGTAGGCTGGTCTTGGCCCAGAGACCACTGTTTGGATGATACTCCTCCACGAATAAGAGCAATCCATTCATTGCAACAAGCTGACTGGCCCTACTGTCCTCTTTTACAACACAGCTCGGTCCAATCCCTTCAGTCAGTGATAAAACACAGCGCAATGTGAGCACATTTCATCGCCTGTGCCCGGGTAGGAACTAAGCCATGAAGGAAAATATAGCCATGTCATGCTAAGCAAAGAAACACATGAGTAACTCTGGCAAGCACCTAAGATAAGGCTTTTCTGAATGACTAAAGGTAATGTTATATTGATGTTATGATAAATTATTACCTACGGACACAGAGTAAGCAGACACAGCAGCAGAAGCTGCTGTGCAACCATACCCTTCAGAGTGGCAGCTGTATGTTCTTCTCTTAACAACACTGGAAGGTAAGAATAGAAAGAAATCCTTTACACAATAAAAAATGTTATGAACCTGTTGTGTCCTGAAAGTTTCCGAATTTTATTTAGAATGAAAGAAACACTTCAATATACATAACTACCATAGATCTTTCACAAGATTCAAAGGGGCTCTCACTTTCTTTAGTCTCCTCTTGTCAGTCCATCATAGCTAAAACACTATGGAGCTCAAAGCAGAGCTCTGTCCTGATTTCTGTTCCCTTTGCAATTACTGGTGTACATATCTTGTTTGCTACACAAAGGCTGCTAAGACTGGTTTTCCAAACTCCATTCAAACATGAATCAAGGTGCTGGTCATTGATGTACCTTTTCTGGTTGTTCCAGTGACAACAAAATGGGTTTGCCAGCTTTTCCTGAATAAATTAAAACATTGGAACAGGATGAAATAGTCCTTTTAAGGCACAAAAGCAAAACGTGGCCACTATGAATTTATGAAATGTCACTATTTATCTGATAGTTGAAGAGGAAAGCTAGGAAAAAGAAGGGAAATGTTCTATATTATGTTTAGGATGGAGGAATCTTTGTTGAGCTCTGCCTAAAGGTTTCTCACAGGGCTTTGCAAAATGCAGTTCTACCTACCACATGAAGAAAAGGCACACTCTCAATCACCGTATGCAGCCAGTATTGCAGCTTCATTTTCTGCAGTGCTTCCCTGCAGAAAATCTCCTGGGTGAGCAAACTTTCCCTGGAAAGTGGGAAAATGGTCGTTTCCAGCAAGCAGAGTACATGGGGAATATTCAGGAGGTATTTTCTGCTCAAGTGCATTATATCAGCAGAGACAGAGAGTGTGACAGACCTTGTCTGGATGAAAAGTTAGGGCTCTCTTGGAAGGCTCTCCAAGCAGCCTAAAGCATATTTAAACCAACCCGAGAGTGTACAAGAACAGAAGAGGAACTCTTTCTTATCCTTTTGTACTCATGCTTTTCTGTCACACTAAGTGCATGAGTACAGTCAAAGGCAGGATGGCTGAATTAACTCAGGAAAAAGCTGTCCAAAAAAGCTGAGCAATCAGTCCTCAAAAAATTAATGATAAAAGACTTTGAATAAAGCCAATTTGTAATGGAATGTAAGAAGGGAAGTCCCTGAAGAGAAAAACTGACTACCAGCTCTGCAGCAGGTTTTGCTGCCCCATGCAGTTTACCATGGCGAGATGCCAACTTGGCAAGACTCGCTCCTCTCCAAGGAGCCTGGCAGAGATCCAGCCACACTCACAGGTCTCATTGCTGCTGCCAAGCTCGAGGGGCAACAGAAGACCCTCTTCTGTGAATCTGCAGATCTGGTTATGACTGGGGATATTTGTGTTTCAAAATGTTCTTAACCAAGTCAAGTTCCCTCTGTGTTTATACAGTGACTGAACAGGCGAAACAGAATACTTAACCCAGCTACAGAAATGAGCCACAGATTGCTAATTATATGGCTATTTGCACTTTGACTGGAAGAGGAAGTAAGCTGGTTATAACTACTTTGGGCTTTACTCCTGCAACTGCATTGAAACCACATTTATAACAGCTGAAACTATGCAATTTTATATAAATGTAGGCGCTTCCTGTTTTTGAAACAAGTCGTGGTCTGCTTGCCCTTACCTCACAGTAACGTCACTGGAACCAGAATGTATTAAATGTGCTCAGTTTTATTGACTTTGTGATCTTATTTTGCTAATTATTTTTAAATGTGTAGATAAAACGCATATCTTGGACTACTGCTGCCAAGCATATTTATTCCTAGGACCTAGCTGTGCTCCTCAGGCATTAGGAAACACATGCTTTTCATGTGTGAGACTGAAATGCCCAGCTATCTCTGGTGCATGCTCAGTCCCTGGTGACGTGGTCGTGGTCACTGTCAGATGAGGAGGCAGGTGTGTCACACTCCTCCAGCAGGCAGGCTGCACTCTGAACTACACATGCAGGCAGACCTAACTTTTTCCATTCAATATGCAGTATTACAAGTAATTTGTAATAGCAGCAATAACAAAAAAACTTCATTATTTTGCACAGTGTAGTATTCATTCTTCATTGTGGCAACTATATGTTTAATTTTACAGGCAATGAGTGTGGGAAGTAACCACAGCATTTCTGGCATAAATTGAAGAAAATCACAATTTGACAAGAAGATAATTTTGAAAATATTATTTAACAACCCAAATAGGCAGGAGCATGTTTCCTGCCCTTTTCTCTCATTTTGCTTATTTATGTTAACTGGAACTCACAAACCAAACTTCTGCAATGACTACAAATACATAAATCAGCACTCTTGCTTTTCCAGTATGGTCATTTTCCTATGAGATTACAGAAGGAAAACTGATCCTACTGTTCAGGCAGAAAGCAAAAGGATATCCAGTAATTCCTGGAATATCCCTAATAAGCACCAAATGTGGTAATTCTTACCAAAAAATCCACACACAGCCCATTGAATTTACAGTGTATTCCTCCAGATTTAGTTTGGGACATATTGCTTGAGAGTCTAGTATCCCCATATATCCAAGATATTTACAGTCAAGATAGCTGAATCCTTAACAGAGAGAAGGGGCAGCATTTCTACCACCTTTGTTTTGCTCTCCAAGACCACAACCTCATATTTCAGACCATTAGATCCTACCCTTTAGCTTTAAGAACTTCTCAGCTTCACAGTGCTAACAGAGTGAACAATTACAGACCTCTTAGTCTCATTCTGTAAGAAGACTAAATACAAATTCAGTTTAAAAATCCTTGTGCAAAAAACTTCAACTAGAAGAAACACTAAAGCTAAAATTTCAAATTCAGTTACACCTGATTCATTGATTTCTCTCAACTTTAAAAGTAAACACAGTATAGAGTCAAGCAGGCATTTCTTTAAAACATTTCCCTTGGTTGCCTTCTCAACCAAGGCATGGTTTTGAAAGCAATCTGCAACTGCATGAGGCTGATCCTGCCATCCCTCTCTTCCAGGCCATCTTCAGCAGAGACATTTGTCCAGCTCTGCAATTAGGAAGTCCAAAGAGGTCAAGAGCGAGCCAAGTGACTCAACCAAAAATGCATCGAGCAGTCCTCCGGTTTGGCTCCCTGAGCCAGCTCAGCCCAGAGCTATGGCTGCAGTGGCACTGGCACAAGGGAGAGGAGGTAACACCTCAGCACAGAGGGTGCAAGCCACACTTCTGGAAGCTGTCAGGCCAATGCCAGCTGACATGATGTCACATTTGTGGCATCTCCACAAAAACTGGCTGCGTGATCAGCCCCTAACCTCCAAACAAGAGAGGACACATAAAAATCTAATTCACAGTGTCCATCTAGAGCTGCCCAGATTAAAGAGACTCGCTGAGCTACAAAGTCTCCACTCATCTTCTGACTTTTTTTTTAACCAAAGCCTACTGTTTCTACACAGAAATGCTCAAGTCCAGATCTTTGCAAACTTATTTTCCAAAGTAATGTGAGCATTTCTAATAAGGAGAAGAAAAAAAGGACTTAATGAAGGCAACCCAGATTAGCTAAATGACACATCATAGTGGAACAATTCTGCTGTTAAAGACCATGCAGATGTTATGATGGAGGCAAAGAAAGCCTTTCTTTAGCTACAGCACAGCTGCTGCATACAACTTCAAAAAGACTTGGCAGAGGATTTCAGCCGCAAAACTTTCCCCTCACTTCATTTCACAAACGTCATCTGCAGCTTCAGTGAACTGCACCAAGGACAAAACCAACACATGGGGAGTTTGCAACTTCTTACCAGCAGTGGGGCAGCTTTTTGCACTGGCAGCACTCACATGCACATTCAGAAAACTTGACTACACATCTCCATTCCTCCTCAGCCCAGCAATCCCTCAAAAGCAATGAAATCTCACACTGCTGTCCCTCCTATTTATACCTCCATTTTCTTCTAACTACTACATAATTAACAAATATTAAAGCTTAAAAACCAGCTGTAATAAACAGACCATTTCCTTGACTTTTTAAGTAACATTAGAAAGTATTATCAACTTCCATTCACATCCCTCATGCACTAAGCTACTCTAAATAGACACCCTGACCACAAAGCTGAAAATGTCATAGTGTACAATCACCCCGTATGCACATGGTTAATGCCAGTCTTGTATTTTCCATGCAATATACGTAGCACAAAGAAAATATATATTCACTGTCTAAATTCAAAGTCAAGCTTTCCTCTTCAAATATGTCAAAACATTACAGCCAGGTATGGGTAGTACATAGGACGAACTTGCATTGATTTTATAATATTTAACAGTGAAGCACACAGAACTTAACTTGATCTGCATTACATTTGTGATTTCCTTTCAGTGATGGTAGTGTTCAGAGATACACCTGAGAACTTTAAGATGTATGTATGTATATGAGATTAAATTAAAACATTTCTGGCACATGGGAACAAAATCTTGGAAAACTATTTTTAATTTTTCCCTTTTTTCTTCTCTTAATATGACATCAGCTTATTGACTCTATGACATTCTTATGCATCTATCATGTGAAGCCATAAACTGCTCTGTCACCTACAATATTTTTCCCACATCTGCAAATCTACAAAGAATTAGTCCAAATGAAAAAATAGCAATAGGAGCAACTAAAACTCTATCAATATTTAAACTTCATAAGTAAAACAGACTAGGAAAAAATGCAGAAATAAAGAAATATAAATGCACTGGAAGAGGACTTTTTTTAAAACCTGCTCAACTACTTTACTATCAAGAATTTGATACAAAGCTGGAAAACCATAACTTTAAAGACTATTAGTAATATTGATTAAAAACAGTGAAGAAAACTCATTAAACCAAAGGTAAAGCTTGAAATACTAGAAACATTAACCACAGTATTACTGTATTCATAAAAACAAAACATTTCGACATGACCTACTTTAGTAATAGTAAAAAAAAAGTAAAGAATATGGGCTCTAACCCCCCGACTCTCCTGATCTTATAAAACACCATCTACTTTTCAGAATTAGCAACAGACTCATGAAATTGAGCCAATTTGTTCAACAGATGTTTCAGTTGACTCAAGAGAAATTTGACTTTTCTACTGTAGAAATAGAGTGAGCTGAGTAAAACTCTATTCTTATTAGCAGCATTCAAAGTATATTAGCTCATAATTAGCTGCCATTCCCATTCCTTCTTTCTTTGACATAACAGAAAACACTTTCCACTCCGGATTAGACGTGACATTGAAATAATGTAGGCACATTGATAAAAACAAGTCACTCTCCTTCTCTCCCCCCACCCCCCGTTTTATGGGACACGCAGGAATGGCAGAGTTTTTATTTTCCTTGGCGTTCCTGTCTCACATTAGCTGATAATCTCCCCGGTGTGGCTGTGCCAGTGTGCTGCCCTGCAGGCCCACAACACCCCTGCTGTTTCAGCGCCGAGCTTTCCTCCAGCGGGCTCTGTGATCCTTTCGTAATGTGTGCTATTGCATCAGTCTAATTGCAACATAATTCTCAATACTCTAGATAAAGCAAATAATTTCATTTTTAACTTGTGATCCTAAAATATAGACTGTTTCCCCGCCACCCCCACTGCCTTTTTTTGTTTAATTTCAAAGATTTAGAGAAAGACTTGCACACCGCACAGCAGTAGTCAAACAAAAATACCTCTTGTTTTCTTAGAAAGCAGCACTTAGAAATATTGCTCAACACCTAAAGCATTAGTGCAGCCTTTCACAGAGCCCTATGTAGTAGATCCCCTGTGAGCTGGCTGGAAGGGGAACATACATTCTTGCTCTGTGTATTTATAATAATATTCAGCCATTATAAAACCTTCAGAGTTTTTTACTCTCTCTCTTCCCTGCAATAGAGAATAACAGCTTATTTGGCAAACACACTCACTGTGTTTCTAGGCACTCTTGGTTAATTCATAAAACCTGATTTAATGTTAGATATTTTGCATTCAGGTTAGCTAAGTTGAAACAATATTTAGCCTAACCATGCCTTGGCCAAAAAATTATCTGTTATCTACTGATTACAACAGCATTGTAGCTAGCTATAGACATCACACTGGAAAAATACAAGCCCCATGCCTGAGGAAATGTAGATGAAACTCTGACTCCAAGCCATTCTGATAGTGGGCATTACAAACACTCTCTACTTCGTATCTGATACAATAACCAGGCACAAGAGCCATGCGCCTGCAATGAATGATGAATTTACATGCCATTTTAATTTTATATATATATATTATCTGAGTTGACATCATCAAAAAAATGCTGTGCTTCTTGCACCCCAAATCATCTTGCATGATACAAATGTCTACACTAAAACTAATCTGGATGCAAGCACTCATAGGAGGAAATATCAGAAGCTAAGTCTCAGAAAACCTAACTTTGCCTTTGTTTGCTTTTGCGGCATGGTATATGTCGCAGTTATGTCATACCATTTCCACAGCACCTCTGCACCATCCAAAAAATTACAAAATTACCACTAATCAAAACAATAATCTAACTCTAAGCATTTGGAGTATGGTCCTATACCTGATTTACTGCACACTACTCAAACTTTTTTTGGAAGACAGAACAAGTGATTTCATTGTGAATTCAATGGTTCAGCTGAGTGCTCCTTCAACATAATGGTTAGTCCTACCCTTACTCTGTTACTCATAACTCAGAATAACTGTGTTATTGCTAGCATCCTAACTAAAGCAGTGATAGCTTTAAGGTCAAAATGATTCTCCAGGTCTAAAGCCAACTTTGTCTCCAGTTTGGCATAACTCAGACTAACTAATTTTTTCACAGCACTTAGCATTATGTTGTGCTTTATATAGCACCTTCAAACCTCAGCCCCCTCTGCCTCACGCCCAGTTACCAGTGGTCAGTACTTTTCCAAGAAAGATCCAAAGATCTCAAGTCATTCACAAGAAAGCAAGACACAGTTGCAAAGATGTGAGAAAAGCTAGGATTGAGCAACTTACCTAGCATCACCTAGGAAGTCTGCAGCACAACCAGGAAGGGAGTCCTGCTCGCCAGGGCAGCATGCAGCTGCACAGAGCACCAGAATGGCTCCTGCCTTCTGCAATCCCCTGCCTCGTCCACCACACACGTCCTGACTTCTGCTGGAAGTGAGGCAGGGGTACTCCAGAGAACAGCCTCCTCCAATGCATCAACCAGATTCATTCCCAGAACAAGTCCATCCTGTGCACAGAATGGTGCAGGGGTCCTACGGGAAAAAAAACCAGCACGTCAGCATGTCATTTCATACCATTAAATTGAGGAGCTTCCTCACAAGGCACCAAACAAAAGAGATTTGCAAAGATAAACTCAGTTTTGACAATCCTTGACTTGGACATGCCACACTGGAAAAATGTTTGCATTCACCACTTCTAGAAATAAGAAATCGAGACATCAGACATTGTCACACTAACACCTACGAAAAACAGCAGTCGGGTCGAAATCTTTGGATTTACTGTGCAGCTTTTGTGGGAAAGTAATATCAAATTGTTTGCAAATGTGAAATTATTCTCTGCATGGAAATTAGCCATAGGTGATGACTGAAAACATTCTCAAGGAGCTTCTACAGAAATCAAAGAGTGTTTACTTAATATTAAAGATCTCTGGGCCTTCCAGAACAAACTTCTCTGCCTGTTTTCCTGAAGCTATATCCTCTGGCCCATGTTGATTCAAGCCCTGGTCCGTCTTCATTCCTACCTTCAGCACCCCTGCCAAGTCTCTCCATACTCTGCTCCCCAAGGATTTTAATCTCTCCTGGCTCAGTCACTTCAAGGCTTGGCCAGCAGTGCCACACTCTCCCCTTGACTCCCCATTCTTCCTTCATTCCCCAGTATTAACTCTCACTCTCCCACCAGGTCTGCTCCCCTGTTGCCAGTCTAGGGCATTTTGGGGCCTGGACCACACTAGGGTCCCCCACATGTCACAGTCCCATGGATTTGCTTCTGGCTCTCAGGCACTGGGGTACAAACCCAGCCTCCTCTTCCAGGCCACACATGCCCAAGGCACCATGTGAGATCTGTAATTTCTTTAAAAAGTTATAGTTTGTTTTGATCTGAGAATTTTGCGGTGCTGACAAAGGCAAAGCTGTGACTCGTAATCTGCTCTTCTTCCCCAGTGCCCTTGAGTAGCGCTTCCCACACTCTAACTCCTAGTCTCTGTTTCAAAGGGAGGGACACAGAGCATTTCCAAAAAAAGATCAATTTTTTTGTTTCGTTTGTTTGTGGGTTTTTTAAAAATCTACAATGAGAAACAACTTTTTCCACACATGCTCAAAGACAGCTAAATTATTTTGGCAGAAAAAAAAAAATTAAGCTGGCAGCAACTGCCTAGCCTCAAAGGCTAACACTTTGTTAAGTTATAAAAAATTCCAAGGAGGATCCCATGCTGGGAAATACCACACAGCCTTCCTTACTGCAACTTCTGGCATTCTCCTTTCAATCCTTAACAGCTTAACTCATTCAGCTCACTCAAACCAGAACTGTGCAAATCTTATCACCTGAGAGGTCAAATTGAGAAGTAGCAGCTGTGGGTGGACAGTGCTGGAGTGAACCCCATGCCATGCAAGCTGCCTTGCCTTCACCACCAGTTTTGTTGTGTGCCTACGGGCAATGTACAAACGGCATCATCGGACAGCACATAGTGCAGCCGGCATTTCTTCAGATGTTTCACTCCCAGAGGTACCAATGACTGCCTGAAAAGCTACAGCTGCCCAATAAATACTTCTAGGCCAGGAAGACCTGAAGTAAAATGGGTTAGCTTCACTCCTGATGAAGGTCACACTCAGCTAATAGAGATAATTTAAGCAACACCATTTTACTTTACATTTGCAGTAAATTAGGAGCAGCCCTGTATAAGTTACAAAGGGAAAGATAATTTCATGCAGTACTACTGCTTGTGATTACCTGCCCCTGCCTGGAGAGGAAATAGCCTAATTAAACAAAATATTGGGAAGCTTCTTCTTTTCTTTTCTCTATTTGGTTATTTATCTCAGCATGAAAAACAAATGGAGCATGCTGTCAAGTAATGTACAAAGCGAAGGATATATACATAAAAGAAAAAAGAAAACCTCTCAAAACAGAAAACATTCTTTTAGAGCAAAGTCCAATTTACAGATTTTTATACCGAGCTCTTAAGAGCAAACAGGGCAACAATTTCCTGATGGCTCTTGTAAATATTCTGTACAAATAAGGTCCATAAGAGAAGACCAGGAAAAGACAAAAACATTCACATGCTCACAGGCAGATGCTAATTATGATATGGATTAAATGCAATATGACATTTATTTTTCAATAAGAAATAAGGAATGACTAGCCATTCCTGTGAGATCATATTTAGTCTAGAGACATTTGATGCACCTAATTCTTAACAACTATGGCAAAACAACTATGGGACCCACATGCACACTCCTAGAAAAATTATGTTAATTCTTATGAAAATAGACTGAGAAACTTCAATTTCAATGTGTAAAACAAAATGAGCATTAAAAACTCACTTCCATTTTCCAAAATTACTAATGAATAATTTTATCACATTTTGAATTCAGTTTAGTAATGAAACTGGCTATCAAACATCCATATTAGCTATATGTACTTTTTTAAGCTTTTTTTTAAATTATCTGATCACTAGTTACAATTCAGATGAAAAACATAATTAGGTTGAATGAAACTTCAATACTTCAATATACAATCATGGAAACTACACAAAACTTCTTGCTTAAAAAAGGAGAGCAGAATTTCATGCACTATTTCATTTGGCAGAGTATAACCTACTTGCTGTCAGCAAAGGACTTTTTCACTGAAGAAAAAGCAAAGCATCTGAATTCATATAGCATTGCCCAAATGATTAGAAGTATCAGCCAGTGCTTTACTGTAAGCAACTGCAATGGATTTTGTTCCTACAGACCACTATATTGTCTTCCTAAAAACTCATCTGAAATCCAGCAGACCTCCAAAAAAGCTGTGTTTGTTTAACATAAGCTAACCTAATTATATTGTCATCAAAATCAATACTTACGGGCTAAAACACTACTTCAAGTAGGAAAGCTTTAATGTAAAACAAATCATAAAACACTGATAATGGATATGCTTGAAAAGGCTCTAGGATCGCATGTATTTATGTAAGATTTGTGAATATATAAACACTTGGTTATATATGTCAAGAAAAAGGTGAGGCTCAGTACAGTGAACTAAACATCTAAAGACTAAGGTTCTTTAGAACAGTATACTCCTACAAGGACTTAAGACAGCTGGCTGAAGTGTATCAATTATCTTCCCTACACAGCAAAGACTCATCTAAGTCCATAAATTCATTGCTTCTATTTATTCTATTTTTAAAGTAGTTTCCGGCATTTTTGAAATACAAATTATTCCCTGAAAACCTTCAACAGCTTTTTATTGTTAATACAATTATCACAAAGCCACACTACAATACAAACAGGATGCTTGCTATGATCAACAACACTGGCATCATTTGGTGAGGGTTTCTTCTCCATACAAATAAACCAAATTCTGTTATAAATTCTGTTAAGGAAGCTATTCTTTAAATCATCATAAGGGAAATAATTTCCTACAATACTGGAACTTTCAATCATCAAAAATCCCCAAGTCATGATTCCTTTTTAATCTTAAGAAATTTCTCAAAGAATTCTATAATCCTACAGAACTATAAAATCCTATATACTAGCACCATCACAAAAACTACTTCATGCATTGATCAACATGTATAGTGTAGTTTAGTCTTTCATTTCAATCTGTTCAAATAACATGACACAATGAGTTCAGTATAAAACATTATGGTTCTAATGCAAATTAACAGACTCCCAACATTAAGGTTACTGCTCCACAATACATTGCACACAGCTGCTCACAGCTTGCCTTCACACTGAAAAGTAGATTAAAATGGAATAATAAACTTCTACCTGTATTCCATTGATTTTACTGACTCAGGGCACATTATTAAAAAAAAAAAGTGAGTTACCAATACTGACAACAGCACCTACAGCTTCCTACTGTTGTGGCACTGCATCCCTTAGTTTTATGTCTCACTGTCATATGAAACAAAGCCCTTTCCTTGGTGCTGTGGTTAGAGAAAGAAGGGATGCAGCTCCTAGCACTGTTTAATTCCATACCACCCACGTCATGGCGGGGACATGGTTCCAGCAGGAGGAAGCTGAGACTGGAAGCAGAACCCAAGGAGGGCATGTGCAGGTTTCAGGGCCAGCTTGGCAGACCGTGTCTCTCTCTGCCACTGGCAGTCCCTTCCCCGTTCCTGTGATCTGCAGCATTTCTGGGCTGGCACTGAAAGACAGTGCCAGCGAGCCCAAGGTGCTGCTCTGAGAAAAAAGAAAATGGAGCCCACTGAAGCCCCATGGATCCTAACCCACAGCCACAACCACAGCAGCCTCTGGAGCTGCAGCTGGAGCCCAAGATCTGGCCAGAACCACCGAGCATTTCAGTCCCACTCATGCAGGCAGGCCAAGAGGAAGGGTCTCCCCCTAAGCCGTTTCAAGGCCATGTCCCATCCCACCAGGTTTTGTCTGTTTTTCCACTGTCTTCCAGCTGCGGGGGAAGTTAGACTGGAGCATCCCTGACACACTGCCTTTGTTTTCCCATATACCACATGGCTCAGAGTGGGGCCAGTTGCCATTCTGCCTTTGGCTGGGAAACCACACCAGGCACTGTCTTCAGGAAGTGTTTCGGTTTGTCCAGTGGTAAATACTCTTTTGTGGGTAAAACATTCACTTTATTACATTCTTCTATTAACATTGCTGTGGTTATTGCAGTTTTTCAGTAGATTGTGATTCCATCTTATAATTTCTTCTAGTGTTTCCTCCACTACCAGAAGGAAGCAGGGGAAAGGGGCAGCTTGAGTGGCTTTAATTTTCCCTCTGGGTTTTTAACTAGCACACTCGGAAATCAAGTCAAGCACAATGAGCATCCACAACACCAAGCCTCTACTGTTAACCCCAGCTCTTGCACCAGTGTGAGTTCAAAGCAATTCAGTTTCAGTCAAATATTCTTCAGAACAAATTACTTTTCCATTCTTTAGCAAGTATTGAGGGAAACACCAAATGCAAAGAGTCAACGTGTCATAGCTTTGTGGACATCAAGCTCATGTCCCCCACAGACTTTTTCTTGGGATCCAGAGCAATTTCCAGCACCTCAAGCACTGTTCTGACTGCCTAAAGCTGGGTTATGTCACGAGCACTTCTCTGAGACCAACATTTAAGCTCACCTCACTTCATGTACTCTACAAGAGAATTTGTTTTCCTTAGTCTATGAAAAACAGTGCCAAAATAGCTACAGAGCAAATAGTAAAGAGGTATATAGCAGTGTGTAATCCATATGCTGTCTACTAAAATAAATCTACTTATAATCTGTTGTTTTCAAAACAATACACCCGAGTCTCAGATTCGCGAATATCGGAAGTCATATACTTACATGTGATTTAACTTATTTTTAAAGAAAATCAGAGTTATAAAAGCAAAACTGAGTACCAGCACAGATACAAGGATATTTTGCATAGAAAGCTAATAAAAAGACCTTACAATAAATGCATATACACCTGTAGTATTCTCTGGCACTGAGGTGACTCTTAGGATATATCTCAAAGTGAAGATGACCCCTGGCACACATTTGGCTTTGATACTGTATCAAAACAAACCTTTTACAGTTGTCTCCCTCTTATTACTGTAGCTTGGAGCAGAAATACACCATGACCATTTATTTTTGTGTTCAAAAGCCCATTTTTGCTACAGGGCTTTATGACTATTATAAAACTATGCTTTAGTTTCACCAAGGTAATTTTCTGAAAATCAGAAATTCAAAACTACATTACATAATTCAAACATCTTCCAGACACACAAGAAAGTTCTCCACAGAGCAGAGAATAAAAAATAGGAGATCTGAGAAATATTATTGCTCCTAAACATATAAAAATGCATGTTATGCATAGGTTCCTTACCAAAATAATGAACATTAAAGTCTATTAAACTCTATTATACTATTTGTGGCTAATTTGTGAAATTCTTTGAATAAAATGTCCTTTTTTACAATACCTTGCTATGCCAACAGTGTGCTTAGCTCCAGAAACTGTAGGTCTTGAGCCTCAAATCCATGATGAGAAGGAGCAGAAAATATTTTCTAACAGATACTGTGTGAGGAAATGTGAGTTTGGTGCCTCAGTGCTTGACAGCTCTGATTTAATACTCTGATTTCTCCTCTAGTTCCTGGGCTACATTTGTGAAACTTAATAATCTCCTTTTTGATATCTCTTATTTGAACCCACAAATTATTCCTCTCATGTAAAACATCCCAAACACCATTATACTATTCTGGCAAGAAATGCTCAAAGTGTGCTGTCGCAGCAGAGTACTGAGCCAACCTAACAGTTAACTATTAAAAGGTTCCTTACTCCTGTCCCTTTCCTTGCATTCATCCTATGCTGCTCAATTTATCCTGCCATGTCAAACTGTCTCAGTCACTTGTTGATGCTTCTCTCCTTTGCATAAATAGATTAACTCTGGCTAGCCCAAAGACTAGGAATCAGACACGTTCACTGCCAGGTAAATACATTTGATTAAGCTAAACCAGCCCTCTGAAATCTGATGACTATTGCCATCTCCTGTCTCTTTCCAGCTGAGGTTGAAGAATCTCTGAATACTCCAAACAGCAATTTCCAAGCTGTAATGCATGGTCGATAGCCTCAATAACTGCTCTACAGCTAATCAGGCAAAACTGTATCACATACCATCATTATAAATGCCTAAATTTCACAAAGTTAGAGCAGTAGCCACTGAGAAAATTTATCAACGAGAAAACATCCTCAAAAACTTAGGAATGCACTCAGCAATAAAGCCTGCCTGTCCCAGGTCCTTGTACAAGAACTGAAGAAAGTCTCCAGGGCATCAATCGGCCCCACTCATAATCCATGGTTTTAGGGACATTTCTCTCACCTTCAGCCAGTGTGGTGGATACCAGGGACACCTCATACTTAACATGCTTCAACCTCCACAGTGCAGCAGTTACAGAAGTTTTTGTAAGTTTTTCAGCAAAGAGGGGGGAAAAAATCAACACTAACCTCAGTATTGTGCAGCTGGGGGTTTTTTTAATTATTTTTTTAAATTTTTTTTGGCTTCTTGCCAAGCATTGGGGTTTTTTTCCCCCTTTAAGCCAAATCACCATGAACTCACTATGAAACCCATGGAAAGAAACAGCTTCTCTATCACAATCTCCCCAAATGAGAAATGGCTTTAATACTTACTGGCAGTGACAGTTACAACACAGAGGCAGAGAATTATTATATATTAATCCTATGAATTCCTGACTCTCAAAAGAATGTACAGCATTTAAATATAAGTCTCAAATGAGAGAAATCTACTCAATTTACTAAGAATAATACTATGCATATGCATTTACATAGATATACACACATTATATATTAAAAATACAAAATATACATAACATATAAATAATTTCTAATTTCTAAAACAACTTCACCAAAAATACTGCTCAATTCTTCTAAAAATCAAACTAGTTCCAGTGTTATGACTAAATGTGGTGACTCATTTTCTTCTTTGGTTCCAGGATTTTTTTCCAGATATCCCCAGAAATAAGGAAACTGCTTTTGTTTCTGCTGAACACAAACAGAGTTAAGTTGCATCTCTCAAAAGAGAGAGAATATTTTAATTGCTTCAAGCATTCATTAAGTGCAAGTGGGATCAAGTGGAAAAGCTGCTATGCCTACAGCTCAGTGCAACTGCAGTCCCCAGCTTTCACCAAGTAATGCTCTCATGCAAGGTAGGATGCAAAGAAACTCCACACATTTATGACTACACATAAATTAAAGGAGGTAAAGAAAGCTCCACACTTTGCTACAACCTGTCATGCTCACTGCACCTATTCAGAGCACCCTGAACACCCCCTGCCACATTTGTGCCCTCCTCTATTTCACAGCCTATTGACCCACCTCATCCACTCCTTGAGTCACATGAGCACTACTCCTCACTTCAGCCCCTTTTTGGGAAGCTAAGGGCCATTAATATGACTGCTACCTGACTGGTTTCTAACCAGGCAAGCCAGTTTTACTGCTATCTTAATGACTGCAAACAAGACAACTGCATTTTCCAGTTTTCTGAGTGAGTAGCCACTCCAGCAGGGGACATGAGGAAACACTGGTGCACACGCCTGTCCACGTCCCCGCAGACTCCCAGCTCTTGCATCACACTGGTGGCTGATACCACTGCACATGCACAGGGCAGCTGAGCATGCAAACCAACCACCTTCAGATGAAAATTATTTGTTCTCTTTAAAAAGTGGCCAGCTGGCATGTCTGGCTCTATTTCTCCTCTTGTATGACAGCAGGACAGATTCCCATTTCTGTCAACAGACTGCAAAAGGTTTTATAAGCCATCCTTTGGTAACACCAGGGCTTCCTGTCTCATATTTCTTCTGCTTCCTCTTTCACCCCACTCCCCATACACCCCAAATCCTCATTCCCATCTCTCTTCCTCCTGGTCATGAGATAGGTCTATCAGAGTGCCAACTTTCTGAGCTGCACTAGGAGGATGGGCAGAGGGGGAGTTGGGGATATGATGCTGGAAGGTGTTAACGGCCACCATCAAATGGTTCTTTCATCTCCAGGCAATTATAGAGCTGGGCCTGCTAACCAGATGCAAGGGGCTCCCTCTTTCCCTCATGTCTTCCTCCTGCATCCCAGACAAACAGAGGTGCCATCAACTTGAGTCCAAGGCCCTATAAACCAATTAGAGGTTTATTTTGAACTTAAAAAGAAGAAAAGAACTGTCTTGCCTTTATAGATGTCAAAAGGAGTTTGCAAACCAACAGTGCAACTCTGAAAGAGACTCTTGTAACAAGTCCTGTCTGCTTAAAAGGTGGCTGAAAATATGCAATTTGATTGCTGAAGTTTAACAACATTTGAAATTCTCAGAAGTTCTTATCACAATCATATGTATAAAAAAGAGAATTTTTAAAAGCTTCAAATATTAGATGAAAAGCATGTAAGATTGGTTAGGTGCTTTCTACTAATTAGTACTGCTTTTATTATACAGGGCAAGAAAATGACAATTTTTTTCCTAAACTGGCAGTGAACAGCCAATTCAATAAGCTGCGTTTTTGTTTTCTGTGACAGGGCAGTGGAAAAATCTCTTTCATTTATTAGGTCTGCAGAGACCAAAACTGGCTGGGTGTCAAACCTGCTTTGTAAAAGCCCAGATCCATTCAGCCATGTGTAGATTCCATAATTCTTTATGACCTGTTCTCAGTATCAGCTTCACAAAAGATGAAACTTTGGTGTCTTCCAGCGAGTGTTAGTGCAACCCTTTATAAAAGGAAGCAAAAATCTGAACTGACAGTTCAACACAGAAAGGAAAAAAAAAAAACCAACTCTAATGGCAGTGCCAAATTAAATTAGTTTTACATTTTTTTTTCCCAGATGAGCTTTGCATAAAGATATAAAATGAGGTCTCCTACAATGGTGGATAAGCAAGCTGTATAAATATGTAAATTTTAACAGCTCATTGCTCCATGCCCTACTGCATGCACCTATGCTTAAGTGACAGTTTCATCACCTTGCAAGTGATTGCAGAGCATCCAGAATTTGTCATGGGGACAGACAGGGCAAGGCCTTAAGCTGAAAGGTCTGATGGCAAACTGAGATAATAAAACAAACTCTTTTTTTAGGAGGATGGGGCTTTCAAGATAGAAGAAAACTAGGAGGGTGGAATGATTGACTTGCTTTTAACTACAAGAATGGCTAGATGGCTTTGATAAACTGAATAAAATGTGCTGCCCTGTTAAAAACTACTTCTCACATCAAATCAGGTGCACACTATATTATATCCAGGGAAAAATATTAAACTTCAATTTTCAGTAAACACATTCAGCATCACATTCTTATATTTTTTATAGCAGAAGTTTATGAACAACAGCACTCATAACACTTTTTAATCTCGGACTGTGAAACTGAAATAACCAATTAATCATTTTATTCAAGTGAAATATTCTTGGCTATGCCAAAATTCCTCTGTATCTGTCTATACTGACAGCATTTGCTTGAATTATCCTATTGTTTTGGCAATGTACTTTTACCTATTGCATTCTTTAAGGTAAAAAGAACTGCAAACTAACTCACAAATGTTTCCCACATTATTAAGTACTGCAAATAATCATTTTACCATAAAACCAAAGAATTCTTGTGAAACATGCAATATGCTTCACAGATGCTAGAAGTCTAGTGTCCTCATTCCATACTCAGTTTGTAATCTTGCATCTGACACATATGTAAACATTAGTAGTCTCAACAACACCTTTCCATGCAAGCTACATGTATTTATCGAGACAGATAAATGTGCACACATGCACATGATTTTCTTCAAAGTTTAATAAAATCTGCAGGGTCTTTAGGTCTCCGGAAAGTACGTGTGATTTTTATCACCACCACATAAACAGCCACATTGAATGCTCCTCTCTGCAGTTTGCAGTCTGCAGATCACACGAGCACAGAGACTCTGAAGTTTCATTTTCATCAGAGCACAGGGAATGTTACACAGCACCATTTCTCATACAGAGAAGGGAATCTGTGCTCCTCACACACAGGTCTGCCACAATCCAAACTTCAGCCATAATTTGCTGATGGCTTTAAGGTAAGGAGTAAAAATTTTAAAAGTAAACAAATGCAGCATTCATGAATACAACACAGAAACAAATTAGAACTGTTTTAGGAATACAATGCTCAAATATGGCTCATTTAACATTTTAGAAATCTGCTGCAAAACATTAAAACTAACCTAATCTTTGTTCCTCGCTTGAAGCAGAACAGCTTTGTGTTGCCTCTAAAAATAGGGAGGGAGCAGTGGGGGATGGGAAGGGGACTGAATAAGAGGATAAGTGGGAGGAGAACTGATACATCATACTGGCAGTAATTTTAAAAAGACTAGTGACTGGTACTCTTAAAACTACGGCTTTCCTAACAAAGTCAAGCACTTTCTCAATTACCAAATAAAAAAGGTCATCCTGTACTTTTTATTTTGTACATGCACATGCAAAGGAAAAAAAGGAAAAGTTTTGTTTCATCTATGACCAAAACCATCATTCTGCAGTCAACACTTTTAATGAAATACAGGCCAAAGGATTAGTCAGAGCAGTTTCATGGAAAAAAAAGGAAATTTGTATGAAAATACAAGCACACCACATAACTAAACCCAAAAGAGAATCCTGCTTAAGTGGCTCCAAATATTGTCCTACAAGGGTCCCTGCAAGGGCTTCCACTCACCCCAGCTCCACAGCAATTAGCAGCAACTGTAATAGCCACTGCCCTGAAGATAAGAAAGTATACTAATATCATCATTGAAGCCCTGAATTAAGTATTCCAAGTATCAGATGTGTCAGCAATATAGTCCATGTGTGTTAGAAGTGACAAGAAAATTCTTTTTTTCAGAAAAGGAGCAGTCAGGGATCTGGCAGGGAAGGCTATGGGTAATGGTACAGGGGGGAAGGCAGTCGCTGCTGAGCTACTGACCAGCTGGAAAGATAAGTTATTTCAAAGCTACAGTGTCACAAACAAGATAAGAAAGTCAAGTAATTGTGTCTGCCACAGGAAAACTTGTGATGAGCCAGAGAATGGGCACAAGCATGAAGCATCATCAACACAGCACTGCAGGCCTGGCCCTGGACAGGCAGAAGCAGCACAACCCAACACCAGGCCCATCTCAGCTGGGGCTTTATGTGAGTAAACATGACTCCAGGAGTTTTTTTCAGAGAGTTATTTTTAAATACTTGACCATATGAGCTTCCTTGGAATAGGAAAAAAGGGAAGGCGAAACTAAACAGTCATTACAAGTATATTTAAATATAACATTAAAAAAACCACAAAATATTTAAACTTACTAGAAATGTGCACTTTCATTTTAATTTTAAAGTTGGCAGTGGACCTGGACCAAAAGAAGGTTATATTCTAACTGAGATGAAGCAGCGTGGATTTTCGAAAGCCAGTCTTTAAAATATGTAAGAGGGGAAAAAAAATCCCAAATTGCTCAGAATCTCTCACTTAGAAAAGTGGCAATTTGGGTTTGAGCTCTTACTCAGAGATGTGCTAAAATCACTCAGAGCTAGAAGAGCTGAAGTAGGAAAGGCAATAGAAGTAAGTGCACAACAGGAGAACGTGGCTGTACAGAGCTCAGTTAACAACACCCTTATCAACACATTAGGTCAGGAGGTTTGACACAGAGTCTCCCAAGAAGCATCTGCACTAATGCCAAAAAGACACTTGAAAGTCTTTATCTACTTCTGTTTTAAAATATGGACATAAGCACATCTGGATCTATGAAATCATCCCCAAAGATGCAGTGGGATGCTCATGGTCACAAGCAGTAAGCATTATGAAGAGAAAGGGCTGAGACCGAGAAAGAAAACAATTACATCTAATGGCATATTTTGGAAATAGTGATACTGTTTGACTGCTGCAAATCTAAACCCAGTATTTTTCCAGCAGTACTTGTTAATATATTTAGAATCAAATTCTGTAACAATACGTAAAATTACAAAGCAAACAATTGCTTGAAAATATGCTTTCAGTACACAGAGAGAAGTATCTGTTTATCAATCAACCTCAAATCAACTGTCCCCTTCTGTTTATTTGGGGTACTTTTACCTGGCACTAGCAATAATGCATGCAAAAATTTGCATAGTTCTGCCACAGCTGTGGTTAATTACCCATTGCTGAAGTCCTCAGCAAAATTATTTGTCAAACAAAATGTTATGACAATGAAATAGTAGAATTTGACAATGGAACAGTGAAATTTAAATATTAAAATTACATTACCTTATCTCCATATATAACAGTAATTAATAACCATTGAAAGAACGGGACCTTTTCCTGGCGTGCACATTACCACTCAAAGTTACTCAACTGCTTACTCCCTCATATTCCCTTCATTTTCTAAGTTTGGACTTTTATATGATTAGAAGAAACTGATTTTTTTTATTTCAAGGGAAGTACACTCACCCCACATCTCAGAGTGGAAAGCACAGACAGCTAAGCCTTTTCTCAAGTAATAAACTCCCCAAAAAAATCCCTCAAGCCAACTCCCTCTTCCCCTGAACCCACCAACAGAAGAAAAACACCAGAAACATCCAACCCCAAGTGATACTGGTTAATACTTTAGGGTTTACTTATTTTAATATTTGGATATTCAACACATTTTCATTTACTATGTGTACATCTGCATTTCTCGAATGACAAAGCTTCTCTTCACATGGCAAAGCACTAAAAAAATTCTGAACTATCTGGAGCAGACTAGTTTCCTTTCTGTTACATACACCCCATATACTTGAGATGATCTGATAAGTTACTTCTGGTTTTGCACAATTACTGCAGCTAATGAAATTTGTGGTTGTTTATTAGAGAGTGAAGGAAGAGCTACATTGGCTTCAAACCAAAAACTGTGATGCTGTATGAATCTTTCCTACTGTGGCCATTTTAAATGTCCATTTAATTACAAAACAGGAATTTCTTTTATGAGCTTCTAGAGTTTCTCTCAAAGTACACAACTTTAAAAACATTATTTAAAAAAACAAGAAAAACAAACCCCCAGAAAGAGCATGAGCACTCATACCACATGTACCACTAATCATCCACAGAGACAGAATAAACCTCTCTATTATATACACATTTGAGTACCAGCAAGCTGTGCACTTACTTGTATATTCCCTACACATCCCAGAACCCTTCATTCTAACCAGTGTTTAGGTTAATGGTTGGAGTCAATCCTCTTTGAGGTCTTTCTCAACCTAAATGATTCCTATGATCTAAGGCAATGCATTTTGGGTTCCCTTACCTCAAAGAGTTGATGAAAGGCAGAAGGCAATGAATAGAAAGGGGAATGAAATGAGACTTGTAATATTTACAAGGGAAGATTTGGAGTTCCAACCATAAATTAGCTTTCTTCAAATTTTATTCCTGGCTATTTATAGCCAGTTACAAGATAATAGTTAATTTGGCATGAGTGTAGCTGAGTATCTGCAGGAGACTAAAGGCATTAAAACCATCTGCAGACACCAAGTGGAAGTTAGTGATCCTTGGGCTACTTCTTTCTGCTATTACCTTTGTACCTTGAAGAGGCACTGCTACCTTTCCATCCATATAAACCTTTTCAATGTTCAACAGATATAAGTTACAAAACTGAAAGAGAAAAAAGCACAAAAAAACCATTCACAAGATCACTCCACCCCATAAAACCAGGTTTCACATGACAATAAGGGCTCTGATCTTGCTCACTTTGTTTCCATGTTAGTGTACCCCAAAAACCCTCAAACAACTACAGCACAGGAACAGAAAATCAGCTCTTGAGTTAGGACCTAACTGAGCTTGCCTGAGGAAATCAGTTTCCTCACATGGATGAATTATAATGCATCTAACCACACAAATTCCAACTGTGCTGCCCTCTGCACTCCACCACAGTATTCACTGTATTCAGTGTTTTGTCTTACTTCCATTGCCCATTGCACGACTGCACGCACCACTTGGTGCAGTATTCAGAAATGTTTGGTGTCGAGTATTGTTTTCATAAAGGAACTTTCTATGGAGTTCACAAGTAAGCTGACCTGCTTCACTTACAGTATCATTTGTGTTTGGGATCAGCATTATGCTTTCAACATGAGCAACAGGCAGTATCGAAACAGAGGTGATTATTATGGGAACTCAGGCCTTTCTTTTCCACAGCACTTAGGAAATACGTTCATTTAAATATTCAAAACACGTAATCTCCTGACTCAAAGTACAGCTTCTCCTTGAGAAGACTGAGCACTCAGCATTTTTGCAAATCAGACCAAAGCTGAGCACATGCAATCAAGATGAATACTTGGTGCCGACCTCCAAGAAAAGCTGAGCGACATGCGAGCATCACATGGGAAGCTGGTGGCAGAGCCCAGCGCAGAATTCTGCTCTTTACAGCTGCCTCGGTCAGAAGACTATTTTTTGACTGCAATCCTTGCCCAATTCAGCTTCAGGCAGACACCTACCACAAAAACTTGGTGAAGACGGAAGTAACTGAAAATAAGATTTCATATTCATATTGAGATCTGTCAGCATATATTATACTAACAGCTTGGCTTTAAATTTTACCTTCTCCAACTTTTTACCCCTTTTATGTGGGTTGTCAGCTTTACAGGCCACAATTTTTTATGCATTAAATTTTATTTTATATATAGGCATGTTTCTACATATTTATGTCTCATATATAAAAACAGGTTTCTATGGTTTATATATCTATAAAAGAGTACAGCCAAAATGTTATTGAAATATTAATCAATTAGACTTTGGGATGAAGGGATAGGGGAGCCAATTCTAAAATTTAAGCAAATTAAGTGTGAAAGAACGAAGTACCCATTTTGGAGTAAAAAAGGTCATTTGATGAAAAATTTCTCAACTAAATGTGAAATATATTTAAAACATATTGCTAATGCAACTGTGCTTTTTTGGCATATTTGTTGTTGAACCGCTCATTCATGAACTACTAGCATGAGCTTCAATACAAATGCAATGTTTAAATTACACAGCCCCAGTTCAAGACTTCTGTGAACTAAGAAAAATATACTATTTGAAAAAGTCAAACATTTATCATGCTGGGGAACTCAGGGTTTCACATGATAACATTTTACGCCGTTCCTTTTAGGTTCCCTTCGAAGGACACTCGCACTATTTATGTGCCTAGTGACAAAACATCTGATACCACTACAGAGAACAGGTTAGCAAAACAGAAGATCTGTTGTGATCTATTGTTCACTCTGTGTATGCATTTCACTGAGCAGAATGACTAGAAGAAACAAGGGCAAAAATGATAGCAATTTTTTTTTTTTTTTTTAATTAGCGTTAGAGTTTGAGGAGAAAAAAATCCTGGTTCCTACTCCTTGGTCCCAGGTCCGTTTCTGTTTTGGTTTTCTGGGGGTTTTTTTGTGTTTGTTTTTTTTCGTTTTTTTGGCTTTTAAGTGGCTCTGGATCAAAATAACAAAGAATATTATTAAGAATTCGTAAGGGAACATTGTACTACCCTTGCACAGCTACTGCTGGGGAAGAGAGACTAGGCGGTAACCTTCACTTCATCACCTGAAGCATACCTGAGCTCTCTTTCTGGAACATATTGTATCTTAGCATATAACATGAAAACTACTAATCGTTCCTCCTCCAAAAAAGTCAGATATTATCTTGTGAAATAAACTATACTGGTTAGTTTAAATTATATTGCTGTGTTTTAATTCCTGGTCAGCCTTTACAAGATTTTATCTAGGACTGGAGTTAACCTGTTAGGACTAGAATAAGCAACATCCTGCCCATAACAATATCAAACTTCTTCTCAGTATATTTAAATTTTCCACATGTGACAAGTCCAGGTGTGAGTGTGGGGCTGCTCAATAAAAAAGAAAAATCTACATTATCAATACGGATAACTCTGCAGATAAGCCCATGAAGTTATGGACAGAAGTTGACAAACTAATCCAGTATGTTCAACTACTTTGCTGTTTCATATCCTGCTTAGCCAGAACAGGAAAGGCAAGTGTTTCATCAGCTCAAGGGCTCAAAACATAGTGAGTAATAATTAAAAAAAAAAAAACAAAAAAAACCCCACCAAACGAAAAGAAACAAGAGAAATGCAATTTTTATTTTCTGTGTTGTTAATTGCAAAGCTACAGTTTTCTCCTTGGGTTGCTTTGCTTTATCTTTTGTTACTTTTTACTATCACAAGCTTCTGACTTAGATCTGGCTTCTCCCCCCGCCCTGCCTTGCTTTGACTTGTTTCACATCATTCCCAAGTGGCTTAATTCTCTTCATAATATTCAGTTTTCAATCAGTTTTAATATGCAGTGTTGGTTTCTCACTGAGACTTTTTTAAAGCAATTATTTTTCAAATCACCTGGCTTACCATTTGTGTATTTCACACATTAAGTAGTGTAAAATACACAAATACATACGAATTTATGTGCGCCTAGCTTTAGAGAGGCACATTTTGTCCACTCCTAACTAGTCCAGATTTGATCATGCCTTGAAACTTGCCACATTTTTTTTTGGTTGTGTGTTCAATCATCCTTTTTATTTCAACCAATGGGATGCAATGCCTTTTTATTCAAAGTATGGTGCACAACATCTTCTATAAGGACGTTACCATCTCCATATTCAGAATGCCCAAAGCAATGGTACTACCAGAGAGAAACTTAGTATGTATTCCTCAGTTTGTAATCTCCCATGGTATCCTCCTTTTCTCCCCTTCTTCATCTCTTGGAAGGGTCAACCACTCTCACCTACAGTGTGACTTTAGCAGATCTTCATCTTACACTCTGTTACAAACATTAGAATTATCTCCCACAGGGTTGCTTGAAAAATCACAGCTAATTAATGACATCATTTCTAACAAAGTCAGATGCCCTCAATAGGCTTAGGTCTGTTTCAGTTTTCCTATCATAAATCTGCATGTGAAGTGGGAAATACATATTGTTCACTTTCCTAACAAAGTGAACATTTTTCTAAAAAACCTAATCAGTGTATACATACTTTTTTCCCCCTGCTATGTATTTATAACCTTGATCAGATATCAATATGCTGGAAAAAGCAGTCTAAAAAGTCCACAATGATTTCCCAAGTGACTCCTTAACTTGATTCTTGGCTTATTTTCATCTAGCTGCCTTTTGGGGAAGTAAGTTTACTTCTTTCACCACCATCTTCATTTCATTGGAATGGAAAGCGAACTGAACGGAACCAGGAAGATTCTAATCACGAAAAAGAAACCTACTTCAAATGAGAAGCAGAAAGTAGCAGAAACTGTGGACTGCAAGTGTTTTGCAGCAAAAGTTAATCACAGCTGTACTCAAATTAGCACAGCTACAGAATTACCATCTGCATACCAGCACGTATGACACGACAACTTCATCACTTTGCTCAAATTCAAGTCCAAGATCACTGAAGTCCTCCTATATTATTTTGTTTTCAAAGATACGTTAAATCCCTAAATTATGTCAACACTCATTGCAGAACATGATCATAATTCCATTTAAAAAGTGACTGGCTTAGTTTGCTGATGACATCACTTAGGGAGGAAGGTGCTTTTTATTAGAATGGCTGGCACCCTGCATCCCTGCTTTCTGACTCCAATTTATCTTACCCACCTAAGTATTTTCCATCATTATTTCTCATGCACGCAAAGATCTGCTATTCATTAAAGGAGCATTATTAAATTAGTATCATAATCTGTCTCTGACCCACAAAACTTCAAAAAACTCCACAAAAGATCAACTTTATTCTCCTTATTAATGAAGTGAATAAAGCAGCAAGGCAAGACAATGCAATAATCTCAGTCCACAGATATATAAAAAATAGGAGCCACACAGATCCCTTTCATTAGTTAAGCAGAGAAAAGAAATAACAAAAAATGAAGATATGATCTCAAGGTAGAAAAAGACCAATTTGAAGATGGTATTTTATTATAGTAGTTCTAAGATGTTTTATACAGTTTAAATTTTATTAGAACTTTTACAAAATCATAAAATTACAGAATCATAGAATCACTGCAGTTGGAAAAGACCTTGAAGATCATCCAACAGTCCAACTGTTAACTTCACACTGCTGTATTCACCACTAAACTATGTCCCCAAGCACCACAGCCACGCGCTTTTTGAACACTTCCAGGGATGATGATTCCACCACTTACTTCCCTGCGCAGCCTGTTTGAATGCCTGACCACCCTTTCAGTGAAGCAATTTTTCCTCATACCCAATCTAAACCTCCCCTAACACAACTTGAGGCCATTTTCTCTTGTCCTGTCCCTTGTTACCTGGAAAAAAGACCTAGCCCTGTCTCACTACACTCTCAGGTAGTTGTAGAACGTGTAGGAGACTCCCTTGAGTCTCCTCTTCTCCAGGCTGAACAACTCCAGTTCCCTCAGCTGCTCCTTGTAAGGTTTGTGCTCCAGATCCTTCACCAGCTCTGTTGCCCTTCTCTGGACACTCTCCAGCACCTCAAAGTCTTTATTGCCCTGAGAGGCTCAAAACTGAACACAGGATTCAAGGTGTGGCCTCAACAGTGCTGAGTATAGGGGAACAATCCCTGCCCTGCTTGTACTGGCCACACTACTGCTGATACAAGCCAGATGTCATTGGCCTTCTTGGCCGCCTGGGCACACAGTGGCTCATGTTCAGCTGCTGTCAACCAGCACTCCCAGGTCCTTTTCCATCAGGCAGCTTTCCAGCCACTCTCCCCCAAGCCTGTGGTGCTGCACGGGATTGTTATGACCCCCAAAAATTAGTAACTAAAAGCAATAAGTATTGGTTTATCGCTTTTGTGTTTCTGACTGACATAAGAAATGCTTTAAATTAAAACCTTTACAAGGTAGTGACAATGTCAGAAACAGATACCACACAGTTCTAGGATTTGCCAAAAAGGCTTCATCTCATCATACAATAAACAAGTTTTTGATTTAATAGGAAAAACAACACATTTGCAGGCAAAGAAAATTCCACTTCTTCACAATTATCTAAACAAACAGATAACATTACAAATAGGAAGCAGAAGTCTTATGGGAAAAAGCAAACAATCTCCTCATTAAAAAATTCCCTTTGCTAGGCACTTTTACATACATTAGAAAAGTGACAACCCTTATGTACATATACAAGCTGATTTTCATATACAGCAAAGTGTGATAAGATATAATCAATTACCTAATTGGTATACAGACTCAAAGAAAACTCTTCCATGTGTTCCCAGAAAGAGAAAATAATGACATCAACTCTCTTTGCAAAACAACAGAGATACGAAAGATTTAGCTTCATATACCATCTGTAACTGTAATGCCAGACTGATGTTTCCCAGAGAACCAATCTTTTCTCCACAACTGCATCTAAAAATTTTTTCCACTACTGTATACAGAAAGAAAACCTCTCTCATCTGACACCTTGACACCAGTTACTTGAACAGTTTTATTAGCAAAAAATTTAAACTACTTATGTGAAGAACACCCAAATAACAGATGTTTCAACCACCCAACAGAATGGGTTTTACGAAATCCACAAAATAACATTAACAAATAAACCAATTTGCAAGCTTGTTCTGAATTAACTTTTCTTCTTAATTAGTTCTAGTTCATCATCTCAAGACTAAGCTTTGACTTTACTTACAACAATGCAATGTATCTTGAATGCCCCTTTGAAATCTGAACTAAAATTATTGGTTAATTTAATATGCACACAATGAATTGCTGACTCCCGTGGCCACCTTGTTTAACACTGATTATTTATACTAAAGCTTTTGGTAAAATAATAAATGCTTCTTTAAGAGTCATTCAACAAGCCCTATGACTAACACAGCTTACTTTCCTACAGATTTGTGCCATGTGGTTGGTTGACCTTGTAAAGCTGTTCCCATGCCTGAGATATGGATGAAATCACTCTAACCTATGCCAATGCCTTTGGATTTCACATCTTTTCTTCCTCAGTTCAGCCACTAATAATGTCTCTCTCCTCTTGACTTAACTTTCTGTTGTTATAAATGTCTTTTTAAGATATTTATTCCTCCTCCCTTGGAGATATTTGTCAGTATTTACTGAAAGGACTAATAATTCAATACTAACAAGCGATGAAACCCTGAGATAGTCAGACACTGCAATCATAATTGCTTTTACTGCAAAAACAAGTTCAGACATTGAACTTCTAAAGTTTCAGTGATCACCTTTCAAAGAGAAGGGTATCTCGGTAGGTTTGACACCAAGTAGAATTTCTTCATGGAAAGGATTATTAAACATTGGTGGTGGGGTCGCCATCCCTGGAGGTGCTCAAGAAACAACTTAGCGTGCCACTCAGTGACAAGGTGAGGGTCAGTCAAGGATTGGACTGTATGATCGCAGAGGTCTTTTACAAGTTCTGATATATAGGGAAAAACAGCACCTTTTCTTTCATTTGTGCTGTACTACACACAGAAGAGAAGCTGCACTGAATCACAGAAAGCCCGAATTTCTAGAAGCACACAGCTAAGGCACTACTTTGCCTGGAAATTAAAAGCGATATTGAATCTCCTACCGGTTTTGACCTAACTAGCCCCTTGCTAAAACTTTTAAACAAAGCATTTGTTTGTTTTTCAAAAAGTGCTAAACCTCCCAAGTTAATGCTTAAGCTTCCCCCTAGGCTTTAACTCCATCAACCAGCAGTGTTAATTAGACTGAGCTAGGCAAATCCATCAGGAACACACCTTTAAAACCTGGACTAGACAAGACTGAACACTAATATAAATTGACTGGATAAATTTATTAGTAAAACCACCTAGCAAATATCCCACTAGGCTTGTAAGCATGAATGCCTATAAGGTGCAATAATATAAACAGATTAAAAGTTTATTGAAACAAAAAATAGTGGTGACACATTGTGCTAAGTGAATACACACCAGTTAAACCCAACATAAGCTTTGCCTTTAATTGGACATAGGTTACCATCTTCCAGCATCACTTAAACAATAAAGATCTAGCTTTAATATCTCTGTGATATGATGGTATTATCTCTATGATAATAAACCTTCAGCAAGTTATTATCAGTAACTGGCTTTGGTTCTGAACTGATGATGACGATTCTGCAGTGGAGCTAAGGTCCCTGCAGCCAGACCAAATGCAGTGCTGGTGATTGGTATTGCACCCACAGCATCCTGCATACACTGTAACACAGCCTAACTTTTTACCAAGGGATCATCTATGCTGTGCAACTACCACAGAAAATAGCAAAAGGCAATCCATGTAAAGGGGTAAGACTATGCACAGAAAACTGAGGTTTAAGTGACAAACAACAACTTGCACCAACTGCATCAATGTGAGTTCCCCTTCTCCACACTAAGCAAGATTTTCATTCTAACTCAGAAGAAAGGGCAGCCCATTATTCTCTGGACATTTCAGCAACACGTGGGTGAATAGTTATGGACTGGGGCACAGTAGGTGTCATGCAAGTAGAAACCTGTATTCTCCTCTGACTACAGTTTTAGGTGCGAAACTTGCAGAACCACAGGATTTAATAGCACGCACAGTGCACAAACTACTGAACACAAGGAGGATCTATCCATTTAGTATTTCTATTTCTAAAAAAAGCTATATAGAATAATTCCAGATTATTTTCTGCACAAATTCTCCAGCTTTTTGCAGTTGTGCAGTTTTATTTGAGATTATCACACAACTGGGAAATCTTGTTGCCTGAAACTTCGAACAGATTAAAAAGCTGTGGTTTTTCTAGAACTATCTTATTGGAAACAATCCTTACATTCAAACCCCTCGAAAGATGTCAAGCATGTGCCAAGCCACCTATTTTAGGCTCATCTTCCACCCATCTCCTTTATAAGGGCAAAGTCTTCCAAGTGTGAAACAATCCAAAAAAAGAGCACTGGTTATATATTTTAAATGTCATGCTAAAATCCTAATTAAATTACCAAACAATTATTCAATTATTTCTCCCCTAACTTTTGCAAAATAATGTAGATTTCAGTCTCCCTCAACCCACACTACCGCCTTTCAGAGTTTAAATCCAGAACTAAATGCAATGACCACACTATACAAAGTTTAACAAATGCATATTTTAATAGTTTTCTATTTTTTTTCATCATCCAACAAGCAGTCCAAATAGACTACAGATTTCATAGGAGGAGAATTTTCAATGGACTGTAGAAAACAATGTCCTAATAGCTCTTAACTACATTTTTACATTAACTACATAACTATGGCACAAAAAAAAAATCAGAAAAGACATAGCAGTACTGTAACAAAACAAAACGTATTTCTACAGACTGGCCTTCTCTTATGCAAGTTAAGGCCAGATACCAATTGTATGCATGTGGCTTCCTGTGAATGATGCAACCAACAGCAGAATTCCAGTCTTATCAGAGACCTGAATGCTTTCCCAAAAACAATGTACTTGGTTTTTCTTACTACTGAATCTTTCTTGCCTTGTCAAGTCATTAAACCTTGGCTCCAACCTGATGAATGCCCAGATTCGATAGAATTTGAAATCAGACAGATTTCCTAACATCGGCTATAACATCACGATTCTTATTCATGAAGAAAAACAATGAAACAAAATTAAAAGTAATGCAAAAAAGCGGAAAACAAAACCTTTAAAAGGCACTATACTCACCATTCTTTCATTGATTTAATATCATTCTAGAAAACTTAAAAGATGTCAGATTTGCAGCTCTCATTCATTTAGCAGAAGGCACTTATTTCTAACTCTAAGTGATAACCTGAAGTCTAGCAGAGTTTTGGGGTTGGGACAAAGGGAGCACTGGTATTACTAAATCAGTATTAAATTAGAACTTAGACTACAGCTGAAATAGTCCATCCTCACAGCCTCCTCCTGCTCTTCAACATACAGTAACTGTGGTTGTAGCTAAAAAATGCCTTAAGTCAACTGAAAATAAGAGAAGCATTCTCCTGTATTTTTAATTTTGCTGTATCTTTATGGCCAATCTTTGCTTGCAGTCTTTGCAAGTCAACTGTTTCAAGCAGATGGGAAATCAAAACAGTGCTCAAAATAGAGGCAAAAAATTGTTTTTAAGGCAGTGAAATGAAGAAAGCATTACTCTACTGAATCTCAGTCATGTCACAGAGCACTCTCTAAAGATCCTATGAAATATACCTAAAAGACTTAAAGCCTGAATAAACAAATACAGGCTAGAAGTATAGGTGTCTTGCCATTTTACAAGAAAATTATTGGAATTAATTTTCCAACCTACTTCCAAAAATCCAACTCATATTCTAACTCACCCTCTTTAAATTCTTATCTGTAATGAATTCACTCTTTCAACATTTGCAGCCTTCTTGCCAAATAATAACAGTACTTAACTCTTTAATATACTACTATTATGTGCAAAATGTTCTATTTTTCATAGGAGAAAAAAATTTGAGTGAGGATACTGGGAGTTTCACTCCCTCTGCCGAGAATGTAACTGGGAAAACTGTAAAACCAAGGGGGTTTTTTTATCGTTCTGCAGAATTGGGGCAGAAGGCGGGAAAGGCAGTGCATATAGGCAATACTAAAGAAATTCCAGATCTTTTTCATATTAAAAGTTTATTTGAAAGGTCATTTTAGAACCACTATATAATTCCTCAAACCTTATTGTTGCCTAGTAAACCTGCAGAAAACAAGGTTTTGCCACCTATCCCAAATGTGGACAACAAATACATATTTCTGGTCTCTTCTCACTTCTTTGCAGGACAATTCCCTATTTCCATTCAGGAAAGCCAGAATGAATAAGCACATTACAAAGGAATGTCACTGCTTAACTCCTGACACATTCTCTCTATATCTCAGTCTTCATGGTAACTAAAATCACCATGCTTTCTCAATAAGTTCATCATGCTACAACTAGACGACTTTCTTGTGAAGAAATGAGGAAGGCACAAGAGATGTACCTCGGAACGGTCTGTACACACAACTAATGACAACCTCTTCAAGAAGTCTCGAAAACCTATATGGTTTGATCTTTCTGTTTACATTTTTGCACCAAAGGACCTGACTAAGAACTGAAGTGCACAACAATTACCTAAGAGTGAACATGGGGAGCCAGGAATTAAACTGCAACATCTCTCATGCAAACAATTACCATGTTCTAGATCAGACTAAACTTGTTTCCACAAAAATGAACTATCCCCCTTATGATCATATTTGAGGAGTTGGTCCTTAATGTAGCTAGATATGACATATCAATACATAATAAAGATTTCAAGGGTGGAAATACTTAACAAAGAGACTAGAGGTTCAGAAGGAAACTAAATGAGGCTCTCAACCTAAGAAGCAATTTCAAGAGATACTAGGGGCTGTATTTCCACAGAAAATGTTTCCTTCAGACATGAAACAAGTAACCTCAGGCCCTTTCATTAACATCCAGCATACTACAAATGTATTTGATTTAGGAAGTTGTGTCAACATGACTTCAGTAAAGTTATCTTGCTTTTCAATAAACACAGTCAAAATGAAATTTCTCACAAGGATTCTAATATTTCAGTTACATTAATTGCAAATTCATAAATCTTTTTCTAGTCTCCAATGCCAATTCTGCCCCACCCACACTCCATGGAGAACTTAGATAAATAAGCCAAACAGTCAAGAAAGTCTCACACATTCGAGCTTCTTGTACATTAAATGCACTTTATGCAAACATTCTGTTATGTAAACATTTATTAATAATTTCCTTATATTTAAATTAAAAATTCAAATGGAAATACAAAGCTGTATGACACAAAGGTTGTTTTAATTAGTGCAAAGAAATTAATTTTTGTTAAATGTCAGCCCATTTAAACAACCAGAGCCTATGTTTGGGGTTTGAGAGGGGGGGGCAAAAAAAAAAGTCATACGATAGTACTGAGAGAAGCAAGATGCCCATACCAAGCAAGCTAAGAAATATAAAACTGCAAAAAGACAGTTTTAGTTTTAGCAGTATCTTGGCATGGGTGAAATGAATTAGCATTACAGCAAGCAAGTGAATTCATCTGAAAAGCAAAACCTACAGACACGTCGTCTGTACTAGCAATGATACATACCAAGTTGTTCCAGCAAGACCTTGCCACTTAGAAGAGAATATTTTCGTACTCCAGCCACACAGACCCCAGAGACTCAACCCACATTTCCTGATTTCTACAACAAAGAGTGTCATTAGCTACCAGCATCATCAGGAATGCAGCACTACAGTAACCATACCAAAAGAAACCTTTCATCTAGTTTGGGAAAAACAAAAGTATGGTGAGACTGGTATGACAAGTTAATCAACTTTTAAGCTATTAACCTTAGCTTCAAACAAGACAGCTCAACTAGTAAGCACACAGTCCTACACATACAGAACCTGTCCTCAACTCAAGTTAATACAAGTATTAAATGTTCAGTTTAGTCTGCTTATTCCAATTGATGACTTCAGTTTAGTCTGCTTATTCTAATTCTCTACTTCCTTTTGTTTTCATTTGATTCATCTATCAAGTAATGCATAATTTCATAAGATTTAGCTGCTAATTAAAAGTCTCAAAGGAGGTTCTCTTTGCTACACAACTCCAGCACTGGATTCTATTGAGAGCAGAGATTCAAGAGTTATTTTACTAATATGCTGCTGCTCAAAAAAAATCTGTACTATTAGGTTGGAATTATGACTTTTCTGGGTCTTATCTTTTTCTGCAAGTTGTGTTTAACTGTTGATTTTAATAAAGCACTAAAATATTCTTCTATACTCAGACACAGTTGAGTCTTATAATTCCTAGTAATCTTATGACTTTTAATTCCTTACATTCTTGTATGTAATTTTGCTATGCCACAGCCAGCCTAGCTGCAATGGGAGCCAAGACCTCTCTATTCTGACCCTGTGACTATGCCTCTTATTATTACATCTTTTGCCATCTTACTATGTTTTAGTAAAACAGTACTACAGCATATATTTTTGCTTTAGCTTATCCCTATTATAGCCTATTTCATAAAGTACATAATGAGAACAATGTGCACAGATGAGGAAGATATCAATACAAACAAAAATGAAGTCCCCTAGGCTTCTCATGTAAAACACAGAAAAACTGTACTGTATTTTTGAAAAAAGATGTGGAATGGGGCTGGAGGGGGTGTGAGAACCAACAAGTAGCTGCTGAAGAATATATTGTTCCTGCGTCACCTGACCAGAGAACATAAGATGGGGTATTCACAAAATGTCTTCCAGCAACCCCACAAATTATCTTGCCTGGAACAAACTTGTGTTTCCAACTCCGTTCAGACAACTAA
This sequence comes from Illadopsis cleaveri, assembly GCA_013399915.1. Lineage (NCBI taxonomy): Eukaryota > Metazoa > Chordata > Aves > Passeriformes > Timaliidae > Illadopsis > Illadopsis cleaveri. The sequence goes on along the minus strand of VXBB01009306.1, from coordinate 16,282 downwards.
CACCTCTCCCTATGTACCCAGGCTGGCTGTAGTACTGCCATTGATTTCTTGACTACATGTGTGCACTGAGCTTCTAGAGATCACAGGTTAAGTAGCAGAGATAATCCTCTTGCAGTTATCTGTAATTTGTTCACATAAATGTTGATTATATTGGCCAGGCTGGTGGAATAAAACTACTTGCTGTTCTACAGTGTGACTTAGGAACCCTGTGTGCAGTTCAGTTAAAAAAGTGCAACAGAGGTGGTATTCCTGGCACAGAACTCTATTTTCCTTAACCTGCAATTCCTTCTGTATTTTGTTTAGCAGTGGTGTTACGTGAACAGTTGTATCAGTAAAAACTGCAACCTTCAGGTACCTTATGTTCTGAAAAGCTTTTTTTTTAGTTCCTAAGTTAATTACAATTATTTGTGTCTGCTTATTTAACGTCAGAGAAATATAAAGGAAAAAAAAATCTGAAGGGCAACTGAAGTATGATTTTTGAAATCCTGATTAATTTTAAATTTTTTAATATATTTCTAAATGAAGACTGTAGAACTCCTCAGATTTCAGCAGCACTCTTCTTCTCATCAGCTTGCTTTTCATTAACTGTTTGATTCTTAGATCTCTAAATTGCCACTCCAGTAGTCAAGCTACAATTAGTCACTGAAGGTGCTTGCTAGATGAGATTAATAGAGTCCCAGTTGCATCCTGATTACATCTACACAAACCAAACACATTAACTTTGTAAATGAAGTTATCCAATATATTTGCCTTTTACAATTTGAACAAAACTTTTGGTTTTCAGCATGGATGCCTAGGGGAAGCAAGACATTTCAAATTGCCACATGCCTGCCAGTTTCATTTTTGGACCAGCTGGCCAGTGCCCTGTAGAAAAAGAGGGAACATGCCAGATAGCTGAGAAGGTTAATAAAATCAAGAACAGGTAACTCAGACATCCTTAAACTCCCTCTTTTTCCTGTTTAATCAAGGTTTTTGGTCATTCTCGAAGATGCTAGTCAGAATTAAAGCCTCTGTCTCACAAGGTTTACTAGAGAAGTTGATGACACTCTGCAAGGGTTTCCTATTATTCTCAAGACTGCTATTTGCATGGTAGTGATTTCTGTGGATTTGGAAAAAACTATAATCTTCTAGTACAGATCATAATAATTTTTTGTCCAACAGTTAAGTACATAATACACGCATACCATCTAGCAATCAAAAAATTTATAATTCCTAAAAACTTCAGAAACCATGACAGGCAAAACTCTGTAATTTCAATATTTGCTTTTAAAAGAATGAAGTTTCTAGTAATTTTAGGACTTTTGTTTGTTGATGTTGAATTTGGCCCAGTTCGAGCCAGGCCACTGAGATGAAAATGCCAGGCATACCCAAAAACATCAAATCACAGTGTCTTTTCAACACAGTCTCAATGTCAAACAGCAACAATGAAAAAAAGAAATAAAACAAAGACCTATTGAGGTCAATGGGACATTTCAAATAACACTGCTATGTACTTTCTAATGAGACTTGTTAGCAATGCTTACAGTTCAACTGCCTAACTACTTTCATCATAAAGGATCTTGAAAGCTTTTCAAGCAGAAGTGCCTACATCTCAGTGGTTTACAGTATACCTTTGATATTCCGTAGAGGAAATCCTCATGGGCTACCTAACTGTTTTCATTTTGTCCCATGAAATTCTATTCACTTTTGGATGATGTATATGCTGTTAAAGTCCAAATTTTTCTCCTTTCTCGCATTCCTGCAAATTTTTGGCAGCATACCATAGTCAAAACCAGCAGTTACAAAGCTGGGCTCATTTCACCACCAAAGCAGCAATGGAAATGTCAGAGTAATTGTAAATGGTCAGCAGAAAACTCTTTCCCCCCTGCATCCTCTCAATTTACCTTCCCAAAATACACCATGAGGGTCAGAAGATCCCTTCCCTCCAACCATGATGCAGTGGTTCTAATAAAACCAGAATTAGCACAGAGCTAAAACAGCTGATACTCCACAAGGTGGTAACAAAGAGAATAATTTCATTCAGTCTTGGACAAGGGAAAATATTGCATGATCAATCATGATCAGGATTTTTCTTGCCCATCCAAACACTTAAAACCCAAAGTGAACCACACAGCATATCAAAGACTGATGGCAGATAATTTTGTAGATCAGCTAAAGACAATTTTGTAGTTCAGTTGAAAACTTTAAGGCATCAGTGCTCCAATTCAAAATTAAAACCTTATTGCTTCCTACTTATTAAACCCTACAACGTTCCTGCATATATTATTACAGAATGTAAATTAGGTTACACACTCAAGACTTTGAAACATGGGAAATGGTAGCTTGACAGTCATCAGTGCTGCTTTGGATATTCTACAGTGTCATGCAAATGCACTGTGATTAAGTTTTTTACCTACGTAATATCATTCCTTCATTAACTTTATCTTCTTTACTGTTAAGAAAAACAACATGCTGAAAAAGGCAAATGAGTACAGCAACCAAATATAAGTAGAGCAGGACCCTCCCTCCCACTGAATAGCAACTTCCAGATGACAAAGTTACTCTCATTCACATATTCTAAATTCATTGCCATAGGAAAGTCTCTTCTGGCAAAATGTTTTTCTTCCTCAAGATGCCAAGTACCTTTTTTTCAATATTAAAGCTTTGGCCTAGGGAACCTTGAACTCTGAATTTCCTTTTCTTCTCCCCCTCCCTTCCTGCTTCAGAATAGAGAAGCACAGAACACAGGTTTATGCTGCAAGAGAGTTCACAAATGATGGTACCACCAGAGAAGGATGCACACTACATACCTCTGCCTCAAATGGAAGCACATACACAGCTTCACCACACTTTAAGGACCATTGCTAATTTCATTTAGTGCCCCTAGTTGTGGGACTAGGGGGATAAAAAACAAATCAGCTGACAACTGCCATGTGTTTAATTTCCCCAAGTCTATCAACTTCTGTCCTATCTTTTCTGGTCCTAGGACAGACACAGAGCTGTTCACACTGAGTGAAGTAAGAGGGGTATACTGTGGGAATCAGCCACAGCTGCAGGTTTCAACTGATCTTACTTCAGGAAGGTTCAGGGCTGCAGTTGTTACACAATCAGAGAGATAATCTCCAAGAGAGGCCAATACTGTCTGAAATTTTCTTCTTGTCACTTCAATTTGCACAAAGCTATCCCTGCCGTCCCACCCTCCTCCCCAAACTGGGAAAACTACACCAGAGACACAGTGACACTGGAAACACACAATGACCGAGGTTAGAAGGGACCTCTGGAGATCATCTAGTGCAACCCAGTGCTCAAAGCAGGGTTAGCTACAACAGACTGCACAGGACACAGTTCAAACAGGCCTTGAGTATCTCCGAGGATGGAAACTCCACAACTCCTAAATGCAACAACCAAAGTCTAAGTAAGTTTTTCATTTATGAGTCCATCAAACACTATTTGGACATTCATGCTCTGCTACAGTTTGAACTATGAAAGATTCATCCAACTTTGGGATTGTATATGCCTCAAATACACCTGAAAAAAAAACTTTTGCTGAGACTCTCCAAGAAAAACTTCCCAGCTCTATATTCATATAATCTACAGGCGAGAGCTCAGTGGTTCTATATGGTGTGAATAAAGTGTTCAAAGAAACATTTACAGTATTTAAAGAAAGACCTCCCAGAGTAAATAATCTTTAACAAGGAAATTTCTTGAAGAGATACCAAAGTAAAGGAAGAAATCCACTAAGGTGGAAACAGTAGCACTTTTTTAATACTACAGAGATTAGACAGAAACGGAGGGTAAAACTAGACTGGAGGAAGATTTCAGACCTGTATCAGACACTAAGCAGTCTCAGAAGAAGAAAACAACATCTTTACCAAGAAGTACCAGCATATCAGCATTAACATCACAGAAACAGTCATACTTTGATTCACTCCAAGATGAAGGATGAAGACCTGACTCCAAGATATGTAATCCTCCAGGTATGTAATCCTTAACAACCTCACAGAACTGATGTAATTTTGACACAGGAGGTGTGCCTGCTTAGAGAAACTCTCATGAATTTTCTTATCCCCTTGTTTAGCCAGCTCTGTGCAGCAGGTAATGGTGAGCCACACCTGGGCATCTTTGATCTTTGCTGCTTCAGAGAGAGGAGTAACGAGTAGCCCAGACAGATGGATGAAGGGGGTCAGAGTAGTTCTTCATGGCATGAAATTTCTTTCAATCAACAAATCACCTGTCTCCTGGACCTGGCTCTTGCAGTCACAACATGTGACAGAGGCAACTTTAAAGTAGGACTCTGATACTGAGACAGCATCTCAGAGTCACACCAGAACTTCATGAACTTTTCCACTAAGAATCATTTCAGACAGGTATTGCAGACTTCTGAGAAAGCCTCACAGAATTCCCACAAGTCTCCACTGCAAGTTTAGAAATGAGGAGGGGTGGAATGCTAGAAAACAGGCCCTCTGCATAACTATCATCCAAGAGGCATTTCAAAGACCAAATACTTTTGTTTTAACTACCCTGCTTCTTTAGGGCTGCCCCTAGGCCACCAACAAGACAGGACCTGCCTGCTCTCCTGATAATAAAATAAAAAACGCAGGTGCAGTCACAGGGAGGACCCTCCAGCACACACTCAACATCAAGCACTTTAGCAGCCTAGCACTCCCTTGGCACAGGAAAGGCACACAGAAGAAGCAGATCACAAGATGGGTGCCTAGAAAACGGGAGTCTGTGAGGCAAAATTTCCATATGGACATTCTCGGACTAAGTACCTACTAACTGCTATCTTACACAGACCTTGGTACCAAGAAACAAAAATCAAAGCAAACAATTCATGACTTACATCATGGTAAAATACAAAGAACTTAACTAAAACTTCCCATTAAAAGTGACTCCTATCTACCTTCAGGTAAAGAGGAGAGTACAGCTATACGTGACAAGGGCACAGCTGATGCTGCTGTACCTTTGCTGGAGGGCAAAGCACATGCACCAGCCCTGGGCAGCTGTGCACATCTGGTATCCTGCATGAACAGCTACCCTGGGCAATCTGGGCATACACCCAGCATACCAGGTTTCAACTCAAATATGAACACAATGAAATAATTACATAACAAGAAATTGCCTTTAAAAATCAAAGCCAAAAGCCACTAGATTCAAGACATCTGCTAATAGCACCACAGTTAGACTGAAAAAATGCTGCTATTTTTAAGTATTTCTAATCACACGGAATCATACACATAGAATCGCTAGGTTGGAAGAGACCATCAAGATCATCGGGTCCAACCTATGCCCTAACACCTCAACTAAACCATGGCACCGAGTGCCACATCCAGTCTTTTTTTNTGGACTCTGCCCATCCATCCAACCATTCCAGGTCTCTCTGCAGAGCCCTCCTACCTTCCAACAGATCAACACATGCTCCCAGCTTAGTGTCGTCTGCAAATTTACTAATGAAAGACTCAATACCCTCATCCATGTTATCAATAAAGATGGCCCCAGCACAAACCCCTGAGGGACACCACTGGTGACTGGCTGCCAGCTGGATGCAGCACTATTCCCTACCACCCTCTGAATTGCATGTAAGAAACTATGAACCAAAACCTGAAAACTTAGTGCACAAGCAACTCAGACTTCATTCTACAACTTTTCAGCCTGAACACAGGAGTAAATTTAACCATATTAACCTTTTTCTGTTACTGTCCACAGTTCTGCAATTGTACTTTGATAATCTTCAAGCTGATACGTCCATAGTAATCAGTTACAAAAGCTGGACTTGCTCACGAGTCGTAAGTGCTGAATCAAGGAAAAAAAATTAGCATACCTAATTTCCAGCTCAGGAGATAACCCTATTTAATAAGGCACATGTTACTCTCTTATATGTTTTGTAAACATTTTCTTAAAAAAAAAAAAAGTATTTAATTGCTGCTTTGAAAATCAAGGCTCATGAAAAGTCCATATGTGGAAATGTATTTATTCTCATTTTTAAGTGATTCCACATGTACAGTTACTCAAGTGTAAAAACTTAGACATCTTCCAATACAGCAGACCAAACACTAAAAAGTCGGAAAAATGTTGTAATAGTAGGAGATTTATCTAAGAAGAAAATCATGACCGTCAGTGTTATGATTTTTACAGTACTAACACTACTAAAATGCATGTTCAGGCAGTGGCCAAAAGAATTGTACAATAAGCTTAGAAGTAAATATTAAAAAGCAGCAGGTTTCCAAACAGTGATCCAAAAGGCCATGTTTGGCACATGGTTCTATTTAGGGCATTTTCCCTGTAAGTCTCCATTAGAAATGTACACCAGTCCTGAATACACTTGATGAAGGAGGAGAGCTGCTCCATTGCTAAAAAGTTCTGGAATATCCTGGCTCAATTTGAGTTAAAAACAAACAAACAAAAACCCCAATACGTTTAAGAAGCCAAATAGTGAACCTTTTCTTTCATACATATTCACTAACTATTAGAGGTTCTATAGAAACAGTACCTAAGTAAAAACTAGTTATTCTTTAATAATGTTTTTAAATATATCCAAGCTATTTTGGAAAATTGGCGTCTTTGGAGCTGTGTTCCTTTTTTAAGTCTGAAAGGTAGAGGCTGCTCATCCTAATCAATTATATAACCCCTTTTAAATCTGAAAAGCAAATATAAACTCTCACGAGTTTTTTCAAGACCTGAAGGCCCTCTCGTTAATTAGCTCTCGAAGTCCATTAGAAGGGGTTTTTTGAACATCACTCAGACAATGTTTTGTTTAAATAACTGCTTAGGAAACACCATTCTATTCAATATTTAAATTCATAGTTTAAATGACTCACTGAAATTCTACAGCAGAATTCACTATCCTTGGCAAACAGAAGCATTGCTTTATTCCTTAAATAGCCCTAAAACTCCACACCAATGAGAAACAGATTTGTCAGAATTGGACTATCTTTCATTTCCCTTTATATGGCACACAAGCACAGGAAGCAAGCAGGAACTTATTCCTTAGCTTGAGCCAGCCCTTAGGTTGAGCCCAAGCACAGGAGCAATTTCTGCCCACCTAAATCAGTATGGTAACACATCTTTGTGCTAAGCTGGCACACCAGCCTTTCAGGTAGACGCAATGCTCATTTCAAAGTGGCACGGATCTATATATACTCCAGAGTATGTAGTAGACTTTAATTTTATGCATGGCTGACAAATAAACCTGTATTAAAGGCTCTGTTCGTCTTCATAAACAGTACAACAAAAATACCCAAAATACAACACTTTCCACTAGTGTGCAATGTTCAAAACCTATCACTGGTTAAAGACAACCTGATTGCAAAGATATTCACAGAGCCATAAGGGGAGAAGAAGGTGCTCCAAAAGCCTCACCCACCTCCACATGGACTTAAGGCATTTCAAATTGCTAACAATTTCACTATCATTATTGCTATTAAACTTCCTGTGGCCTCATAACTACTACATCCTGGCAACACTATATTGCTCCACAACTGAGCTTTTAGTCTTCCTGATACCTACTGCGTTCACTTTTTAGTTTGTCCACCTGATAGAAACCCAATGAACTTTACCAAGACACACACTTCAGACTGGCAGTTAGTATGGATGTGTTTCAGACTGTATTTTTACTGATTAGTCAGATTTACATAGTACTGTCAAAATCTGATTTTTCTTCCTAACTCAGCTATGTAGTAAGCTATCCTTTTTTTGCTGTATTAAATCATCCTACCAATCATCCATTATGATCAACTCTTACGGTAAAAAGGCAAAACTTTTGCATACGTTCACAATGCACCCAGAAGCAAAACCACAAAGTAAGAATTTATTTTTTTCCTTAAGTTTCAGAAAGTGTTTATTTAAGGTTAAATTATTATTTTCTTCCTGTAATAGCAACTTTTTCAAAGTTAGTTAAAATGTTTGCTGTTACAACCTCTACAGGTTGCTAAACACTTTCTGGGTACAAAGTCACAAGTTCTGTGGAATGCTGCTCTGTGTACTCTGCCTCTGCCAGCTCAATTTCCCTAGGTAACACACGTACCATACAAACACCAGGTATAAGTGAGGAGTTAAAGGTCTGTGCTTTTAAATTTTGTTATCTACAGAACACACAGCAGGTTCCACTTGACCATCCAAAGCATCATCTTCTGGGTTTCCTACAATCACAGCAAGTGCCACGTCAGTGCATCCCTTCCATGCAGTCAAAAAGGTTTAAAAGATAATCCAGTAATTCAAGTAATCACAGAGTTTGTACAGAATTTAATAAAAAAACAGAAAAAGGTTTCCCTACTCTATGATACAGTGAAAAGGCATGTCAGCTTCTCTCAGTTTTAGAATTCATTACTTTTTGTAAAAAAAAAAAAAAAAAAAAAAAAAAAAAAAAAAAATTCCCCAAAGGTTTTTTCTAAGAAGT